>VZTG01007088.1:70612-139371 GCA_013397845.1 Melanocharis versteri | reverse complement strand
TGAAAAAAAAAAAAAAAGCCCTGTGACTCTAGCATTAAATATAGGGTTTGTCTGTTCTGATTCAGAATCAGAACAAAGAAGAATAATTTTGTGGAAAACTATTTTTCATTTAAATCCTTGCATATGTATTTTCCATCTTAAGGGATTTTCACAAAACCGAATATTGAACTTCTATGCAATGTGTGCTTAGAGACATTTTGATGGGAACTTTTGGTGTTGTTTAAAAATCCTGAAATGTCAGAATCCAATTCTACCTCTTTTTGTTTAGACATTCTCTATTAATTAGAATATAATCATAATAAAAAGGAATACTGCATCTTTAATGATGTTTTTGTGCCTGTGTAGTTAAGCTTTAATGCTAGGGGAAAAAAAAAAAAAGATTAAATTAGCCTTGTAACCTCTTTCTCTTCCAGACTGATGATGGAAAATAAAAGCTCTTAGCCACAGAATGTAACACTTAGAATTAATATTTAATTAGACCAGCAAATTGTACACCGTGGCTGAAAGCTTCCAAAGAGTTGTTAGTGCCACAATTGACCTACAAGTTTAATAATAACTCACTTCTAGGAGCAAGTGCCAGTTCAGCATAGTGGAGCCACTGTAAGAAAGTCCTGTGAGATTAAAATCAGCAAACCAAATGGCAGGCGAGGATTCCTGGGATGGAGCCTTCTGGAAAGCTGGGAGCTGGAGTAGCTTTTCAGCCAGGATTCAGATGAGAACAGTGGGCAAAAAAAGCTGATCCCTCCTGTTCTGGGAGCTTCTGGTTGTAGGCCAAAATCTTGGAACAGATTTTTTTCTAAATGTTCTTACCGCAGCTATTAATTTATATCACAAATCAAGTAATGAATGGCTTATCTTCATCTTTTAATTAAGTTTTAATACAAACGTTATCACTGAATTCATTGGTCATGAATTTTACTCATGGAAGAAGGATACATTTTTGGTATGATGTGTCATTTAGTATGTTTGTATTGCAGAATATTTAATTTTATAGTACCTTACTGCTACATAAAGGGGTCCTTGTTAGGATAAGGTATGACAAGCAATTTGTCGTAATATTATGAAATGTGTAAATTAAATATGAAATGGGTATACATTGTAAAATATAATATTTTGAAGGTTAAATAGCTTAATCTTGCTTTTCATTTTACGAAGAATTAAAATATAAAGCCAGTAACTCTCCATTAGACATCCATCTGAGCCTTAATTCTACGGCAAATTATTCTAGTGAAATAGGGCACCATAAGTTCAAAAATGTGCAAACACACAGCAACAGACTGAGGAAGGAGCACTCTGCATTATTTATTGGCTAGATCCTAAATAATTAAAGAAATGCCTACTCATTAGTTAAAAATTAAAGCAGGGGAGGACCTTGCCAGCAGAGGGAGCAGTCATGTCTTTCCTTAGGTTCCCATCGTTTCCAGCCTACCCATCATTTCCACCCTACCTCTCCTTATTGCCCAGCCAGTTTCCCATCTGGACCCAGCCTTGCCAGCCTGCTCCTGATGACAGCCTATAATTTTGTACTGGATAAGGGATTAGTTTTTTAAATGATTTTATATTTCAGAATCTTGCCACTTGATTATCAACATCAGTTCGGTGTTCCTTTTGATACTTGTGTACTATTAATTGAAATAATAGTGCCGGTTCTTTTTGGTCACCTGGGAAAAAAATGCAATTCACTGTTTAAAGAACTAAAGTTGCAGCGAGTTTTTGCCTTTCTAAATTGGTAAGCAAACTGCGGTGACATTTTTTTTCAGGCAAAATGGCAACAAAAGGAGCTCCTGAACCTTTTTCTTGTAATGAATGATTCCCAGTGGAGTCATAGGATTTCAGTTAAGCCAGTTGGTCTCAAATATGTAATTTTGGCAGTTTTGTTATGGCTCTTTTGTAATATGACTCACTCTTCAGGCTGCTTTTGCATCTCTGTTCTACGCTGCACTATGATCAACTTGTAGCATGGCATATTTTCTGTGTTCAGTTTTCTAGAGGAATCTGCTCAAATGGTCAGTTCGTTTTTGTAATGATTAAAGACAAGAAATAACCTATAGATTTCTATCTATGTGATTTTATAACAGTGAGACAATCTCATTAGTGAAAACCAGACAGGTTCAGGGGAGGTGCTGGGCTCGTCCTAGCACAGATCTTGTACTGATTCCTCTCCAGCCACTCACCCTTCACTGGAGAAGGGCTCAATCCGATTTATTTCATCCCCCCAGTGCAGCAGGACTTGTGCAAGAGCCCCACGCCCCAGAACCATTCACAGTCACCTGCAGCCTGTGCTTTCAGCCACCGAGTGCTAAGGAAAAAGAACAGAAAAGCACTGGACAGGATTCAGCTCAAAAAGTGTCACCCTTTAACACCCTGTACATCTGTCACCTCTTTCAGCCAGATAATAACAGGATTTTCAGCACCCAGCTTTCTGGGCTTCCACTCCCACACCATCTCCATGAGACCACCAAGTGTTTTGCTGATACTCCAAAACCATGGATGCAGCCTCCTAAACCAAGCCTCAGATAGAGGGGGGCAGACAGAGCTGCAATGAAAGGCTGAGTTGGGATCCCAGCTCACTGTTGACTGGCTTTTGGCTTTGGGCAGCTCACATGCCACCTTTGTGCTTGTTACTGACTTGTAAATGAGGAATGCAGCACTTGCCTGTCTTTTGTGAAGCACTTGGAGATCAACAGATGGAACATTTGATTTAAACTACTAGACTTGGTTCATTTTTTTTAGGCTGCAGCAGCAACTGCTATTGACTTGCTTAATTTATCTCTGTTTAGTGATCTCTCATTTCACTGTTGGCCTTCAGGTCTTCCCTTCAATGGCAAGAGAGACACACTTCTTATTTTGTAAGGTGCCAAGGTTTGCTGGCCTTAGATGCTTTCATAGCTCAAGTAATACGCAAGTCCGTCTTCAGTGAAGATCCAAGGTTTTGGGGGTTTTTTTTGGTTTTTGGGGGTTTTTGGGGGTTTTTTTTCAGTGTGTGATAATTAGTTTTTATTTCCTAGCTCATTATTCTTCCTGAAAATTAATCAAAATTAATTGTATACAGCGTCTTCCACCTTAGTCTGACATTTTGTGGTCATATGCAAAAACACTGCAGAGTTCCCACAGCAGAAACCACTATCAGGACAAATGTTATTAAAAGCAACCTTAAGAGAACAACCAAAATCTGGAATTAATATGTTGTGTAACATATTGACCAACAGATGCTTTGTTCCTCTCTTCCCATTTTTATGAGTGTGTTGCATCTAATTGCCTGCTCTTGTCTTCACTACGTGTCCTTTCTTTGCTTCTGCAACTTGTATAAAATTTTTCAGAGGTATTATTTACTGCTTTAAATTGGCTAATGTAATTAGCTAATGCTATTGTGCCTATAAACGAGTCAGCCAAAATCAGTGCTTCTCTGGTTTCAGCCACACAGATGGATATTATACCCAAGTTCTGTTATAGTCAGTAAGGTTCTTCAAAGGTAAAAGAAGATGCCTAATCAGTCAGAATCCCTAAGTGTGGATTTCTCATCACTGAAGGCATTATAGTTTGTAGTAAATCCTCCAAGTCTGTTTCTAGGGTGTCTTCCAGCGAAGACATCGCACTTGGGTTGAGTTTTCTTGTGAGGTTGGTACAGATTTCTGCACACCTCAATTTGTTAAGGTACTGTTGGTCGTCTTAGATTCCAGTGGCCTGAGTGTACACTCATTTTAGAGCCAAAATTCAACATTCAGTTAGTAGATTTGCTGTGTGCAAACACTGTAAACTCAGTTTGGAGTTAGAAGACATATAGAATTTGACAGTTTGCATTTTATTAATTAAACGATTAGTTTTATAGTTTATTAATTACCAAATAACACTTTTTGGCAGAGCAGTTGTTAATCATTCATTTTAGGGATTTGTGAATAATCAAAAAGTGCACAAACTGTATCTCTCTATGAAACTAGTACAAGGGCACATTACCTAACTTCTTTTACCAAAAGAAGATCTATGGGTAATTTTGCACATTCTGCAGTAATTATTAACAAATGGTCATAAATATTTAAGCCATGTTTCTTAATAATTTATATTTTCAATGTAAAATCCTTTGGAGATTAAGTAGTAATGACAAGTGGTAAATACTTGTGTATTGTGAAGTCATTATCACATCATTGTGTGATGATCTCTCAAAAATATCAAGAACTATTTCATTTACTGAATATCCAACCACAGTTTCATTTTAGTTCAGTGCAGCTGTCTCCATTATGGTGCTAAGCTTACTTCAGCTTTATGACAGAATGTAACAGAAATTTTAAAAAAATACAACCAATTCTTTTGCTTTTCTTGAAAATTCACACACCAAAATTTGCTCTAAGTCCATAAGGTTCGTATTACTTTGCATGAGCTTGCTTGATGTTTATTATTGAGACCTTCTTTCAAATGAAGTGTCAGGATTTCTGGATTCACCTGTTGGTAATAACAGAGATTTTTGCCTCCAATTACAATTTTACCTGGACTTGGGAAGACTATCTGAATTCCTCTTTGAATACTCTGCTGTCATACAAAAAGTTTAAACTGAGTTTTGTCCCAATACAAAACAATATTTGTAAGTAGTGTTTTAGGTGATGAAACTGCATTAGGATTCAATGTATTAATTCTTAATTAAATGTTTTAAAATAAAACCAGTGTTGGGATTATATTACCAGAATGTAAAGATCCAGAAGTTAAATGTAGCCTTCTACCAAAATATAGGCCTAATGTCTCTTTGAAAAGAGACCTGGTCTTAAAATACCTTATTTTCAATGCAGTATACAGGTCCATATTAAAATCATGTTAATGTACTGATCGGAATACAAGTGCAAATACATGCAAAAAGTCCATGTAATTCAAGTATTTATATAGGTGGTAATTGTATCTCATTGTAGATCTTTAACATGAGTGTCTTATTTTCCTTTTAAATTTTGAGATTTTTTTTATGTAAACTATGTAGGAAAGTTGAAGCTGTCCTAAGTAAAATTTCCATTCTCTGACTTTTCTTTACTTACATAGTGCAAGGACTGAGAATTTAAATATTTGTATTACATAAATTTTGTGAGGTTTTTAAATTTTTAGAAACTGACAAAACGAGAGGATGTACCTCTGGCTGTTAGAAAAATTTTCACAGGAAATCAGAGGAGAACTAGAAATTAGAGCTGAGTAGAAAAGACAAATTCTTTTCCTAATACGGAATCCAGATGAACCAAGATTGATTTGATTAATAGTAGCAATGATAAAATTGTGGTACATTAAGAACTCAATCCAGTAGAAACACACAATATTAATTTCAACGTGCAAGTTTGAGCATACAGGCTATGCATGAATTTGTGTTGGTAGAGTACCATGCTTTATACTCAAACACAGAACGTGATACATTTTAAACCGCTTTTGTTGTAAATAAATATTTTTAAACATGCACAAGTAATTACTCAAAGGTATGTACCTTCTGAAAATAAATTAGTAAGACAAAGCAATCTTTTTCCTTAATTGCCCTTCCTCAAAGCTGGTTAAACGTGTACAGTTCTCCTTTCCATAGCCAGCTCGCTACATGGATTTTCTTGACGTGTTTTGAAAGTACACTTTGGTTGAACCCAAATATTGCAAGTTTGCACTTAAAAAGAAATGTCTGTCTAAAACAGTAGCACAAAGTAAGATACAGAATGGATGCCCAGCCCAGCCTGCACAACAGGATTGCTACCATGTTGTTAGAATAATTATATTTTGGCTGAACTAACTAATTTAGAGAAACTGCAGTACATCTAGCAAGACTGAAAACTTTCCAAGATTAGATTGGTTTTTGGGTTGTTTTTTTTTTTTCATTTTTAGTATAATTTAAAACAATACCTCTTCTAGCTGCCAACAAACTCTGTCCCTGAATCTCACCATTCCTGGCTTCCCTCCTAACCATGTCCTGGCTCACCTCCAGAGCTGCCAAGTTTATGCCAGAAGCAGGAGGTAGATTTGTATGGGGCTGGAGGAAGATCTGGAGCTCTGTTAAATTTTCAAGCCCAGATGGGGCAACATGATTTGTGTGTTTATGTCAGTGTGCCATACATCACAACTATCTGTGTGCTGACGTCAGCTTTGATTGGACATTAATGTGCTGAGCACTGCAAACTAGCAAATACATGATAGATACAGATCTATGGCAACAATGCCACATAAGCAAATGTCTGTTTGGTGTGGCGATTCACTGTGCAAAATATTTCCCGAGATACACCGCATTAAGCCAGGGGAATATTGTGACACACTTTAAAAACAAAAACAAAATCAACATGGGCAAAGGGAGAACCATTTAAGAAAGCAAACCCTTTCAGGGAAGAGCTGAAATCAACATATTAAAGTATGTATCATCAGGCAAATATTGAACTGCTGTCCCTCGCTTGAATCTTTCCGGAATTAAAACCAAATGGGAAAGATGCCGTTCTTATGATTTGCAGGACTGGCAGTGATGAGGATACATTGCTGATGGTTGAGCACCTTTCTTTCCACGGTTTTTGTAACCCAAATGTTTTTTCAAATGATAGGTTATCTTTTCTGTATCAAGAGTTTAGCTTTGTTTCCAGGAATCATCAGTGTTTATTTATTTGTATAAAAGTTTTGTATTTCTTAATTGTACAAATATAGCATCCAGCAGCCTCCTGAAGAACTGGCAAAAGATGGTAATTTCTGGTCTGTGGATTTATAGAGGTCACTGACTACTTCAGATTTATATTTACATCGTCTTTATGTGATTGCCCCTGTAGAATAATGTGACAAAAAGATTCCATTAAAATGTAGTATATTGTCTCTCTCTTCCTAGAAGAGGAAATGATTTCCAAGTCAGCTTTACTATTTCAGGGGCAGATACAATAGCAAAGTCTGGGGGTTGGTGTGTAGGCAGTGTTCTTTTAGCTCTCATCACTTGTGTTATTCCTCAGAAAGGAAATTCTGTAGGATGACACTACTTTATCATTATCCATCGTTAGACTTGGTAGGTAAAATGGAAGTTCCCTGATTCCACAGGGATGGATGCTCTTGGCCTGTGCACAAGTAGCGGCTTTGAAAAGAGACCCCTCCCCAGGATTTGATGCCATCTGGCCCATAAGGTGGGGAAGGGAGGGGGTGTAAAGGTACCATGGGATCAGTGGATTCAGGCCTGGTAACCTGAGCAGATTGGGCTGCTCCAGACAGGCCACAGCTTCATGTAGTGGTCAGAAAACAGAATTCAGTTTATTCGTTGACAGGAGCAGGAAATTTTTGTCTTTGTAAGCTTCTCTGTGGCTAGAAAATAATGGTTGTTGAAATGTGGGTTCGTGAAAGCAGTTGGGATATTGATCACCATTTTAATAAACCTGAATGTGAGTACAGTGCATAGACTATTCTAACATGTCTGGGGATGTTTTAGTCTCTCTGCTCCTAATTGATAAATTGTTATTATGAAATAATTTACCGGTATTTAAACTGACCTTTCAGAATAAGCATCAGTCATACAGTTTATGAAAGAAGTGCAAAATGTGCAAAATCCTTTAAAAGTAATAAAAAATACAAAACTATAACTTGGAGCTGCAGAGCTAATTCCTTATAATTGGAATGGGTATTTTGAGGTGGTTAGAGTTGATACCCCTGAAGGTTTGATGAATGTAGCACCCACAATCACCAAGAACAAGAGTATTATACCAGCTGCCCAGGTACCTTTAAGATAACTATTATCTTAAAGAAATATTTTGCTTTTTACCACAGATGTGTTTCCTTTTTTTCTTCATTAAATACTGACATCATCAAAGCATTTAAGAACATTTTTTCTGACTTACCTCTGAAGATCTCTGTTGTGACCTTTGAATGTCTCTTTCTGCTATATAAAATTAAGTGAAGAAAACCATGTGGAAAACAGCTTATTTAAGGCATATGACAGTACAGGGTAGCACAAGACATAAGGCAGCTCTTAAAAATCACAAATATATTGAGAAGTGGTAATGCTGCTTGAAGCTTTAGATGTGGAGAGAGAGACTTTTAGAGGGAAAAATGCTAAGAAATTACTTGAGTTTTCCATGTTCGACTGATAGCCAAAATGAATAATTGTGGGGATTCTGCTTGCTCAAAATATTAGCTATGATATGCCTGAGTGTATTAAAAACCAAGGTTTTCAGAACCCAAACAAAAACTGGGCATCAGACTCATAGGAGAAGTCAATGAGAGATAAGCTGAACACATGGCTTGTAAATATCGCTGATGTGAGCAAATGCTTGTTATGAAGATTTAGGGAAATGTTAATTTAGTGCTAAGTTAGCCCTTTCATGGTTTATCCTTGTCAAATATATGCTTTCTTTAGATGGATATTTTAAGTCTTTTTTTTTTTTGTTTAAGAAGAAAGCCTTCTAACGTAATTTCTAAGTATTGATGACCTATTTTTCCCCCACAGTTTGTCATTGAGAAGACCAAGGCTTACTCTATGAACATTAATTACCTTTTTCATCACATAGGATGTGTATTTTGTTTCCGTGTCTTACAGAATAAAGCAATTATGGAACGTGTAACAAACTTGTCAGATACGGTAGTTGGTCTTGAATCATTTATTGGCTCTGAGAGAGAAACCAATCCATTGTACAAGGATTACCACGGTAAGTTCCATCTTTAGCAATGCAAAAAGTCTGCCCTGAGTGTTTCTAGGGCACTTAGCAGCTCACCCTCCAATTGGGTATCTGCTATAAAGCAGCGTTGGATATCATTTTGGAATATACCTCTTAAATGCTTCCCTTTGCCTAACCAGTCTTGAGTTAGGGAAATTTTCAGCAAAGTGCATTAAGGCTGCAAAGGAAACATGGCAACTCCTTGCATGTTGTCAGGGCACATTACTGAGGCATGGCTCAATCAGATGTACATCTCAACAGGCAGGCTTCGGGGAATTCACATGCAGGGGAGGCTTGGCAATCGTCTGACCAGCGAGCTGAACTTGTCATGAAATCAATACTTTTGATCTGCCAAGTTTTAAATTGAGAACACGGGAAAACATATATTCTAGGAAGGCGAATAAACTGCTAAATTATGTGCTAGGTAAACTTTGTCTAAAAAATAACGTTCTGGTTTTTTCAGCTATGGGTTACAGCACTTGCACATTTAAAAAAATGAATGTGGGTATGTGTGGCATGTAAAATATGAAACTGATTTTGGTAAAAAGTCATGTAGCCTTTCAAGTGTTTCATCTTCAAAATGTGTAATGGTGCTTAATCTTGCATTTTGTTTCCCAAAGATTTTTGTTGCTGTTGCAGCAGAACTATTTAAATTTTTAAAATTATATTAGAAGTTATGCACAGCCAAAGCAGTGAATAACAGTTCTAGCTAATCTGGAGCAGCGCTCAGACTGTGCATAAATTACAGCTCTTTTTTTTGTGATACTACTGTAGTTCCATGGAAACCTTTCGCTGAAAGTAAACTGCTTATCCAAAACCTGCTGTAAACATATGACAGTGGCAGTGTTTTCCCTGGCAGAATGTATAGAGTGTATGGAAAAAAAGCAAAGATGGTGTTGAGACACCACTGTGTGTATGCAAGCTGTAATTAATAAATCAGAGAGAAATCTTTCTGACTGTGAAAGTAGTGCACATTTCATTATCTGAAAAAAAGGTGAATGAAAAAGAAACCGTGAACAAAAGGTGGAATAATTTGCCTAATTATTTTTCCAACTGTATAATTGTGATATGGCCTTTGTTTATGCTAACATAATTCTGTCAATTTAATACTCCTTTTCTCAGTACTGAAGAGATCCTTTAAGACAATGTGTGTTTTAGCAGTTATTTCCTGGTTTCCTATAAAAATGTATGCTAAGTCATTTCTGGTGCTATTTACTAAAAATCATGTGCCAATATACATAGCTTTTGAGATTTGCACAACCTTAATTTGACAGTCTGAAAAGAGGTATTTCTAATGGCTTTAACTTCATGGATTCTTCTTGCTTAAGAAGGTATTTTAAGGTATTTATTTACTGCAGATGATGAAAGATTTTGTCATTACTCAGGAGAAGTTTGATTACATTGTTGCATTATTTAATGAATCCTCCTTAATAATTTTATTAAGCTGCCTGCAAATTTAAATGTTTGAAAAGCCACAAAATAACAAAAGAATTATGTAGATGATCCCTAAATAAAATTTTTCAGATACTGAATATAAGCAAGCCTGTGTTATACCTGCTGTTCCTATATGTAATAATTAGATTTTGTACTCAAAAGCCTAACAAATAATTCTTGTAATTCACTGGGCAGGAGGCAGGGATAGAAGGTTTAAAACTATAAAGACGCTTTACTAATATTATTGAGAATTTTTGTTATTGGTGCCCATAAAAATTATGCTTTTTAAAGTATTTCAATTTTAGGAAACTTCCTGTAAAAAAAAAAAATAAACGCCTGAAAAAATACTTGCCTTATTTTAAATAAGGGGTTTAATGTTTGGGGATTTTCTCACAGCTGCCGTTTTGAAGTCAGATACCTTTTCTAAATGTTCAGTATTTCCATTTAGACGCTGGCTTTATGAATAGCAAATATAGGCCAGTAATTGAGAAGCCCTGTAGAATTTTCCTGGTTTTTCACATGTAGAAAATCACCCTTAGGTTGTTCAGAGACTATATTAGGCTGCACAAAAACCATCCAGCGTCCTTGTCAGAAAAAATCAGCTTGAGTTGCAGCTGACAGAATGCAGAGCTTGCAGTGCACCTAGTACTGTTAAAAACATCTGAACAGCTATAGAAGCCTCCTGCAGGAAGAAAACGTATTTCTTCTGGGGTGGCACAGGGGTTAAAATTTATTAAAAAGCGTGCTCTAAGTCGGGATTTTCCAGAAAGTTTTTTCAAGTCGTTCTCAGGGCACAAAACGAAGGAGTTCTCATTAGAGCTTCAGTGGTTATCAGTAACCCATAAGCCTTGTTTTGCTGGCTGCTTACTGGTGCATTTAATAAAATAAAGATCACTCCGTGGTGCCGTGGGCAGCATGCAAGGTGATAGCCATATTTGCTTACTGTAAATACAAGAGAAAATCACACACAAACCGGCTGTAGTTTTGACAAGTATTAAGATCGCTCTTTACATCTGTACTTCTGTACCAAAGTGCAATTAGTTTTCCTCGCACAAGGATTTCTGTTTATCTTGTTCTGCTTGATTACTTGAGCATAATCGCACCGTTTGCTTCATTGCTCCTGGTAGTAAGCTCCAGTTTAAAAAGGGGAGGATGAGTGTGTGTAAATATACAGAATTCTGCTGTAAGACTCTAATTTATGCATCTGGATGACAGCGTTTTCTTAATATTTTTCCCCTCCTTTACTCTTTCTTTCCACAAGGTTTGGTTCATGTACATCAGATTCCTCGGCTTAATAGCTTGATCTGTGATGTGTCAGACACGAAGGACCTTGCTTTTAGACTAAAAAGGAAGCTGTTCACCATCGAGGTAAGAGAAACATCGTTTCACTATTTAGAACCCAAAAGGTGGAGCTAATCCCATCTCTTATGTTTCGTTTTGTGAAATACATAAAATATGCATCAGCTCTTGTAAATTCATTTCGTTCTGGTTTTGCTGTTCAGAAGGGTTTTATAAAATACTGTAATATGCCTTCTAATTAAAAATGTCTCGTTTGCTGCACTAAATCGGTCTGTTATAAATACTTTATTTTGGTTTAAAATGTACATAGAAAGTAGGCCACAACCTTCAATAACAAAGCATGACATGTTTCTAAGGATGTCAGGAGCATATTTAATTAAATGTTAATGACTTGCTCTTACTTGTGTTAGTGGGTGGGAAAGTAGCTTCGTGTTATTACCCCAGTAGAGGGATTTTAATGTATAATGTTGCCTAAAATTGTGTGTGGTATGGGGGATAAGTGTCCTTATCAGTATTCAGAAACCATTTTCTTTGCATTACTGAAATCACCTTTCGCTCTTTTATGTCATTTTAAACACAGTATCATTTACACTAATGTCCTTAAGTAAATTTCCTACTAAATTTAAACTTTTTTCTGTGACCTTTATGCAGACAGTCCTGATAGAAGGCAGCAATACAAAAGATGTATTTCATTTTAATCTTGCTAAAGAGCAAATGAACATAGCACTATTAAGCAATTAGAGCTGATGTATTTATTAACCAAGTAATGCTTAGAGATGGAAGATGGCTTTCAGGGTGATGCGATAGTCATCGGTACAGTCTGGGCAAATTTTTTTTTTTAACAAAGACATAAAACAGCCAAGCATCCCTGACAAACCATTTTGTTTAATCTCTTTTCAAATGAAAAGCTCTTAAGCAGGCCACTTGTCTTAACTGCTTGAAACCATAAAAAGAGAGAATTGCCACCAATAAATTAGCATATTTTTTACTCCATCACCAAATGCTGGTCAATGTGGCTTGGCACTGCTTTGGTGTTTGGGACTTCACCCTTAAGTGACCACTTTGGCCCTTATTTGACCCTCTGCCCTTTTTAGCTGGCCACTTGATAAGGTAACTTAAGGGTTCTCTCTCTTCACTGCCCCCTCCCCTTCACAATTGCAAGTAGCCCTAACCTATAAATCATTGAAAGGGCCCTATCAAGTGACAAATTAAGGTGCCCTCCTCCTAATTAATGGTCATCAATGTCTTTAATTATCTAATCCTATTGAGAGTAGTTAATAGTTAATCGGGCAGCCAGTTCTTCATGCAGGTCATCTCTGCGTGAGTGCTAGAAGTTTCTCAACTAGAGGTATCCTCTTCAGAAGCCACTTAAAGGCAAATACATGAAGGAGGGCTTTTTTCCCCAAGACAATTCCTTTATAATGTTTATAATGTCACTTTCCAGAGAATGCAGTTAGTGAAACCAGGCATTGTGAGGTATTAAAGCGTTTGAACAACTGCTTTTGAGCGGTACAGTCGAAACAAAACCCTTGATAGTCTGTGTTTGGTTTTAAAATACAAATGTTCTCACTGTTTTCAGAGGTGTAGAGAAGCGTGCGCCCTCATTTCACAGCACAGTAAATTCTCATTTATTATAGCTACGAATTAGAATATTTGGGAGGTTTCTCATCACTATGAATCCTGTCTCAGAATACAATTTTTTCTGTCACATGAATTTGAGACTTAAATCTGTAATGTAATTTGGGAAGAAAGGAAACCCTTAGGAGGAGGCTCTGTAAAAAGAATTGAATTAGCCATGGGGCATTGGAAGCAGGAGTGAAGTAGAACTCTTGAAACAACCTGTTGCCCTAGACATGCGTAGATGACCCACTTGTATAATTTCTCCCTTCGTTGCTCGGCTGCAGCCCCTTTTGAATAACTTCAGGTTTTGTTAGAGATGTGCTTTCTGTAAGCTGAGCTGACACAAACTATCCCTTTTTGAATATGTTAGATCACTGTCCTACTGTGATCTTCCTGTACACGTTTCACTAATCTATAATACATATGTTTTTCTTCCTCATACTGTTAGGGAAAGCAGGCTACAGCGATGCTGACTGTAAGGGCAATAAGAAAATGGGAGCAGGGGAAAACTGAATTAAGAAAGGATGCGAATAAAGTCTTCTAAAATGGGTTTCTGGTTTCCACAGTTAGAATGTGATGTGTCAGCAGTCAGTCAGTGCTGGTTCTGGGGGTAGAAGCAGGAGGCAGCACAACAGTGTGCATTGCAAGCAGCAGTATGCTTTATACAGAGTACAACCAAGTTTAGGACTTCTTCAGTGTGTAGTTTAAATATTAAATGAAAATGCATATTGAGTACCTTACAGTTTTTGGAAAGATTCTGCATACTTATATATGCAATTTAGGATGAAAATATTGACCTCTACTTGAAACGCCACTTTAAAATCAAATTACATAGGAAAAGTTAGAAACGCAGAACCTGTGAATTATGGCGAAATTTCTTCAAAAAGGGTTTTCATCACTAGACTATTCTTCTTTTACAGTTTAAAGCAAGAGCATGGGACATGGATTTTCTCATCTCTGCATTGCTCAGCAGTTAAATAACTCCTTATAGTTTGGCCCTCCTAGGTGAAAAACCTTGAATGTCAAATCCATTTTATTAGATTGCAGTTTTGTGGGAGGGACTCCGCCTCTTTATAGCCTGCAGAATCATTTAACTGTTTCAGTTTTCCTTGTGTCTTCTTCGTCAAAACAAGATTGACTGAAATGTTTTCTAAAGAGATTTTTTTTTTAATTCAGGATGAAAATGGTTTTTTAATGAATATTTATGAGTGCTCATTGTCCATTTATAAATTATGAAGCAGAACCTTTCCAGGAAAACTTACATGTTTGTCCTAAAAGGTGCAGTAGCTATTTCAAGCTTTCCCAAATCTTCACACGTTAGTTACTAGCAATACACTCCTATATGCAGTATTATCAGAGATCTATCTTATGTGCATGCCACTTTAAAGGACACAATTTTGAAGTTAGCCTGTCTAATCCTATTTCTTCCCACTTTGGAATCTTAATTAGAAGGAGATAAAAACCATCATTTGACTAAATTATTGTCTTGAATCTGTAGCAAAAGGTATAATCCGCAATTGGGCCAATTAGTGTACCCCATAGTTAGCTATGCTGAGGCAGGAAACTTGATTAGATCTGACACCAGCCTAGTTCCCACTGTTGTTTTGCCAGGTATGATGGTCAGACTTCAAAGGGCTTGAGGCATCAGCAGGGCAAGGTTTGGAGGCCAGCTTAGGTCCGGTCGTTAATCTCTCTGCTAAAACCACAGCAGCCCTCGCACAAAACAAGCTTACACGACACAATCATGCGGTATTAAAGTTTGGGTTGAGTCATGCCAATTTGCCTTTGATTTTCTGATGATTGACTAAAAGATGGCTACATGACTAGACACATACTGAAAGTTTACTGATTAGGTAAGTTCCCCAAATATTTGAAATATTTTTTGATTTCTCAGTTAAATGATATGACAACCCGTTCATCTTAATGCGACTGTTCAGCAGAATTGTTCTTGAAGTGCTTTTTTGCTTTCTTTGTAGCTCTGAATGTAGCTTTTATCAACATTTGAGAAATTTTTTAGGAACCTTATGTTCATAGTTTTATTTGACAGAACTTTATCTTTGTGGTTCCAAAGCCTCCTGTGTCAAGACTTAAGGAATCCGTGCTTAAATTTGTTTTTTTCACTGCTCCAAATTTCTCTGGAAACGTTGTTTATCCTTCTCATTTGGGTAAATTTATAATTACTCACCAAAAGGACATTTTCCCTTAATTATTTTCAGCCTCATCATGGAGTAAAGCCCTGTTCCACGGCCACGATTACATAAGTGTTCCTTTCTTTTGCAGTCTGATTTGTTCAAATATTGCAGTAACAGTGACATGTTTCCATTCTGAGAAAAGCCTAAGGCTGCTTTAGTATTATTCCAAATGATTGAAATTGCCATCTTGCTGACTTTCCCTTGGGCAGCTTAGGGCCTGTTTACTTTTGTATTTGTTTCACATGTTCCCTCTGAGTTTGGCTGGCAGGACATCATTACCTGGTTTGACAAGACAGTTGGAGAAGATTCATATTTGATTAACTCCCTTTGTTATTGTCTGGACAACCCAAACCTCTGAAATTATCTATTTAAAATTAAAGCTCCTGGTAAATTCAGATAAACGCTTGCGAATAGGAAAGTTTGTGAGGGTGTTTTTTTAAATTCCCTAGTTTTGCTTAATTTTTAAGTCTTTAAGTAACGGTCAATTATTAGAAGTACAGAGACTAAGCTTTTTCCTGCAGGTTTTTATATTACAGTTTGTTTAATAAATAGTTGTGCAAATACATTTTTTTATCAATACACAAGTCACAGCAGCCAATATTTTCTTTCTAATAACTACAACACCTGTGCAGCCCACGATAAAAATCTTTAGAAGCCAGCTCAGTTTGAACCCAGGTGTCATGCCCAATATAAAGAATTGCCACACAGCAAAAAAAACAAGTTTCCAGAGCTTTATGTACAAGTTCAGGAGTTTCTTTTCTGAGACATGTTTCCTAACAGGAGGGGAAGAAATTAGAGGAGTCCTGTGGCAGGAGAGTGGCTGGTTTCTCAGTGCCTGGCAGATGAAATATGGAGCATTCTATCCTGCATTTTCCCCATGGTAACTGCCAGAGTAAAAGGTTATGTCTTTGGAAGGAACCATAACCATGAAAACCAGCAACTGAATCTCTATAGAATTAAAAATAAACACATTATTCCAAAGGCATTCAAATAATATCCTTTCTCCATCTAGCAGTAAAAGACTGGGAGAAAATTAATGATTGCCAGAATAAGAAATAATTGCAACTCCAGATATTCGTGTCTGTTATGTGTCCAACACTGGAATTTGAATGATGACTTAAAACTCTTTAAGGTGGTGATTTTGGCCATTTAAAACAGCAAATATGGCTTAGGTAGCCTCCATCTGAAACCTCTGTATTTCTGACTTTTTTTGTCTTCCTTTCAGTCTCTCTCTTTCCATTGCTTATCTGAGACAGACTACACTGTGGTAAACTTCTTATTTGCAAAAGGGGAGTGCCAGTGGGCACTGTTGTTAGAGATTATTTACCAAAACAGGTGGGTAATACCAAGTCAGAGCTGGTGTCTGCAGTACCTCAGTGTGGTACCCACACAGCACAGGTTTGCTCCTAAGGGGCTCAGGAGGTGGCAGCGTCACTGAGTGCCACAACTGTGCTCCTGCAAACGTTTCCTGAGGAATTATTCATCAGGAGCAGGTACAGAAACAGTGGCTTAGGCTGTTTCTTCTGGAGGAACAAGTCAACCCTGTCACCAGCACATATGGGATCAGTATATATTTAAAATGCACACCCATGCTATACCAACCTCTCTACTGAAGTGAGAAAGTGGCAATAAGAGCATCACTGCTTTTAGCTTCTTCCAAGAGAGTTTGAGGCAGTCTTCATTAATGGCTAACTCTAATCCTGATTATGTTCCTCAGGTGTTTCTGAAGTTGGGTAAATTTGTAACTAAATGCATTTGAATTAATGAACTATTTTTGGCCACTGTTAACAGAAGGAATCAGTGAGCCTGGGAGCTGACAAAAGGCAAAACACTGGTTTATTATAAATTTAGGTGAAGTGATAGTTCTATGGCAATCATTCAGTAAAATAAGGAAAATAAGCTAATATATGCTAGAAGATACATGCTGCCATGCTGATCTATATACCTTCATACATAGACAAAACAACTCTGTATTTTGAGATTGTGCACGGGTGCCCTTACAAGACCTGACCCTCAGTTAGGGCCTTACAACATCAAAATAGAACCTTCTTTTACCAACCCAGCCCTTGTGGCTGCCTGGCTGCCCATGGATGAAACTTCACAGCTATTCCTGGTTCAGGGACGAGACAGAACTTTCCTGAAGTGTTACAGAAAGCGTATTTCTTCCATTTTCTCATCCCCATGTGTTTGGGAACACAGCTACCCCTGGGGCTTGCATGGGAAACCTCTTTCTCCTCAGCCTACCTGGCAAACTCTAGTGCTGGATGTTCCACTCGAGCTGGGGGGCTCCAGTGCAGAGAGCTATGCATATAAAACGAAACTTTCCAACAGAGAGAGGTAAAACATCATTGGAATAAAATTCAGCTGAAATTTATACCTGTAAAACCATTTTTTTGCACAGATTTTTCCCGTCCATTTTTCCTATGGTATTAACCACTGGGTTATTTAAAAATAATTGAAAAGACAATAATTGTAATACCATAACTTTTCTTAATCTAAAATTAATAATACTGAAAAAAAGATTCTCCTGCAAAACTAATTCTGTCATAATACCAAGCTCCATTTTGCATTATTTCATCTAGTAGCCAGTTCAGGTTCTCTTTACCTGGTATGGTGTACTTCACTGAATTGTTTTGTCAGATGCTGTCAAGCCAACCTACCATTGTTAAAGGAAATCAAACTAAATCATTTTGGCATGAGCCTTCCAGGAATAAGGCACAGAATATGAAGGGTTTGATGAAATCAAGGATTTGATTTCAATATTGTAAAAGACTGCCTGTCAAAAATGTATTACATTCTTTCAAACAATTTTGAATAAATATACGTGTTTAAAATTGTGACAGTACAATTTAGCTAAAGTTTTGGGAGAGTGTTTTTAAATTCTAATAACTTGAGGTGAAACAATACTTGGAGTGCTCCTATTTGGAAAGAAAAACCCTCTAAATCTTAATGGTACACTGACTGAAATCAAGTGATCAGTTTTATAGAGTATATAGAATTTCAGAACACATATCTTGTGCACATGGAAGAATTTAATTTGAAAATATCTTCTTGTTGTGTACTACAGATTACTGTAAATTAAATTATTAACTATTTGTCTGTAGGCAAATACAGGAAGATGTTGTTAACTCTTAGGTTTCATAGGAAGAGTTGTAAAATCCTGAAATTTATTTAATAATTAATTTTGTTTTGTGAGTTGTATAACAGTATAATGTGAGAGTTCCGTTCAGTTTTTCAAAACTTCAACCCCTGTTATACAGTGCAACTGCAGTTTCTTGTTAGTAAACAGAACTCATTTAACAAAACTTATTTAAACAAATAATTACGGTGTTTAGAAATATTTATGCCATGTGTTGTTGCAACAGAAAAACATGCACCACGAAGTCATTAATGCACTGAAAGGTCACTTGTGCATATTGTGATGGGCTGCTCATTCTCAGGATCTGTGCTAAGGGTCAGTGTTGCAGCATGAAAGGGTTTGGCCTGTTCAGTCTGTAAATAAATGGGTCAGCTTCTCCTGTGCTTGCCAGACAAGTAAAGTAGTTGACAAATTCCCACTTCCTAACTATCAGAAAACAGGCAGACTAAGGACATTTTTTGTAAAAATGCTGGTTGATAAAGATTAAAAAACTCTTTCTCTGCAAGGATTGTATTATTCACTGAGGCAGCAGTATGTTTTGGACAAAGGTGGGCATGAGTTAGAAAGATATTGATGGTGAGTCTTTAAGAAGCAGAAAGAGTTAAGCCCCATATTTGTAGTAGCTCTCTGCAGGAACTGAGTGCCACTTCCATTAAATGCTCTTTAAATTACCAAAAGTTTTAATAAAATTAGGACATTTTATAGTTGTATAATGTTCTCATTTTACAACGAATAACAAGTTTGATCAGGGTTTTACATAGTAAAACACATCTGTGGTTTTCTATATGTCTGTAAATGCAGGAAAATAAAAATGAAAGCTGAGAAGAAGTCAAATTTTGTCATGCACAGCTCTACATTGTACCTGAGCCTTACTGACATGCAATGAAGTTCAGGGCTCTTAGGGAAAGGAACAAGAGGAGGAGGATTTTACATATCCATGTGGAAGATGTGCATCCGTCTGGATCTCCTTGTCTCAGTACTGTTCGTTATGGTTTTAATTATTAATCTTTGGGAAGGAAGTGATTCAAAGTACTCTCTGAACTAGGAAACTGGAAGATGGCCCCACCTAATACTTGGAAAGTGTTAAAATGGCATTTTGTAGGGAAACAGACCAATGCTGCCAAACATTTGCCATGGCTAGTAACGCACTTAAACAAATTTCAGATGTTTTATTCTAACTTTGGAGATTCAAGATTAAGTGTTAACATTTCCAGCCTTTTGAAAAGATTAATGATTTGGGATGAACATAAATCTGTAAGGAAACCACAAATTTGTGGTTTCTTTGAATTTTTCACCTACACGGAAATTGTTCCGTACCATTTTTCTGATCTATTTATTTTATTGGTTCACAAAAAATATTACCCTTTATTGAACTGATAACATACAGGAACTTGGTTTTTAAAATTATTTTTACTGAGAGCAAACTAGTCATTATTCTTAGTCTGAAAGACTTAATGAAAGTGCCAAAAGGAGACAGGAGGAAAAAAATATACATACACTGCAAACTACTGTAGCTGAAGAAAAAATGTTCTATAATTGTTGTGCAAATACAACTTTTTGCTTTGTCTAAATTATGGGGTGTTATTTGTAACTAAATTCCAGAATACTTTTTATTCTTATGTTTCTGGCCAAGAGAATTGTGCAAAAAGTGGATTATCATAAGCAAAATGGGTGAAGACTACAGTGCCCAGGGTGTAGGTGAAGTTGGGTTTCTGTCATGCCATCTTTATTGCTCTCTTTCTTACAGTTGTTTAGTTGCATGGTTTTGATATTTTTTGTATTTGATTTTTCTTCGTTATATTTCATATGGTTTTCAAAGGATTCTGTATCACACATAATGTAGTTTAAAGTTTCTCATTGCGTGTTGAAAACCAATAGCTTTTGAAATATCGAGTGAAGCTGTCTCCTAGAAGGAAGACATTATTTATTGCAGTTAAAGTGGTGTTTCTGGCCTGCTTAACATTAAAACCATATTACCCCCCATCAGAATGAATGGTATTGCCAATTAACACTTCTGTTTCCTCCTTCCTTCTGAAGAAAGTAAGCAATAATCGTGTTGTGTACAATAATTAAAGCTTTTTGTTGATGTCGATAAGTACATAAATAAATAAAGCAAATTTGGGTGCCAACTTACACCAGTCATAGGCTGCTTGACTTTCAGAAAACAGCTGCTAGCATTTGCTGAAAATAGTTCACTTTAAATGCCTAATTTCTGGTATTTAAGGTTTGAAAAACCTGTTTTTAGCTTATGAAAATAAGGTCTATGGGCTCTTCATCTACTTTTGTCCTGTTTGAAGCCTGTTATAGCAAAAATTACTCAAGGATTCACTGTGATGTTCGTTAGTTCATGTTTACAAAACACTTGCTAAATGGACTTACTTTTTTCTCAAATTAAACCAGTAATCTTTGGGTAGTGTGTCTGCTCGAGTCTTGTTGAAAAGTAAAAGCAGAAAACAAAAAAAACCAACCAGTTTAGCACTTTTAAGTGGGAGGATGTGAGCATTGCTGCACGGGAGAAATCCTCTCCACCTTGCATCCAAACCAGGGCTTGCTATTCTCAAAATAACCTGATTGCTGAATATTTAAAGTTTTAAGACCTTTAGTAATCTTTGCTAAGGCACTGTGCACTCACTTTTTCTGGGATAGACAGGCTTTGTGTGACCCACACGTGAGTGTTTGAGGTGGAGGATTGGCTGGATCTGGAGGGGATTTCTGAAGTCTCTGATACACTGCAATATCTGCCGGGCGTTTGATTATTGGCGCGTTTGTGGGCAAAACATTCCCCGTGTTTGGTGAGGAGTTCTTCTGCGACCTGCCTCACCTGGGCTGGCTCCAGACCCTCCAGCTGGAGCAGGATGGAACTGTGCAGTTTGCAGATTCACTTGGGGTCCGTGAGAGTTCTCAGTCAAGGATTGCTGTTCCGGGATAGCTCAGGTTTTGGACGTTCCCCCTTAGCTGCTTTTATTTATGAGCCAGCACACAAGTGGATGAACAAGAGCTGGCCAAGGCACGTCTGCTCGTGGATGCAGCCCCAGCTTGTACCCATCGGGGTATGCAGAGTGTGATGTGTAAAATAAACACATCCCTGGCCACTGGAGGTGCCAGATGCTACAGCTGAGCAGCTTTTCCTTTCCGGCTCTCTGCTGTGTGCGGTTATCCATTGGTTTCATCTCTTCTCTCATTGATTTATTAGGGACTTAGTGATGTGTTGCTTAATCGATAAACACTGCAGTCTCTGGAGATTGATATGTCTCAGGTCTGCAATCTGAAGCCCCTGAAAGCAGCACCATAAACTTGCTAATCAACACTTCCCACCTTTTGGTGTAAAGCTTCGTAATTCTGGGCGGGTTACAGGTTTCCTGCACTGCCTCAAGTGCACTTTCACAAACCTTTTTCTACCAGAAAGTGGTGTGGCAGTAGTTAAGTCAGCTTTTTTTTTTGCTTTAATGAAGGAAAAAATGGTTCTCCTTCTAGGATGAGTATTTATGAAGAGATACGAACCAGTATGTAATTTGTAATTCTTGTTGCTGTTAAAAAAAAAAAAAAAAAAACCAAACCTAATAAGAAGGAAATCCAGTACTTGTATTTAGATCTGATCCTCAATAGTAGCATAGCCATGGGCTGTTTATGCTTGGTCTACATCATCTAGACTAAAAATAGCCTTCCTGTCATTTTATTGGCAGAGTTTTAGCTACTCCTTTAATTCTGTTTAAAAATGGATAGAGAGAAAGACAGCATAAATATTGGATGTGTGCAGATATTTCAGCAAGTAACGAAAAGGAGACTCCTGATGCTTTGAAGGGCTCTGTAATTAAGTGGAATTCATATTTTGTTTAATAGGCATTTCTTAAATTAATATAATCTTTCAAAGTATTATGTTAATTTTTGTATTTGAGTCATTAAATTAGCTACTTCTGAATAGCTATGTAATGAAATATATTTTAATATATTTAAAGTTTTATTCTTTTTAGATTTCTTGTACGTTTTGATAAGGAATTACTGGTAAGGTATTTTATTTCTTATCAGTTAAATCAGAAGCCACATTACTTCTATTTTTTCTATTAATAAAGTGAGTTTTTGCAGAATAAGAAGACAAGTCACTACTGCCTGCTAAAATCTTCAGCAGCAGCCTGAAAATTTCAGGTTTATTATGTTATGGTTTTTGAAAACCTGTGGAAACAAGGAAAGAAGAACTGGCTTTTTTGTGTTCTGTCTGTCCTACAAAAACATGGGCTACTTCAGAAACTTTCAAGGCCACAGTCACGTTATGAAAAAGACAGTTTTGAGGTGGAAGTGCATCTATGTTGATTTTTTATTGATCTGAAAAGGGCATTTTGACTTTTAAAAAGCCATGAAAATTAGACTCAGGTTACTGAAAAGCCCCTAAACCTACAAAGGAGAATTTTTACTGTGTTAGTACAGTAAGGCTCTATGGTAGAAATGTTACGGTGGAAGGATTTTGTCAGTGGATTACCTATAATCTCATAGAAGAAGCACTTTTTCCTCTGTCTGAACTAAAATTCTATTTGTACCATGGTCTTTACTACTTCTGCTTCTTCATTTTTGGCCGTCTGCACCATGATGTATTTTGCATCCTTTAGGACAGTATTATGCTGCTGATTCAGTGTAGTTGTCTGTGCTCACACAAATAGGAATAACTGGAAGACTTTCTTGCAGCTACTTTGATTTTCGTTATTTTTTGTTTCTCCGGTTTTCATTCTGAAATTCCGTTGTTACTTTGCAAATTGATCCAAAAAATCAGCGTTTATTGCGGTCAGATGCGTTTGAAAGTAACTTATGTTAACTGCTGCTTTTATGAAAGGCTGGTGGTGGTGTTACAAATGAGGTAATGAAAAGAGAAGCTATGAATATTATAGTTTTTACATTAGAGCATCCAAAGTAAAGTAAATAGTTGCAATCCATCTGTCACAAGTGCATAGCACTGACATAGGGGGGATATCCATTTTCTGGACTCGTAATCAGAACAGAATATTTACTGTTGAAAATTATGCATAACTGGAGTGTTTTTATACCTACAATCTAGACTTCTGGTAAAAATGTCCATAAAATAAAGTAGAATTTGTACAAAGCCAGGGATAGTCCCTTAGCATAATTTTTATTGTGAGCAGCATCACTATTTCTACGATGTTGTTAGTATTCAAACTATTTTATGAGGGGTTTATAACTTTCTGTTTTAAAAGAGGAAGTATGGTTCCATGCAAAATTACATTCCTAAAAGATTTAATGTTCCCAGCATAAAAAAAATATTGTAAAATCACTTTCTAGCTTGAAAAAATCAAACCAGCTATTCTTGTTTCAAGTTTCATCTAATATATTGTTCCGTATGGTTGTATGATAAACACATTATTCCTTGAACAGGAATTAAGAGTAAAGCTGCCAGGAAGGGGTTTTGTTGTCAGAGTAGTTCCCGCCTCATGTTTTGTAAGAGATTTCATGGTCCTATTGTAAAGAGTGGATGATTTAAAACGTGTTCCCAAGATAAACTTTCCCATTGTCATTAATGAGGATGGATAATACTGAGTGACAAGTGCATTAGGAATGACACAGAAAGAGCTGTTAGATTTGTCAGAGCGTATCACTTCAGGCAATGAAACTTGAGGACATTCTCTTTTAGCAATTTTTTGCTATTTATTTAGAGAACCAAGGATTGTGATTGCTCACACAGGTGGATTCTACTGTTTAGTTCATTAAATATTTAGGTACCTTTGAAAAGGTAAAGGTGATAAATATGAGCATTATAGTCCACTGTGAGGGGTGCAAGTGGTTACTTTGCCTACAAATAATTCAACAAAACTAATGCACCTTTCATTTGTTTTTAAAATGTTTATTTGGTAGATAACTTTTTCATTTGCAATATTCTTACTGAACAGGAGTATTTAAAGTTATATAATAAGAAATGCTCCGAACTGTCATAGTGAAGCTTCTGGAGTAAAGAAGCCTAAAATTAGGACACTATACATGTAATTTACATTGACTTAAAAATTGTATTTCTCCATAGAGCAAGACTTTTTAAATATTTATCTCTGAATAATTAATAATGTATGACTTTTTCTGGTGTTTAAAATCCTTCCGAACTACAACATGCCTATCAATTTCCATTTTGAACATGCAATTGGTCACTTTTTCGCCTTGATTCATCTTGCCTGGCTGCCAACCAAATTTTGCCTCTGTGTACCTTCTTGACACTAATAATGACTGAGTTCCTGTTCGTTTGCGTGCAAGATTTCCCAAGCGGCAGTTTGGGGCTGGGATAAACTATCTATCATGATTGCGTACAACTAATCTGCCTCCACCAAACCGCCCCGTGATTGAAATTGCATTTGACAATTCACCTCTCCTTGGCGTGCCTGAGGTGAACATAGCTACAGACCATCCCCGGAAGGGCAGAGCAGCTCCTCCATATGTTGGGGAGGATCCCTTTATTTGTGTCAGGAGACTTTTTGCAAAGCGTGTATAGGCAGAGATTGGTTTGGGGTTTTTTTTTCCTAGACTTCCTTGTTTGCAGATGCGTGGCTGCTGCTTTCTCCTAACCAAAGCATTTTGGTTTTGTGAAGCGTTTTGGGATCTTTGTTTCATCGAAACTCTTCCTTTGAGATGAACCAGGGCAGTATTGGATGCATAGGAGATAAAAATTCAAGAGGGATTTGAAACAGAAATTATTTTTTGTTAGAATTCATAGATCAGTAGTGCTGGTCAAACATCAGACAAAGTACCTGATACTCTGTTGACCATTACCAAAACTTACACCTGCTTGGAGCATTTGGATAACACAGAACCTGAGGAGGAATGAAAAAGCAAAATTTTCACTTTCTGTCATATAAGAAATC
The DNA here is from genome assembly GCA_013397845.1 of Melanocharis versteri. Taxonomy (NCBI): domain Eukaryota; kingdom Metazoa; phylum Chordata; class Aves; order Passeriformes; family Melanocharitidae; genus Melanocharis; species Melanocharis versteri. The sequence continues at coordinate 114,224 of VZTG01007088.1, read as the reverse complement.
TTTTAATTTTTTTCCAATTTGTAAATTAATTCATATCATATATAGTTACTGGTTTAAAAACCTGTCTGTACAAATATGATCTGACGAAACAGACCTTTTATTTCTGGATAAGATTACTCAAATTATCTTCAGAGTAAAAAGCTTTCTAGGATTCCTTTTTGCTAAGTATTGTCCTTTTTGTATGAGTTCACTTTTATCACAATATTTTAGGTAATAGCCTACGTCAAGAGCACTGCTTTTCATTAGTGATGTGTATCACTAATGCTTCATCAGATATAATTAATTTTTCAAATACAACATTTCTGAATAGTTAGAATAATTATGTTGTATTTCTAGGTAGATAATTTCTTTGTAGTTTCCTCCTATAGTTTCCATACATTGAGTTAAAAGATACACTGCTTGGATAAATAGGTCCCTTCCAACTCGAGATATTCTGTGACTCCCTGATAATGCAGTTAGAAAACACTGAAGAATTGCACTCTGGGATGTGTTTTGATTTCTCACTGGTTTGTGTAACAGCATGTTTTTGCTGGTATTTTTGTATTTTAGCAGAAGCATAAAGATCCCCAGTCAAATTGTCCTTTCAAATAAGTACAGCCCATTCCTGCTGCTGAAAAGGGGAGTGGCAGTGGCACGCTCACAAAGGCATGACTATCTGCCTAATTTTCTCTCTCACACAAGCCAAACTTTTCTCCTTAAAACTGAAATACGTTTTTTAAAGTACTTTCATTCGGCAGATTAAGTTCAAACTGAATTAGTAATCTTTTTGAAATGCTTGACAGCTGAGTGGTGAACTTGTATCTATTTTAGTTGTGGGGAGGAAACTAAATAGTATGGGTGTAATGCTTTCTGCAGCATTTCCAGCCAACAAGTCCAGAAGGATCAGCACCCTTTTTAATATATAAATCATTAATCTTAGTAACCAGCTGCTCTGAAGGCAGGAAAGAATAACTCAGAGCCACACACCCATGCTCAGTTCACCTGTTACAGTAGCAGTGCACTAAATCTACCCATAATTTATGTCCTGCTTTCCATATTTGTTCATTTATTTATTTTAATTGATTTCGTTCTCATTCTTTTTCCTTTGGGTGTCTCTCTGTGGCCCAGCACAGTGTCCTGTGTAGGTGCTGGTGGCTCTAAGCCATTTGTCTTGGGGACAGAAAGCAGTGTCACCGTCTCAGACCTGGCAGCCCAGGCAGAGCACCCACCTCCCCACAGCTGTTTGCATCATATTGCCTTGACATTTTCCTCTCCTTTGGGGTAACTGTTTGGTTTCTGGATTGTTCCATTACTTTGTTCTTGTTCCCTTTGGTATCAACCATGACTTCTTAAAAAATAACTTCTTAAATTCTTTGTCTGGATTTGAGATCTTCTTGTGCATTCTTTCAAAGCTTTAGGCTATGGCTTGACATAATGACCTTCCTCATGTGTAATAGTTCTTGTCCACATCAGAATGAACAGCTGTCATACAAAAATGAGACCTTTCTCAAGCCTCTGCTATTGCATATTAAATTCCTGCACTGGATTTATTGTCTATAAAGTAATATTAAAGGAGTTTGGAGGTGGCAGAGGAGTTCCATCCTGTTACCACTGCACTGCCAAAGGAATTAAGGAAAAGGGATTTGAATTGTTGAGGTCTGCAAATTCATCAACCGTTAAAAGTAAATGAAAAATATCATATCATTTTTAAGATAACCAACAATCCTTTAAAAATATTCAACATAAATTTTTTAAAATAATTTTGTCAATCTAATTGTGCACTTAAATTTGTCACAGTTGTCTTCTCACACCCGGTTATGCCTTTATCACTAACTAGTTCTGGCCTTAAGATCTCTAAACGTACTTATGTGCAATGCCATTGAACATTACATTTTAGGATGAAAATGCAGTTATTTGTAAATCTGGTCTGTAATTCAAGGAAGGCTTCCTCACCAATTTCCATATCTACAGTGTGGTGGTTCGTAACACCTTTGTTATTCTGAAAGTAATAAGAGATCATTACAATGCCTTTGTATTAGAGTAGCATAACTTTTTAATCCTCTTGAAATTAAATTACTGCTTTCAGAGACTGAAACTAGAGGAGACTTTTAAACTTCTACTTCAAAAAAATAGTGATTTTTATAAAAGAGAATATGTAATTCTCTCTATTGTGTTGATAAAGCTTTACACATTATCGATCCTTTGAAAAACACTTCATAAACCACACATAAATGCAATTCCTGAGATATGGCAGATGTTTGGCAAGTGTCAATTCAGACTTTCGATTGACTGAAGGCCTTAGGTCTTCCTCAAGAGAGCTGCTGGAAAATACTTACTTAGCAACATTCTTACAATAAGTTTTAATGTTGGGATGTACTTTGCATACAGTTTCAAACTCTGTAAAAATGGAGTAAATATAATTAAATGTAAAGTGCTAAATCAGGCCACGTGGGCAGCGGTTGGGACCATTGTATTTGTTATATAATGCTGTTTGTCTCTTTGAGCTGTGATCACTGCTTTTTGGCTGATGTTCCCATTCATCCCGTATTCCTCTTCACTTCCCACCTACTTCATCCTTGTTTTAAAAAACATGATAGGAAGATCTTGCTCTTCTTGGAGCCTGGACTAGATCATCTCCAGAGGTCTCTTCCGACCCAAACCATTCAATGATTCTGTGATTCAGACAAAGACACCAAATATTGGAATGCCTTCAGCAGCTGGATTAGTGCCTGAGCTTCTTTGCTGCTACACTTGATTAGTAACCAAACTCTTGGCTGGCTATTCATATGAACTCATTAACAAAAGAAAGCCCGATAGTCAGTCTTATGTCCTAGAGATTCAAAGGAGGATTCTCTGTCCTCTGGGATGGAAGTTCAGCTGACAGAACTTCAAATCAAGCTGCTTCAAATGCTGTGGGCACTGCCACTGTCTATTTTCTGAATTCCTTGGCAACAGAGAGTCCTTGTGACTTAACAGTGTTGATTTGCCAAAAGAAATGCAATCTCTGGTTGGAAAACTAGTGTTTGATGAATTGTTTCATTCAGCTACACAGTTGGTGAAAGTTCCACATAACATTAAAAATTCTAGGCTTATACTTAGATGTCTTTGATTCTTCACAGAGCCCACGAAGACAAAGACACAAAAAAGCTTTTGCACAGACTGAAACCTGTTCCTCATGAATATTCAAAGAACTGGCTTCAATCACACAGAACAGAAAAACATATCAATCCAACCACTTTTATTGATACTACTACTGATTCAGGTGTTTCATCATGCTGCCTTTCCTCCTTTCAGTACAAGTCCACGAACAAGTTCTTATTTCTGGATTGTTCACCTTCAGTCTTGTGCTGCTTTAGCACTTATTTTGGAGCTAGGTCCACTTATTACCATCAAATCTTGGTGCAGATTAGGTAAGACAGATGACTTATGGACACTGTCACCACTACTTACTCAGTTAATTTTGTCTTTCTGCTGTTACACAGTGCCTGTGTCCTGTAATGTTTAGGCACCCTGGTTCCATAGAAGTGCTTCAAAAGAACACAAACCCATTGTCCGAGGCAGGAAACACCTAAGAGAGGAGGATTCTTCCTGTGAGGGTCTCTCTGTCCACAACAGAAAGATGTTGGCCCACCTTGAATTTATGGTTCATTTGCAAGTTCAGATCCAGAATGGTGATTCTAGCATCTCTGTCCTCATTTTTAAAGAGGATTTTTGCTGTCTTTTGATGCACAGAACATCTGCTTCTGTGTATCATCAGAGATACATTCATTCCATAGTGAGTCGAGACTATTGTTGTTGGACCTGTCGTAGTTCCAGAAGTTTTTCCCCATGTACTGGCAAATGGCAGTTGTTCATTTGAATTAGCACACCTCCTTCTCAGGATACAAAGACTGACTGACAAGGAACAGTCAAGATCGTGCCTGTCGTGCAGCAGCTTGGGTTGTGCAGGAGAGCTTAGACCCGAGGGTGAACAGTCAAGGTGTGCTCTCTGATATTTGGGCTCTCAAATGTATTAGGGCAAGGATGGACAAAGTATTCATAGGACCATGGCTTCACTGAGATAGGTTTCAGACTGGGAGCACGGGCACTTGTGGGACTGGCTTTCTGTTCTGTCATCATTCCACCAAGACCTCCCAGGTGAAATGACAGCAGGTGCCAGGCGTGCAAGCCTCGTGGCAGTTCATGCACTCAGACACTTCCATTCTAGAAGCAATGATTGGTGTTTGTGAAGCTCTGTTCTTCAGATGGTCATAGATACCACACACACGTGTGTGTTTCCATTTAATGTGGAGCAGGTGACCTCTGGATGGGGACACTGTTAAGTGATGGTCTGCTGAGTGCCACAGTCTGCTGGACCTGGGTTGGGGTGTTTCATAAATGCAGAATGGCTGTGAACCACTTGGCTGAATAGAGGTCACAAGAGAAACAGCTGTTTGCCAGGTCTCTGTCCCCATTCGTTCCATTTTTCTTGCAGAGAAGTTCAGGTTTTTGGTATCCCAGCCATGGCAGGCTCCAAATAATGGCACAAATGGTGAGCACATCTCACTGTTAAAGTACTCCCTTTTTTCCTTTGCAATGAAGTTCCTTCTCATCACTTGGAAGGATGATCTGCTGCTTTGTTGAATGAACCAGGTTCATTTGTTCTCCTAAGTCTATCATCAAACCCTAGATGTCTTAGCTGGACAAAAGTTGGCTCCTGCTCTAACTAACTCTTCCAGTTTCTCTCTCTCTCCCTGTCTTGTAAAATGCCTCCTTCTCCAGCAGCCCCTCAGGACCCTTCAGTCTTTTTCCTTTATATGGTTGCCTCCATCTTTGCCAAGTCCTGCAGCAATCAAAAACCTCTTGTGCAACCGAGATGTACAGGAAGAGGAAAACCCTTGCATTTTCTTCCTGTTTCTTTTGCAAAGAGAAGAGAAAAAGGGAAATAAAGTCAAGGTCAGGAGAAAAAGCTGGAGAAGAGTTCTACAAGTTGTGTCTTTTGACTCTGTTTGCTACTACAGGTGAGACTGTGCAAAGAAAATTAATTCTACTGTGGAGAGAGCTGCACATACACATGCACACACCCTGACCCTATCTCCAGTCCTTTGGCTGCATCAAGAATAATATTGCACAGCTTCACTAGGATGAGGCTGGGAGAGCTTTTCAAGCTAACAGTGCCAGTCCTTATCTTCTTAGGCAGACAAAATCAGTGATTTGCTGTGTTAGGATTTCATCAACATAGCCTAAGTCTTAGATTAGTTCAGCGTATATGTTCTATGAGAGAAGAGGTTTTGATAGAAGAGGAAATTCTTGAGGAATTTTTGAAAGAGTGTAATGAGACATTTTGGGAATTTTCATATGCAAAGCATCCCAAACCTAAGAAGAGAAAACAAGAAACAGATTTCACAAATAGATAGAGAGTATCTGGATCTATCAGCTGCTGTTTAAGATATTTAAAGTGATGTTAAATTGCAAGGACCTTGAAAATTAAGATACATGGTTTGTGTTTGCTTCAGCAGTAAAAAATGGGATAATGGAGGGCTAGAATGATTGGTGTTCCTAACCAAATCACTGGACTAGAAAAATAATCTTTTCAGAAAGGTTTAGAATATATCTGGATTTATCAAGATGATAAAGAAAAAGACTGCAGAGAAATAATTCAAGTCTTGGCAATGGAAACAAAATATACAGACCAAGAAGAAAGGTTACCTATTAGGAGTGTTCTACAGGAAGAAGTATTGCTTCCTTCTTCATTTTTATGACGCTATTTAACTTTTGAGAAATGAACTGCCACAATCTGAGTTTGCAGTGTCTAAGTACTAGAGTTACATTATGAGCTATCATATTATCTCTTTAATTAAATCACAGCCAGTATTGTGTAAGTCATGGATCTGTTCAGGGATTTTTGATGCTTCCACTTCTTGTTCTGGTTCCTTGTTTTGACTATCATCTTTGAGCTGTTGAGTTCTGTGCGAGAATACTGCATCTACCCTGATTGTTAATGTAAATTTGATTGAGGTCCCATCTGATTTGGCAGTACAGTTTTCATGAAGAATGTTTTCCCAAACACACAACAGCCAGTGTCAGCTGGATCTATGTGTCCTGGTAGCCATAACATAAATGACTCATAAAAAGCAAGTGACACAAACAAGCAATGCAGTTGATTTGTGTCTTGATTGGACTATAAATAACACTTGAAGTGTATGATTTCAGAGCAAATGATGTAAGAGCTAGCAGGAATATCAGAGACTGAGCCCTGAAGAATCCATTCAGCTGCCTGTACCAAATGGCAGAGGATTGCTTTTTCAGGCTGAAGCTCATCTTGGGCATGGATTCCAAGGTGTTTTAGCTCAACACTGTGGATCAGCCTGTTCTTCTGGACTTCTGCCTTTAGAGGAGCTGTGTTCTGAGTGTAGGCAGTTTCCACACGGTCATTCACTCTCTTTGGTAGCCTGCAGGAATGTTTTCATGCTCAGCTTTGTCTGAAACTCAGATGAAGGCAGGAAGTTGTCTAGAGTGTGAATCATTTGTCATTGCATGATGCAGTGGGTGGGAGAGGTAAATCACCACGGGTTCTTTTGGGTGAAAAGGTTTCTAGGCTGTACTAGTTTTTCCTCTAATCTGTAGAGCATAAATTTAGTGACAGGTAACAATAGGGTAAAAAATTAAAGGGATCTGGGCTGACAAGGCTAAATACTTGTTGGGATATGGGAGAAAAAAAGGAAAAAATAAGAGCTTCGGTGATTTGTAGTAAAGAGTTGAGGACAGAAGAAAACACTACGTAGAGAAAGAAAGCGAGGACATGGGCAACAATGAATTAGGTTTTCAATTAAGATTATTAACTCTATAATAGCTTTTAATTCATTTTTTTCTAACAGTGGCAAGGACAGCTTTTAGGTCACCCTTGCCTAGCAGAAAGGCAGTGATTGTAATTCATTGAAGACAAGGTGGGTGGTATTTTTAAGACAATGCAGATAGCCATAAAGTTTGAGGATGCTTGTTCTGCTCAGACGTCTTGGTTTGTCTAGTAAATTTGTCCGGATTTGTCAGATCTGTAGAAGAAACAAAGTGCTGTCTCAGTGGTTTTAAATTAATTTGTGCTTGCGACTGGGATTTAACAGTTCCTTTGAAGCAATTATTATTTTAGTACAAGTGTATATGAGATGCTACCTGTCAATGAGTACCTGGGGAATCCTCAGTATGCAGATCACTGACCTGATAAACTGAAGCAGCTCCAGGGGAGTTGTTATGGTCTGTCGCATCAATGAGTATTTAGGGACTCTTTAATATGTGGATTATTAGGACAGTAAAAACGTCTGCAGCCCATTGTGTCAGTGCAGCTGTTCCACACGAGTGTTATTGCACAGCCTCGCAAAATGTTGTAGAAAAGAAGTTGACTAAGCTTATGTAGTAGCCATGGTTTTGCATTAAACAAGTGGACTTTTTTAACCTTTTCCCCCAAAAAAAGAAGCTTAGGCATTAATGCTCGTACTAAACTGGTTGAGTTTGGAAACTTGGTTCATAAAAATTGCTATTTTTCAATTGCACATCAAGCGAACAAAAAATTTCCATATTGAATTCTGTGCCAATTCCTTCCCTATTTTTTTTATTTGCAGTGTAGGAAGTAAACAGCAAAAATAACAGAAATTCTCCTATTCAGAACTGTCTATCCCAAGAATAGGCCAGGAATAAATTATCACATGAATAACCCAATATTTTTAATAGTTTTCTAAGATAAAGCAAATTTGCTCCCTCCATGATCAGATCCATGCATGAAGTTGGATTCTTCATATTGATCTCAGAAGTATCAGAGATTTGGGTTAGATTATGTCTTGATTTTTTTCTAGGCTGTACTAGTTTTTCCTCTAATCTGTAGAGCATAAATTTAGTGACAGGCAACAATAGGGTAAAAAATTAAAGGGATCTCAGCTGACAAGGCTAAATACTTTTTGGGATATGGGAGAAAAAAAGGAAAAAATAAGAGCTTCAGTGATTTGTAGTAAAGAGTTGAGGACAGAATTGATTTTCTTGATTTTCTTCTTTGAATTTTCTTCTATAATTGAAGAAAGATTTCTGACTTTCCTAAAATAAGATTCTGATCATATAGGCATGAGTGAAAATGGTGTTAGATCTTTGTAACCTGTTATTGAAATGCAAAATTTGAAGTTAAGGTGTGTGAGAAATTTATACAGGAAAATATTCATGATATTCACAAAGTCTTACTTTGTCATCTTGTGTTCATCTTCACTAAGTCAGATAACCAAACTTTATTTGTTTGATTTATCTTTTGTTTATTCATTTATCTTATCGTCTGTACTTGCTAGCATAGTGAAAAACAATTTTTGGTTTTTTGGAGCAGTGTTTCAGAAACTGCTAGAAATGCTGAAATACAGTAAAGTTTTGTATTATTCAGGAATAGTTTTGCTTTTTTGTTTGACACAAATTCGTTTTTGAATGCTGCACCAAGGAAATTAGTTTCACAGGTCAGACAGTCTCCTTGTCAGGATGTGTTCTAGGTTGGTTTTAGTCACTGTTGTAAATTAAGAAGTTTAGCTGCTTCAATGTTTTAATGTAATATTGCTATTTGTTAAAATTCTGTGTGCCTAAGAAGAAGGAATACATAATAAGGTAATGTCAATGACAAAGCTGTAAGTATGTAATGAATACTGTGAATATGGAATGTAGGTCCAAAGTCCTTCATTTCTAAAGAGCTGTTGCAATTTTTGCCTGGGTTTTTTTCTCTAGGTAATTAATACGAGAAAATGCTTAGTACTGAACTTAAGCGGAAAAATTTTAAATGGTGTTTACTTTCATGTGTATTTACATCTAAAGGGATGTTGTATAGATGAAGCATGAAATTGCAGGTTTTGATGTCAGAATTTTAAACATGGTTTTTCCATTTGTCAAAACCTTAAAATAAAAAGGCGGTTATCAAGTACATGGCCTAAAACTGCTGGAAAGCTGTCGGGTTTGTAGCAGTCCCTCCACTGCTCCATATCTGTCACAGGGGAAAGTGTGGGACACGAGGAGAACACGTTCATGCTCGTAGTGTTGGAAGAAACCCACTCTAAACATCCTCAAGGAGTCTGTACATCGTTCCCAAGTGCTCAAAACACATCTTAAGCCTAATGGTTTAACTGAAGAATGGAGGGAGAAAAATAATGTGCCTTTCTTAGAACACTTCTAAAAACAAAATCTGATTCCGTCTCTCGTCATTCTTTGTACGGTCATCCAGAATAGTTCAGTCTATTTTCCAGTCAAATTCATACTGAAGTAATTATTCAACTGCAGATTTAGTTTTATAACTGCCAACAGTGGCTGGATTTGGGGGCTTTTTCCCCAGTTTGTTTATAAATTAAATTTGGATTTTGCCCTTTCTGAATTCAGATTTGAGAGGCTGAAGATGTAGTGGTAGCATTTTAAGCACTAAATGCTAATTTTTGCCTCTTAAACAGAGGCAAGCTGTGAAAAGCAAAGACTTATTAGGAAGAGTTGTCAGCATAAGTTTACACCTTTGATCTACAGTGAGGTTCTCAAAGTTTCTGGCATTACATTTCTCGTTTGAAAAAATATTTCATTATGTCTATTACTGACACTCTTAGAAAAATAAGTGTCATAGTAACTGCCAAATTAAAAAATAATAGATGGAAAGCAGGAACAATGAAATATTACTAGAAATAACAAGTTACTCTTGTCTGCTGGAATGATATGAAATTATCACATTAAGCACATTATCAGGATAAGACATGAACAATCTGTATACCTTACAAAAAATGTATTAATTTCATTAAGCAGACCAGATTCAGAACTTTTCCAGAAGTCAGTTTACAATTAGAAGTTTCTTGTGGACTTGATATGTAAATGAAAATTACTTATGTTTGCATTGTTATTTCAATGACAGTGATAAAATTTGCTTAGGAGAGATTAATCAATGTTCACAATGAAATTCATAGAAAAATACGTTTCACTGTATATTGTATATTCAGGGTATATTCAGTGGGACAGAAAACCTAGACTTTGTATTTTTTTGTAGCTTTCTGTCTTTTGAAAAGGTTTAAGTAGCTTTGTTTATAAATGGAATGATTTATTTCAGTTTAGTAATTTGGACCTCAGTTTCACACTTCTACCAAAAAGGAAAATACAGATCCCACAATCAAATAACAGCCAGAACTTGTAAAGTCAAAGATTAGAAATTCACTCTATGAAAACTTATCTATTGCAAAATGGGAAATAACAGTTAAGAAAACAATTATTTTGCTGTTTTATAGGAGATATTAATAATTTTTAATGTGATTACCCATTAAAGCACACTGATTCTCTGAATGGGCTAAAAAAGATTGTTTTATGTTTTTACTCAGATCATTTTTTAACCAAAATGCCAAATAAAAGCAGATGGGTGAAGTCATTATTTGTAATAGCACTGAAAACAGCAAATGTTTCAGGATATACATGCAAGAGATTTTTGTCAATATTGTGCCACATATGAATAATTCATTACTGAAACAGTGCTACATTTTATAAATAAATAGCCATCTGCAGTATCATATGCCATAATCCTGCAAATACTGACACCAATGAGCAATGTTTTACATGTCACTAACTCAGCAGTACTGTTCTGATGTCAAAGAATAATAGTTCTAATTTAGGAAGAGTCTGTAGGCTAATCAGCAACTTCTTCAGGCCTGAATTCAGGATATTTAGAGTAAAAGTAACATCAGTTGTTATATCTGCCAGGTGCCAATGATTGCTGTCACTTGTTCTACCCAAGAAACTGGAAAGAACGAGGACATTTTCCACCAAAGGAGACGTTAAAATAGCATGTTAACATTTGTGGTCACTTCTGTTTAGGTTTCTGGTCCTTGGGATGTTGAAGTTCTTTGAGGTGTTAAATGTTGGAGCAAATCGCGGTGTGGGCTTTGTTTCAGCTCCTGCTGTTGGATGCTCACTGCCTCTGCTGGCTCGTGCCTTGCATGCAGCCCACAGGTACCCAGGCCATGACTAGGTATTGATCCAAAAGGAAACGCAGAAATATTCTGGCCATCTGCCATGGAAAATGCGATTTTGGATGCTGCTGTCACAAGCAAGCCTGGCAGGGCTGCGCAGATGAGCGTAGCCGATTTTCAGTGAGAGCATCGATAGCTTTATTTTGGCTTGGAGTGATAATATTTTCCAGGTTAAGTGAATTTCCACTTTGAATGAAATCACTTTGGTTACTTTTCTGCTGGACCTTTAATGAGGCTGTGCCCAGAATCTGGGCCCTGTGAGAGACTGCCTGGTGCTCCCAGAGACTGAGATTCAGGCTTTCTGTGCATTCGTGATGCTGTGGCTGTTACAGCACGTGATCTCACATAAACACGGGGCTGCAGCATGAAATTGCAACTCCATGTACTGTCTCAAGTGCCCAACAAGTTCACACAACTTTATCTCACTGCTGTGTTTTGATCTGTGCCCTGGGGAAGGAGGAAGAAACATTGATCACAACTGCACATGGTCCTGCCTCAGGGGCAAGGAGGACAGCGTATACAGGCATGGTCATTATCTTACCCTCACTTCCCTTACATTTCCTTTAACTCAAGTGATGATTCTGTGTCCTGATGCAAAACAGTCATTTTGCATAACACAAATTTCAAAAATAGACTGGATCTGAATTTTAATAGTTTTAATTACTGCTGAAAGACTTCTTGGTCTTTTCCAGATACTCACCCATTTTGCCTTAATTTAGCTTTCATGCTGATTTCTCATTAGGTGGTTATCACAAAACAGATCTTTCAATTAACTTTCCAGTATTTAAGGTCTGTGTCTGACAAATGATCGTGGTGATAACACATTGTTGGTCAACCTAATGCATTAACTGTTTCAGAATAATGGGCACAAATAACCTGAGAAGAAGTGCTCCTCTGGCTGGTTCTGAATGTGTCCATTCAAGCTCCAGGGAATCACAGTTGATATCAATATCTGGGACAGTCTTTCTCCTACTCCTTCCCACCCATCTTCTTTCTACCTTTGATCATGGGGTATCTTCTCCCTAAAAAGTCCAGGGAATGTTCTTTTGAGACCACCACATAGCTTCTTTCCATCTGGCAGGGAGCAGGCTTTATGAAAGCAGTTCCTGTCCAACAAGGGACCCTTGGAGCCTCCTCTAACTTAATGATGCTTTGTGAGAAATGCTGCTTGAAGCTCCCATAATGTAAGTGCTTATGGGGAGAGGAATTCAAGGGAGAAAAGGATAAAGTATCACTTTTATGGTTTCTGCAGGGCGTGCGGTGACAGCAGCATTTATGGGTTGTGTGGTGACTAAGGGGTCAAATCTCTCAGGATAACATTTGTCTAGGTTTTCATAGAGTGAAGTTTGGTAGATAACATACCTTGAGAGCTAACCATTACAGGTAATTCATCCTTCTTCTATTTGTGAAACACTGTGCATTATAGCTTTTAAAAACGTTGGGAGTGGTTTCCACAGAGAAATGAAAACTGTTAACCAGATAATGATCTAAGGGACAGAGTTGTCATTCTCACGTTGCTGTTCTGCACAGCAGCAAAAGTACCATTATGCAAATGAGGTGAAACAGCCTTTGCATGAGTTGAAGTGGCAGATCAGAGGTCTTGGACTCATTTCTGATTGCATCTGTATGAAAGCCTTAACATTTGAAATGAAGTCTAAATATGAACCCATTATTTGATAACTGCACTTCACCACTGAGTGTTGCCCTGTAAAGCAAGATGACAAAATATCTAAATAGTGTGTGTGTATATTTCAAGATGCCTTCGTTTCTGTTTATGTAATGCAAAAATGTATTTGTGTAGTGTGTAATAAGGATTTTAATAAATGCTTGAAAATGGATTTCTTAATATGCTCATTATGTTTCTGAGCCTGCTAATTCTTTAAGGAAATGAAGAAAAAATAATGAAATTATGTTACACAGGTACTTAATTTTTTTTATCTCTGATACTACTCTGGTAATTAATGTCTGGTTTATGCAAACTAGACGATATCTCTTACTGGACACATTACTGTCAAGAAAATATTACTTGCCTTAATTATCAGTAATGAAGCAGGGATAAGCTGCTCACTTAGATATAATATATCTAATGACCTTTTCAGCTAAAGGTTATGATGAAAGGTATCAGTTTCACAAATTATGCCTCATTCAGTTTCTGGCCTTTGTCTAGATTAATGTTTGGAGGATGAGTTTTAAAGTCAGACATAAATTGTGTTTGGTGTTTAAAATTGATTTAGTGTCTTGCTTTTAGTACATCATTTCCTCTCGTATAAATTATACCAAGCCTCATTTTTATCTTCATGTTTTATTATGAAAGCCGATAGTTAAGTCTGGTCTTGTCTTATTAACTACTGCTGTATATTTTGACAATAGTAACTGGCAGAGGAAAGCTTAAATAAGCATTTTAATGTGGAGACATATAATGATTTTTCAAAAGCTTTTTTTCAGTTATGTTTGTTTTCAACATTTATAATAAAGTTTTTCTTTCCTTATTCTGAACATATAAGCCAATTTCAAAAATATCTTTCCAAAGTGTTATCCTTGTTTGAGTATCTAGGTGTGATTCAGATTTTTTTGGCTGATTCAGCAGTGACATCAAGAATTAATCTAACAGTTCATTTACTGAAGGATGAACCAGTTCAGTGATGTTTAGGAAAATTTAAAATTCCAATGTACATGAGTACCTTATGGAGATAAGTTACATCTCCCCTTGCTGCTAATTCTGTAGGAATTCAGTGAAATTGTGGTGCTTCTGCACCCAGCATACTTGGTCCTGGACATTTGGATGCAATTTAGGGAAGAGTCCAATGAATGATCATTTGTATCTGTACTGGTACATGACAGGAAGATGTAGCATGGTCACACATGGCTCATCGTGCCACATTTACCATTCAGAGCTGCACTTAATGAGCAGAATGTCTGTGGGTCAGTTTAAGCCTCAGCTTCTCTTCCTGCAGCCAGCGTTGCAGTCGGCTCCAGAACGTTCTGTTGAGCTCTCCTAAGTAACTCAGCCCGCAGTAGTAGTTAGGATGGATGTTTCTTAGCTCAGGTTTGAAAACAGTCTTCAGTCTTCTGACATACAAGGCTGGAAGTGACAGAGTCTTCAAAGCCTCCAGACTTCTAATTCCCTTGGAAGAGTGCAGCTCCTGTGTTGAACAGGATGTAGGGACAACTGCATTTTACCTTCCTCCTGGTTAAACTGTCGTGCTGCTCTGTTCTCAGCCTGCCTCTGTGTCTTTAGCACCATGGGGGAGTCAGGAAACATTGACTTTTAACAGAACTCTCTTCACTTTGACTTGGCAGAAATAAACCTGCCAATAATACAAGCAGTTGCTCAAATCCACAGTGTGATTTTGACACAAAATAAAGCCCACAGACCTCAGGCTAAACTGAGAGGAGGGAGGACAAAGCCAATTGTTCTTTAGAAAGCCTGGGAGATATTAAATTAATTGGTGTAGCAGGAATTAATCAGCTGATCCTGATTCTACTTGCGTCAACCAAAGAAAAGATTAAGGGCCCGATGCAGAAGGCAGCAGCCCTTGTTCTTGCCATGAACGTGTTTTTTAAGAGAGCTCAGTCCCCAGCCTGGATTGGGTACAATCTGCTGCTATTTCATTGAGATTCCATTGCTCTTCAATGTGGAGAGCAGGAATATTTCCCCTTTTCATAGTGGTCATTCCAGAGGTTTTGACAAACTGCTTTCCTTTTCACAGGAAAGAGGGAATACGATGAGTGCTCATGCAAGGAATATGTTACTCTTTTTCCATGTCATAATAGTAGGATCTAAGTGTGACTGCCTTTAAAATTGACATTTTTTATATTTATTTTTAAAAATTTAGATGGCCATTTGGATTTGCGGTGGTTTTTTTACTTTTTTAATATGTCTCATTTTTCAAAAATGTTTAGCTTAGTATGAGAACAACGGATTTGTCTTTGATTTTCACTTCAAACTGTTTGATACAGATTTCTTTTAGACACAACCTGGATATTAGATACACTGAAAAACTTCGCTTTAGTAGAAGAACCACCCTTTGGACCATGACATTTCTTGAAATGATGTTAAGTAATTAAACAGTAAATGGGACCTTAACAATGTGGTTATCAGGAAGACATCAGCAGTAAATGTAAATTAAATAATATTCCTTTCTGTCAAACACTGTTTTATTGTGTTAAGAAACAATGAAGAGAGGAATTAAAGTATAGCTACAACAAATTTAAGTGTTCGCAATAGTGTGTCAAAATGAGTTTAAATTGTTCATATGAACTAAAAGAACTCTTAAATATATTCAAAACCAAAGCCAATTTTTTAAAAGAGTGTAAACAGAACAGGAAGAAGCAGATGTAAGACAAAAACCCCAATTCGTCAAGTGGAATAAATTGAAAAATTGTTGGAGACACTGGATAAACTTAAAAAGTGGTAGCTTAATTATTAAGTGGATAGATATACTTAGTGAGAGAGTGGGAAAATATCAAATGCATCTGATAATATGAAATAATGGAATAAGTAAAACAAAACACCTCTGGTAATATATTGAGGCCGTTTCTCTCAGTTCCTTCTGCTTCCTCACTAATATCTACTTCATTTAGCTCTTTTTCACATTCTTGCATCAGCTGCTGTGTGTTTTTACCCCTTCTCACCTCTTCTTAAACTCTATCACTTGCAAAATGCACAAATACATAATCAGTACATTCAGTGATCGTAATTTAAGGTAGGTGGCATGAACATTCCAGGGGTGAGGAACTAAACTTCCTAATGCGTTTGTGGGTCTAAAAAAACTCACATGAAGTCTCTCTCCCAGTCTTCATGGAGGATTCGTTTTAGCAGTCTTTTTTCCCCAGGTAGCTGTAATAGAAATAAATATCTTGCATTGTATGTTCTGAGTTCCTTGGACTGGTGTTTCAGTAGAATGTGACATTCATTGGCTTGAAGAGTTGATGTGTATATTCTAATCCCTGCTGCAAAGTAAAGCCTGGTTAATTGATCTCCGTTTGGATTTACAAACCAAAGTCCATTAGGCTGGACTCTGAATCGCTCCCTGAAAAATCCCTGCAAAACATTTTCCATTCGAGTTTTTGGTTAATTGAAAAACAGCTCTCTTCCCCTGAGCAGTCCCGAATTCCAGGTACAATTCATCTGTCTCTAACTCACCATGCCTCTGATTAAGAACAGTCAAAATAGGAGAGAGGGAGGGAGTGTTCACTCTGTAATCTTCCCTTCAGCATGAACTGCAGGGAAATGGCTGGGAATTCTTGTGTGGAAATGGCTCTTGGAGCTTTCTCAAGATGAACCTCATGGAAACTCGTCAGGCACAAATGTAGGCTGCAGGAAACACTTCCTCTGCAAAACTTCTCCACTTCTCCAAAAAGCCTGGCCTTGGTAAAAGTCACAGTGGTTCACTCTCAGCAGGCCTCCATCTCCCCCCTGCCTGTGCACCCAGAATTAATGACAGAACTCCTGCTGATGGGCAAGTTAATTTAAATGTAAATCTAGATTAATCCCAGATTTAATCCCATGTTCAAAATGTTGCACATTACATACATCCTGCTTTTCTAATAACAACCTGAGAGCTAGATCTATAATCTTGCTCCAGAAAAATTTGTTTTCAAGATTAGTGGACTATTAGGTAGTCTATAGAACTGCATAATTGAAAAGTTCAGCATTTTACTGTTGAATAATAACTTTACTTGGCTTTTTAACTGTCACTTTTGTTTACCTTGAAATAGAAAAAAACAGAGTAATAATAGTAACAGTATGCACCCCAAAGAAGAAAACATGAAATTAAAATATCACTGATGTTGCAAATCTCAGTGCATTTTTAATTTTGTGATTACTTCACAATAGTAAGATACTGTGAAACATTGCATTTCACTAGCTACCTTTATTGGATTTTAACCTATATTTTACTTTAAAGCACTGTCTTGCATACTCAGATCATTAGTTAACATATATATATCGTGGTAAAAGTCCATCTTTTTAAAATTTGCTATTATAGTGACCATACACTGAAACAGGGCAAAGTCTGCTTGGTTTAATACTGCTAAGGAAAAAAGGCTGGTAATGATGAATTATGAAATTTCAAAACACGTGTAAGATGAAATTCTAAAAGATGGTTAAGTAACAGAAGTGAGTTCAGTGAGGACTTCATATTCTGCTTCATGCCAAAAAAAGAATCATTGAAATATGTTTATAGTGGCTGCAAGTTTGAGTGGATTTCAGGATCAGTGAGGCATTGCTATAATACAGTGAAAGTGAAAACAGCTTTAATGTAGTTTCAAGATTTAAATGGGAAACAGCATTATTTCCAGGAAGGGATGATACAATTTGAAATTGAATGAAAAAATACAATATATGAGGTAAGTGATGTTAGGGGAAACTGATGACTTTCAGAAAAAAAATTACTTTAGAACAAGGTATTGGAAACAAATTAGAGTTATGCAAATAAAGAAGTTATATAAATGAAAATAGTTTTCCAATTAATACCAGAAGATAATGCTGATAATTTTGTCAGCTATCTTTCCGTTCCTAATTCTATGTTGTGTACTATTACTTGAAAATATTGAAAAATATTGGAGAAATACTGTTTTGTTTGCTTGTGTGGAGGTTTATATTTCTCTACAGTTGAAAAGAAGAATAGAAAATTCTTCAAAAACCAGTAAAGATCCCCAGTAGAAATTTTACATTAGTCCCTTGGCTTCATTTAGCTGTAGTTTTCTGAAAACTCTGCCAGAGAGTAAAAAAGTCTGGTCTGCTTTAAATCTCAAGATATACAGTGTGAAACTTTGATTTAGGCTCATCTTCAAAAGTTAAGTTTGGGGTTTCCAGGATCTCTTTTTCTCTCTTAACCATGTGAGGATGGGTCTCAGCCTCTTCTCCTGAGTAACAAGTGGCAGGATGAGAGGAAACGGCCTCAAGTTGCACTGGGGGAATTAGATTTGACATTAGGAAAAATTTCTTCACCAGGACAGTTACCAAGCACTGGAACAGGCTTCCCAAGGAAGTGGTTGAATCAGCATCCCTGCAGGTATTTCAAATACATCCACGTGGCTCCTGGGGATGTGGTTCAGTGGTGGATGAGCAGTGCTGGGTTAATGTTTAGACTCTTGGAAGTCTTTTCCAACTTTAATAATTCTAGGATTCTTTAAAGATCAAGAAAAACGAAGTTTTTCAGCATATCTTTGAGCTGTATTTATTGTGTTCCTTATTGTGCAGGATGATGACTACTTGGTGTTCTACTGTCCTTGTTTCCTTAATCATGTCTGTTTTTACTAAGCAGTGGTGGTGTCACATAAATTTGGTCTGTAATGACGGGGAAGTCATAAATGCTGATATTAGCCTGAACCAGTAAGCCAAAAAAACCCTCTGCATTCTTTGATACTTCATTCTCCACCCACTTTTGGAGGGGCTGTGTTTGGGAAGAAGTTCTGTGCAGGTCAGCAGAAGTTGCCTCCAGTGAAGAATGTGCAGCAAGTCTGCCTGTTCTGTCATTTGCCACAGAGCCATGGGCTTGGCAAATCTGTGTCTGAAAACTGGTCCTTTCCATTTATCCAGCTGAATGCTTTGTATTTCATCAGCACATTGGGATTCAAACATTCTGCCAGTGTGTTTGTCCGTCTCAGGATGTGAGTCTTTCTGGCTGGTGCCAGTTAATTTAACCCCTGAGGTGGCAAAGGAACTAATTTTCCTTTCAATAATTTCCACCTAGTTTTCTAGGAAGATTCCCAGTTGGGGTTTTTTTTGATTGTTTATTTTTATTATAGAAGATACATGAAAATACACAAAGTGTGGCTGGAGTTCAAAGGAAGAGGCAGTGTGATGAAAGGCCATACATCCTAAATCAGTACTCATTAGGGATGTATGCAACTCAACTGAACAGTGCACAGTTTGTAGCAATAAAATGATCTTGCCCAAAAAATATTTCCATTCTGAATAGACACAGAGCTGAGAGAGAGATCTTACAAATGTGGACAGACAAATAGTGGTGAAAGAAAGTTTTTCCAGAGTTAGTTTTTGCAGAGCTGGAACTGAACCAGGAAATTCCCAGACCTATTCCCAGGTGAGACTTCCCATATCTGATTTCTTCATAGGGAAAAACATGTCTTTGCTTCCTTCTGCACTCATACCTAAAGTTTCCCGACAGCATTTGTATATTATATATTGATATCAAAACCCTTGCAATTATGCAAGAGCCCAAAAAATTGTAACTAGGCTGAACTACTAAGCCATGATTTTGTAAGTCTGAAAATGTCTGTAAAAGCAGCTCTATATTCCTTGGTGGGGCTCATCCTTTACTATTAGCATCTCAGCCACTTCAATTTGGCCTCAGTTGAAAGTGTATTTACACCTGAGCTACAAAAATGATCTTTTATTTGATTTTTCCTTATGTATTGTGTGAACAATGTGGACAAATACATGTGGAACTGTTCTTTTAGTTAAAAAATTTCTAAATACTTTTTTGCTTCCAAAATAATACTGTGTTACTTGAAGTCTAAAATGAAAGTGTGCTTCACTGGTGCCCTATTAATGACACCTTTATGACTACATGTACTTAAAAATATAAGTTAGAAAGGGTATTAGCTAAATATTTTAAACAAGCCTTTATAATATCATTCGAGCAATGTCAAGTACAATTTTTATTTTAAAAGATTTTGTTGGAATTTAGTCTTCGAAAATATTAATAACAGCTTACAGCAGGTAGGCTATAAAATAACACTGTATGTTGTCTATTTAGTTTCTGGTTGAAAAAGCACAGCAGTACTTTAGTTCATTACCTTTGAAAAAAACAGTAACAAGATAATACAGCTGCCTCTGATTAAGATGTAAATTCTTTCTAATTAGAATGTAAATTCTTACATTTAAATGAAGACATCAATTGTCAGGATGCCATATGATATCTTATTCCACCTTGCCTGAATGAAGCCCTCACTGTTCATCTATGGCACTAAAATAGTTTTGCAATCCCTTTGTTCTCTGATTCTTGTAATATTCTCTCTTCATGTTCCCTTTACACATTGCTTTTGTTTGTTTTCCCCCTGCATCTGATATTGTTGTGTCTTGGGATTTTGCAGAAATTTGGAATGAAAATTGAGTTCAGTCAGTGCCAGTATTTGCTTGTGCCTCAATTACTTCTGCTGAATTTTCCTCAATGCAAATCAGGCAGGTTGCATAAAGTGGTGCATGTATTTGAAATAATTAATTTTCCGTAAAATGATGGATCAAGTCCAATCAACCTTCATGAAATCCAAATAAAAGAATAGAGAATTAGAAATTAATTAACATTTTGTGTTGCTAATACTTTATTATGCAGTCTAAACTATAAATAATAAGTTATATTTTTGAGCATAACTTTTTATTATGAACTGTTGATGATAACCTTTGACATAATTATCTTGTTAATATATATTAGTATATTAACCTAAATTTAATGTCATGGAAGTCATTGTAAATTAATAACATTTTAAAACAGAAAATAACAGGATACAGAGAGTTTAAGAATTGACCCATTAATTAATTTTGCATGTAAAGCTCTTCTGCAGAGTTAAGGCAATATGGGTCTACCAGTTGATTTTAAAGTGTTTAATTGCATTGTTTGATTAAACCAGCCCATAATACTAAATTTTGTTGTCTGAGAACAAGACAGTTGAGAGGTTTTTTTCCCTGAAAGCCTGATTTTAATCAAATACCTGCGTAGGAGAAGTTTACATTCTTCTAACAAACACATGCCTCCTGTTACTACTCCAAATTATTCTTCTTTTCTCCATTTATGAGCTTTATTACTTTTTAGTATGTATTTTTTAATGGAATATTTCATCCCAATAAGATTCTCTGCTTATGAGACTTGGTCATAGGTAGTGACACCGTTTTGGTGAAGTGACCAAATCTTAATATAAATGGGAAAAGGTTTTTTTGATCTGTCATAATTACATATGAATGTGCTGTACGAATAATATTCATAATGCCTTTTTGCATAGAAAGTTGTAATTATGGCCAAATTGTGAGTAGTAATAACAGTTTATGTGATGATTCCAGTTCAACTGATATGTCTCTATCACAGTTTTACTTAACATGTTCCATTTGAGTACAGTTTAAAAAGTTCTCAAACAATAGTTACATTTCCTCACTGAACAGTGCTTACCATAAACTCTTTCCTTGAAAGTATTGCACTGGTTTTTTGCAACTAAATTGTAGCAGGCATCACTTTATTATCAACCACAAAAACTGTGCTTATTTGTTAGGAGGGAATCATAAAAAAGACGATAATGTTGGGGTTTTTTTAAGTTGTAACAAGCAGAAAGACTCAATATGTTAGAGAAATATGACTTATTGATCACAAACCTGTTATTTGCTTATGTAAGTCCTGGTTGAATACACCTGTAGTAATCTTATCAAAACAGGAAGTTAAATACAGTCTTTCACATCTTTTTTACTCAGTGAGGAGCTATAGAATATTATTATAACTTCAAATTATAAGTTCAAATATTTCAGAACTGCAAAATAAGCACAAAAGGCTTATTTTCAGACTCCTGAGGAAGCTCCAGTCGTGTAAAGGTTCAATCAGTGTGTTTGATTGATTCACAAGAGTTGGGATATCTTATGCATAATATTAAATGGTCAAGTGTTCTGAAGTATAATATAAATAACTTCGGGCATTGCACGTGATTTTGACAGTTTCAGCAAAAGAAATATTAAAAAATAGAGTTTGTAAGTAACATTGAAATAGGCTGCATAATTTACTGTCCAGTGTCAATCTCAGTTCTGACATTTAAGAGAAAACTGGTGAAATACAGAAGTATTTTAGATGGAGAGCTCACTCTGAAATTCTGGAGGGCTGTGCCCTCCTCATATCTACCTTAGAAGAAAATTTTCATAAACGTGAACCTCTACTGTTATAAAGCTTTTTTTGCTCTTTAAATTCCTTTAAAAAATTACTTGTACTGAAAACTGATGCATTTTAATAAAGGGAATAACATGCCATGATCCTGAAGGGACTCAGTTATTTAAGTGGGGCTAATCAACAGTAGCTAAGTATTGAGAAATTGCCCTGTATTTACAATGTTGCAGAGAAAACAGATTCTTCTGGGGTATAGGGTGGTTATATTTCTCTCTGTGTATGTATATGTATATGTATATGTATATGTATATGTATATGTATATGTATATGTATATGTATATGTATATGTATATGTATATGTATATGTATATGTATATGAATTCTAGGATGCCTTGGGTGCTGTATTACTATTTATTCTATTCCAAACAGGTAGTGGATTAGTGTCATGTTTCACAGTTTATTTAATAATTCTCTCACTGGGTGAAGAGGAAATAACTCTGGTCAGTTTGGCCTGGATATTGAAGTGGAAGGAAGGAAGATGTTGTTCATCCAATTAGACTAACATCTAAGACACATGCTACAGATAGCATAGTAATGAAAATAAATCTGTGTACTCAAACGTTTTCAAATGCAAAATGAGCTGGATGACTGTAGAAGCTGAGCAGATTCTAGCCTTTTAGGGGTTTAGTTAGAGAAATAACAGTATCATTTACAAAAATTTTTCCTCCGTTGCTTTCTTTCCTCAAAATATCTTCTAGTTTATCTACAAAACAAGGAATGTTACCAGTCATCTTCAGCCTTGCTTTTTTTAATATTATAAGGTATTTCTGAATGAGAGGAGTAGCCAGTAAAAACCAGGTCCTATAAAGAAATTCTTCACTTTAAGGCTTTCTTTTACCACTTGATCTGTACCCAACCCTAATGCCCTTGGTTTGGAACACACAATGAGATGATGGTTGTAAACTTCGTTTTCTGCAACTCAGTGATTTGTCCCATCTTTCTTCTTCCTTAAATTTATATTTTTGTCTTCTACTTTATTCTGCATTTCACTCAGATGTTTTTCTCTAGCCAAAAGAAAAAAAAATTGTCTCCCATTCACAGTTCATTCCATTCATCAGTCTGAACAATTTGACAATTTCTCATTCATCACAGACATTGCCAATCACATCTCCAGAGCTTTCTTTGCAGTCCAAGTCTCTATTAGTTCTTTTTTTTGTGAAAGCAATCCAAGACCCTCCTGTTGCCTCCTGAGAGAGTATCAAAAAGACTGTTTAAAGTGTGAGCTTAATAAGTTTGCAGAAGTAATCTTATTTATATCCTGCCATTGACTGGTTTTCACCTTCAGTAAGTTCTAGAATTGATCTGTCTTTTGTGGCTAGCCTACAGTTTGCTGATATGTGAGTTTTCTGATGAATCAAGTATCAGCTGTAATTACAGCCTGCTCTGAACACCTCAGGAGGATGTGCCAGCAGAGGAGGTGGATTCTGTTCTGAGTCACTCTTGTGTCTCTCACTGTCTGGTGGTGTCTTTCACAGAACCTCTTCCTCAGTTCTGCTGGAAACTCACATCAGTTACTGGTCTTGCTCTGGACATTTCCTCCTCACATGAGATTTTCAACTATTCCCAGCATGGGGAACAATAGCTGTGGAACTACACTTCCGATGGTCCCCTTGCCAGGGGGAAGTACCCTGCCTTTTTTGTTTATTAATTTTTAATATATTGCAGTCATAGGGCCATCTTGGAACTTTTACCTTACTCAGCAGCACCAAGGTCATCTTCAGCTTTTAACACCGTATTAAACCCTGATGTATTGCTGCAAAAGTCCAGCCAGCTAGTTCAAATTTATATGTAAATCTAATTAGACTTTTTTTTTTTTTGTCTCCTGGTGCTATTTTGCCACCACTTAAATTGGGAAGGGAAGTGTGGAAAGCAGAAGTGTTATCACAGTCAATTTTTAGAACAGAGGCTAAACTTTGGGTTGAATGTCAGGCTGTCTGTAGATAATGTGATAGGTTCAGGGGGTTGTTCTGAATTTTGAAATATTTAAATACTCCATGAAACAGTTTTACTTGTCTGCACCAAGTAACTGTGAGGCAAACTGCCAGAGTTTGTTGTACTAATCATTTGTCTCTACAGTTGGTGAGGAAACAAAGACATTCTGCCATATTAATGGGGAAACATCTGCCCTTCTAAAGAGAGAAGTCTGATTAAATAAGAGAGAATAACTTATATTGTCAGGATAACTTATATTGTCAGTGTGGAGGAGGAGTGTGGAATAATTACTGGGAAATTATAGTCAGGTGTAGAGTTTCTGTGACATTTTTGGTCTTCTATTAATCTGTCCAGTTTTGGTCAAAATGTCAGCACAGACACAGATAAGAGGCTAAGTTTAAACTCTAAGTATAAGCTAGACCTACCAAAGAGATCTGAAATATTCAAAACAAAACAATTTTAAAAAGCCATTTACTGTGATCTTATTATGAGCAGGATTCCCATTACAAAATGATGAATACCTTTTCTTCCTCTGCAGTCACGAGAGGAAAACCTTTTCCTTCACATGCTGTATTATGCATGACAAAATGAATTAAATGCATGTTTATGATAATTGTGTTATTCGTTTTACTTAGCAGTGGAGAGGTGATGGAATGAGAAACAAATATTTTGAATAGATGTTTTCATAGAGTAAATGAAAGCAGTACTGAGTGTATGAATAAGTCATGGTAAAAACAGTTCAGACACTTATTTTGGACGTACACAGCATTATTTTGCCTAACATGTACATTAGGTATGGCTTTTGCTTATATTATGGTCTGAATATGTTGTCAAAACGCCTTCTTCTGAATAAACTTGCTTAAATTATGGATACAAGGACCCAGCGTATTTTAAAATATGCTTTAAAAAGTATGGAGAGTGCAAGTGACGTCGAAACACTTTTTATGCATCTATTCATTCAATTTTCTTTGTTCATTTTTAGAAGTTGAGAGATGGCTTCAAAATTGTGTATAAAAATGTTCAGTGTAAATCAGTAAAATAGGAGGAGGCTTTGTTTTTCATTTTGTTGGTGGTTTTTCACTCTTACCTTAAAAAGAGGGATCCACTTTAGTAATGCAGCTTCTACCAGATGTGGATATCCATCACCTATTTCCCCACTACCATCAATCAGACTGAGCCCATCACACTGAGTTATTGCTATAAAAAAAGAAGCAGCTTTAGAATTGAAAATAGAGAGTTTTCTCACCAAATGCTGCCCTGTGTGCAAATATGTGCAGCCCGATTTGAAGACCACTTTGCTAGAGAGCTGCAGTACCTTGTGAACTTTAATATAAACCATGTTTTTAACAGTTGAATTATCATAATTCAAAAATCTGCAAAACCTGAGGATAAAAGCTTTTCTCATCAGGTTGATAATAGTGTGAGTAGTGTAAGTAGTACAAATACTTAGATGTTGGGTATTTTGAGTATGCACTAAATAAATCATTTTGTATGAGAGGATTATCTGTGGCAGTTATTGGAAATTAAAGATTGTTCTAAAATCCTAGTTCCGAGTAGTTTATACACAGAAGTTTTTGCATTCAGATATGCAGATGCTAGATTCCTAACATTAACTAGAAAGATGGTTGAGATCCCTGGGTGATTTGGTTTAAAAAGATATAAAGCCATAGAAATATGCAAGGAAGTGATGATTGCGGTACTGTTGACTGTAAGTCACATTTTCACACTCACCTGTAATTTGTAGTCATCCAGCTCTGGGTGGTGTTGAGAAAATAATGTCCAATTATTTTCAAGGTCCAAGTGGAAAAGGTGGTTCCCTCTCCCTCATGCTGTGGGGTTATCAGTTGACTTCTTGTCAGAAGTGGGTGCCAGTCCTCCCACTCAGAGGAGCGTGGGATGAGTCCTTTTTTACAGGTATCCCCTTAAATTTCTGCTTTATAGTGTATAAGGCCTGAAGTGTTTCTTAGCTATTACATCTTCACACCGAATTTCAGAGCTCTGTATTTAAAAATTCAAATCCTTTTTACTTCTCTGGCTGATAAACCTTTATTCATTCAAAAGACCTCTCACAACTGGTTTTACCCTTGACATGAAATAATGGTGTGATAAAATGACTTAAAAGCAGTCTGGGCCATTAAACTTTAGCCATTTCCATTAATGCATTATAGATACGGGCTGCATTTGTTGTTCTGTACATTTTGGGGTTGTGCTTATGGAATTAGAAGGAAAGTTTCTAGTCTTTCATTTCCACAGCAGTCTGAGGTGTTTTAATTGCTTCACTTGTTTGTTCTGTTTGGATTCTGCACTGCTCCAGTCATTTAAGCTGTCTGAAACCATTTGTCTGTAATCTGACATAGAAGAAAAGCAGAGTAAAATGTCTTTTTTAAGAGTTCCGAGATCAGCCAAAACAGAATGGGGATTGTGAAATTATTTTTGTGCAATCATTTGTTATAAATTCAGATAAATAATTACCTATATCCCTGTTAATGTGCAAGCTACAGAGATACCTAATTACCAATAGCATGTTTTGACCCTTTGTATGGGAAATACAGTATAAATATATATATGTATATATTCTGCTGAACGAGCTTAGATAGTATTAATTATATATTCAAAATAAAATTAAAATTTCTTTCACATAAATGTTTTGTGTTTTGATCCTGGGTGAATCTTAACACAAATAGAGATGATCATGCAGATATACATAGTCAATTTAAAAGCTGACAGAATAATTCATGCATGTATGAGTTACCATATAATATAAAAATCTCAGTGAAACTCTTCTTTTTTATGACCCACCTATATACGCTGAATTACTGATCTGTAATAATTTTGCTGCTCCAGAATAAATTGCTACCATAGAAACCTCATAGTACTGTGGAACAGCATCCTCTCAGATCTCAGCCAAAACCATACTTTCAGTCACAAATAATTTTGGATAATTAAATAAAAAGTTTGGGATAAGCAGTAAAGGTCATCCATTTATTTATTCTTTTAGAGGTTTTCCTTTCTGTCCCTTGCAGTACTGAAGTGATGTTGAGTTACACATTTTGCACCGTAGCTGTCTTTGTTCTTACATTTCTTTAACATATAGAAGGCATTAATTATAGTCCAGAAGTCCAGCTGGGAGCATCCCACTAGGCAGGAAAAGGGAGATGCCTTTTTTGGAACTGAGCAACAGTAATCTGAGAAGTGCTAAAAGGTGTGTTTTTAGCAATCCGTTAAGTATTTTCTCACCTTCCCA
Source organism: Melanocharis versteri (assembly GCA_013397845.1). Classification (NCBI taxonomy): domain Eukaryota; kingdom Metazoa; phylum Chordata; class Aves; order Passeriformes; family Melanocharitidae; genus Melanocharis; species Melanocharis versteri. The sequence goes on along the minus strand of VZTG01007088.1, from coordinate 87,201 downwards.
CATGCATTAAATTTCAGTTGTTACCTTGCTGTGGGTGTCTGTTACAGTAAGCATTAAAGTTAATGATTGTTCTTGAAAATGGAGCTTTTTTCATTCATGGAAGCTATTTTTTCCTCAAAAAATTGAGGCTGGTGATGGCAGACACCTCAGGCAGAGCCACCTGAACCAAAATGCTGATCCAGAATATTTTTCACAGATGCCACAGACACTGTTCATGAATCTATATTTTGTCAACTTTTTGATTTCTTGGCTATTTCGGGTACTATTCAGCATCTAATATGAAATGTGTGATACATTTTGAAGATGAAATATTTCTTTCACTGTCTTTTAGAAGAGACCCTAGGAGGAGGAGGTGGGATATTTTGAAACGGTTTTCTTGAAGCAATTTGCATCTACAAATTGTACCAAATTTCCAAGGAGTTCATCTGCCATTTGTACAGATCTAAAGGAACTGGGTGTATTTACAAGTTCTCAGTAACATTTAAAAGCAATGAAATATGATGGCTACTTCATGCTGCCATTTTTCAATATCTTCATTAGGAAAGTTGACTAATTATCTCCTATGAACATTAGATCATTCTAGCAGATCCTGACTAACAGCTGAATTTTAATTTTTGACATAATTTACAGTGTGTTCAGCCACTGAAGATGCTCTAAATAAACAGTAACTATGTATTTGAAAATCCATTAGAAAATTGACTGTTTCTTTTAGGAGCATATATTGTCCTTCTTACCATAAGCATACAGCTCATAAAAAGAAAAACCAAAATAACTCTTTGTATTATTTTAAAATAGCAAACGTTTCTTAATGAATTTGCTTGGTCTCTAAAGTGAGGTTGAAATGTAATTCTTGAAAAAATGTGTTCACCTCTACTTTGAACCTGCTGTGGTAAGGAAAAACCAAATACAAACTTTCCTTATGTTTTTCTGATTTTATGCAAGTTCCTCTTTGCATTTACTTAAAATTGCAGGTACCTCAGGTAAACTCTGCTCCTCACTTTTGATACCTTATCTGCACAAAGCAGTCCTTTAACTTTGCATGTGAGGTGTGACGTGAGCTGATCCCTGTAAGGACAGAGGTACAAAATAATGCAGAATGAACTGAAGTAATCTCATTTCCATGGGTGTGGTATAGGTGAGTGGGTGTTCCCTTGTGCTTCTCATATTTCCTTCTATTTATGGCTTCTACTGTACATATTCTTGTCATTGCTCACTGGTGCCAAACCTCTTTAGATGGTCTTTCCCACACATCCAATATGGAAATGAGATGCCTGTATTTTTATTCTATTAAAATAAGCAGGAGAATTCTCAGTGGTCATTAAACCAGCTATGCCAAAATTGTGATCTTGTCAACACTTCTAATCATTTTTTACAAGCCCTTCACCGTAACGCAAATAATGAAATTATTTTTTAAATAATCATAATGGAGGTTGGAGAAGAAATGGAAAAATTTGGCATTACGTCATATATTCTTACACCTATGTACACCACACCTTGTGCCTACTCTCCCAATCAGTTTTTGTTTATTTTCAAGGGTTTGTGGGAGAAGAGAAGTGAGGACACACTCTTAAAGGGCCAGCAGGCTCCGAGTGGGAGTTATCATGCCCACACATAGTGCTGCTGATCCTGCTTCATCCCACTAACTGCTGTATTTTCATTATAAGCTTGGATTCTGTTTCCCTCTTTATTACAAGGATGTTACAGTTCTTTATTCTTCACTGACAGCTGGCAACAGGTAATGCTGGCTGTTATTTTGTTCAGTCTAGTCAAGCACATTCATTTCCAAGTATAACCATGTTTTGTTTGCTGTATTTTGTTCTTGGGGTGGTTGAATGCCATCCTTGGAAAGATGTGCATTGAGCTACTATTGAATAAGTGCCTTGCCTTCGGCATTCATGAGTAAATTCTGTAGTTTTTGTTTCAAGCCTTTGACATGTCATCAAGTGTAAATCTATTCTAATGCCAAAATCCCTCTTGATGTCTGATGCCAATCAGTAGCTTTTCATCTTGAAAAAGGTAGTGAATAATTTGCCCTGTGGATATTCCACAGACACCATATATGGCAAGAAGCAAAGAGAGGGGAATCCCATACCCATTTTTTAAATTCAAATAATCATGTTCAACCAGTTTGCTTTCCTAAATACCATTGGTAGTCTGGTACATTTTCTCGCTTTCAAGTGAATATTGAATACTTGTCTAATTTGCATATTTTCGATGTGTAGAAACAATATGCTCTTTCTGTTGCAGTATTTTATTTCATGAGCAGTAGCCAACATGCTGTAATATGTGAATTATATTACATTTGTTATTTTAATAGGAAGGTCAAATCTTTTACCTCCTTCAGCTTCATTAGTGTTTCTTTATTAAAATAAAAAAAAAAGGAGAACGAAAAGGCATTTGCTATATAGGAAGGTCAACATTTTCTTTGTGAACACAGTTTGTACCCATGATTTTGAATTTCAATGAACTGTAAGCCCTAAGAGTGTTGAATTAAAGGCATAAAACACTGTAGTTCACTCAAGAGCTCAAAAGTATGTAATTTCTTTCCTTAGAAAGGAGGCCTACTGAAAACCTAATGAATGTGTTTATATAGTTGAATGGCACTCATATAGTTTATACTCAGAAGAAAGAAGCAAGTAGAGCTTTGTGTTTAACTTCTTTTCAGCCTGAAATATTACAGGATTTTAGAGTGCAGAAACTATTGTGATTACTTAATCTGACCTCCTGTGCAATACAGGTCATAGTACTTTGCACAGTAATTCCTGCACCAGGGCAGATAAATTCTTCATCAGTGGGCAACATTTTGTACTGACTTTGATTGGTTTAAGCTGCCACCTTATCCTAAATCTCATATTAGTAACATTAATAATAGTAATACTGTGAGGTATTTTCCTTACAATTTGTAATAATAATGTTGAATCCTACACCTCAAGTTACTCAGAATTCTTGCATGTCTTAATTAAACTCTAAGATACCATTATTTTAAAATGACAAGTCATGTATAAAATTTCCAATGTAGTTAATCGGGAGTAGAATTTAAACTCATAATCTTCTGCTTTAACTAATAAATCATAAAAACACTCATTAGTTGAGTCACTAACCAGTGATGATTTTAGGCTGAAAAATCTAATCATAATTAGAGTAAGTTAATTTTGTCAGGTTTAAGAATTGCTTAAAAATTACAGTGAACCCACACTGATATTTAAAGATATTTGCTGTTTCAGTATCAGGGTTTGAGTTCCCATTCTGAAATCTTGGGGAGTGCTGCTCGCATTCTGCTGTGCATGTAAGGACTGGCTCCGTGCCTAAGACATCCCAAAGAACTTTAACAACTGTGTTTTTGCAGGTGATCATCCATGTTTTATTTCATTGCACTATTCTTTCAGAAATGAAGCACAATAGCTGCCCAAACCCTCCGAACTATTTTGGAAAAATGTAAAATGTATTTTATCCAAATATAATATCTGTTATCTTTAAATTAGGCAAAGATCAATTATTTATCAGGGGTTGGATTTTGCTAGGTCAGGGTTGATAGCTGACCTCTTCAAAAATGGACTCTCTAATAGTCTGTGACAATTGAACTCTAAATCTTGTATCTCATCTAAAAAATCCCATAGTAGGACAGATAATCTGACATGTAGCTCCCAAAAGTAGCCAAATAGCAATATTCCATTTTCCATTCAGTCTTCTTCCTTGTGCTAAACTGGTCACCTGCTTCCAGTTAGTGTCAGGATCCTGTCAGGGTCTACAGCCTCAGTGCCTATAGAGGCAAACAGATGGATTTAGCAGTGGGGCTGTGACTGCAGCATAAATGGAAAATATTGTGTGGGTCCTAAATCTGATGTCTCCCGTAATAATTCATCTCTAGAGCTTTGTGGGAAGCAATGTGCAGTATCTCTCTGCACTGAAATATTTCACCATAATGCTATTTTTAGGTTTGTAATGGTGGTTCTAATGGTATGGTCAGGCAGGGACTGATAGGCACCCAATAAAAAATAATAAATATACAGATACAACAAGCAGATGATCTTTGCTCTTTGCAGACACCTGGCAGAGAGTAAACACATAACACACAGGTACAAAAAAAATAAACAGTCGACACCAAATGCCACGTTAATGCCATTGTTAATGTGTTGTTGTGTTTATTGGAGGAAGAGGAACTTAAAATATAAGCTAAATTATGACGAAACCAGGAGAAAACCATTGAGCACAAGAAGATGTTGGAAGTGGGACAACAGGGAGGATAACATAAATGGGAAGTGAAAATGAGGTAGAGACCGAGAAAGAGAGAAGGCTGGAACAAACTGCACGAGGCAGAGAGATCCTGGCCAAACTTACAGGAAATTTTCTTGTTGTTTGACTCTCCCTACTTTGGCTGCTTCTGCAGGGATCCAGCTCGGTCTGGCTGACTGGGACCCTTTTTGCTCTCTTCTTGGGTGGGATGTGCACTTATGGGTCTAGAAAAAGGGTCTCTGGTTTGGCTGCTTCAGCTAAAATCCAGGTTTCTCATTTCTGATGAAGGCTTTGCAACTCTGAATATGTTTGTGGGTGTGGGTAGGAAGCATTACCTCATCTCTGCTTGGTTTGCAGTCTCTGGAGCTCTCGATACACCAAAGAATTCAGTTTGAGCTCTGTACCCAAAAGTGTGTCTCTCCTGTGTGGTGAAAGTGAAGTGGAAGAGTATCAAATGCACTGAGGATTAGACCTGTTACCCTGGGGATTTATTTGGCAATGAATCATTTATTTACTGCTGTGTTAAAATAATGTGTGAATCTTGATCTAGGCTATACCTAACATTCCATTCTTGTGGCAAGGTACTGGAAATATAATGGCAAGGCAAATCTGGCATGAACTGAACTCTTTCAACTTCATTTAGCCCTGTAAGGCAGGGGTCTTTCATACAGTTAATAACATGCTAAAGTGGCTTTTCTATTTAACCTGGTAAATTTTTGCATACTGTTTTCTTTCTGACAGAAAGGAATCTGTTGCAGAAATGTCCAGCCACCCTTCCTCTGTAGTAACTTTGATTGGGATCTTTGCTTCCAGAAACTTCTGTTTTAAAAGTCTTGAACTGTAGAAGGTGACTTCAGTGAAGACAGACCTACAGCTTTCATGCTTCAGACCTCAAGTGTGTCACCAGTAGTTAAAATGCTGGATGATCTTAGCTTTATCATCCATTTTGCCAAAAATCAGGGAAGTTAGACTGGGCAGAAGTCTGGTTTTCTTTGTCTGGATTTCTGCTGATGTCTTGATGGGAGCATCCAAGAGATCTTTATCACAACACTGGGGAAAATGGAATTTTTGAATTCTGGCTGAGTACCTTAGTTATTGGGCCATTCTCTATTGGAATAATGAATTGGATAGATTTATTGGCGAGCAATGTAGGTATGTGTGAAAAGTGAACAGGGTGATGATGACCAGGAACCAAACCAGGAAAATAAATTTATTAAAATAATAAAAAGTGAAGATGTCTGAGATGAGCCTGAGGTGTAAGTGGAGAATGTAGGAAAAAGAGAATGCCCAGAAGTTATGGTTTTGCAGTGGAAAGGTAGATTGTATACAGCAGGAAGTATGTTAGGAATAAACTGTTATATTTCCTTGGTCTGGAACGTTTCTGTGACTGTTTTACAAGGTTGAATTAAGTTTAAATATATATTAATCTCCTAGTTCTCACCATCATATAAAATAATTTCATAAATAAAAGTCAAGCAATGACTTTGTTAAAACTGATTTTTAGCATTTGATCATCCCTGAATCCAAAGCGCGGATTTAAGATACAGATTCCCACTCGTAGGCAGGCTTGGCTTCTCCAAAGAAGTGCTCAGTGACTGTGCTGGAGCTGCAGCCAGTGAAACTGAGCATGGACATGTCTGAAACCTGGCTGCACGTGTTTTGTTTGGATTCTTCCGTTTTCCCTGCCCCACTGCAGGAAAAGAACATCCGCTGTGAGAGCCCACGGTCTCCAGGAGCACCGTGCTGCTGCTAGAAACAATTAGAGGCAATGGTTGCTGGGCAATCAGCCACCAAGTAAACTGAGATCCCTTGGCTTTCCCATACTTACCTTGATTAATGATTTAGCCAGTCGTAAAATACAGTGTTATTTATAGTTTAGACAGAATGCTTCGTGTTTTTCAGGGGACATAAAACTGTGTGTCATCTATAAAAGCCTTCCTTCTGGTTCAAATAGGCTGACGTTAATATTATAAATACAATCAATTTTATATAAACCTCTAGTATGTTTTAATGGAAAAACCCTTTATATTTATTATGGCAAATAGTACAAAAAGCACCAAAGTTGACATAATTTTTAGTTCTTTCGGTTGACACTTTATGGATTTTTTTTGAAGAGAAACAAGTTTACCTTCTTGTCAATTATTTGTTTTCAGTGATTGCAAGGTCTGATCCATCTTCGGTCAGCATTCATAAGCAGCTTTCTATGTGCTTACCAGGACTGGTTCTGAGAGTTAAAACACTGCTCAAAAAAGCCAAACTATCATGTTATAGGAAATACTTCTCAAAATTATTTTATTTTTTGGTTTAGTCACAGAGTATCTAAATATAATATTTTTAATAGCAAAAGATGGAGTGTTTTTTTTTCAAACTGAGCAGAAAGGTTCTCTCAAAATGAATCTCAATATGCCAAGGTAATTCCATTTGAACAGATTCCATTTGAACAGCCAAAACTATCTGTACTAAGTTCTATAAATATACTAAGAGATAGAAGAATGGCAACCACATACATGAGACACAAATTGCCTTCAAAGTGTCCATGTAAATTTTCCCACAAAAATATGAAAGTGACATTCATTCACAATGTCAGAAGAATATTATTTTTATGCTTTGGCTCTACAGGCTTAACACATGCACTAACTTCTTTATGATTTGTTCTGTCTTAGGGCTATTTTCAGCGTAATCTTTTTATGGGGCTATATTATGTATAAAAATATAGTTTTCTTGACATAAAGCATATGTTCATAGGACCATAAAAATGCTCCTTCTTTTGGGTGCCCAGGACCATTAATAATGTCTAAATGATTAATAGAGAAAAAAAAATCATTTCTAAGTTAGGAAAACAGACTGAAAGTTACCTCTTTTTAAAAATCATTCTTTCTTGTCAGAAACCAAGAACAAAGTTTTGTTTGGCTGGATGCTTTTGTACCATTGCAATGCTGCACCTACACAATGCAAACAGATATGGGTATATATGTGTCTGTGTATATGCACACACTCTTTTATAACCTTGAGAATAAAAAGGTTGGCTACTCTAAATCATTCAGTTTTAGGTCTCTTGCAGCTTGCTTATCTACTTCCTTAAAGAATGTGAGACATTTTGCACTTTTAAGACAAAGTCTTTCTTGTGAAATAATTGCAATGGAAATGGATGATATGCTGAAGAAAAAGAAGAAAATGGGAAATAGCAAAAATCAAGTAGGCAATGATTTCCCTATATTCCTTAATTTTTTTCCCACAGTTAAGTAGTATTTTATCCCTAATAAGTTAAAAATCCTTAATGATTGATTTGTTCCACCCTATACAGAGAGCAGATATTTATTGAACATGTTAAAAAACAGTGTTTAATTGCCTGATAGCTTTCAGACAAGTAGTAGCAGTGGTGAGTTTGGAGGTCAGTGAAGAGCAATTCCTTTTTGTCACAGATGAAGTTCTGCCTTTGCTGCTCCATTGTATAACACTAAGGACCTGAAGAAATACAAATTTAAATATTATGTAGTGGCCCCATAATTTCATATAAGCAGTTTTTCATTTGATATTTAGCATCAAAGAAAATCTATTAATAGCCTAGGCATCAGGTTCTTCTTATGGTTGAAAGTTTTCACTTTCTCCATTATTAACTGAAGCAGCTGGCCAGGATCATTCCAGCTAAGAGGGAAAGTCAGTAAGGAAGTCAAGAGTTTCTCACTAATCTTGTTTAATTGATTACAAAATGACATGGCATCTTTAATTCTGCTCTTCAGAGGGAAAAAAAAAAGAAAAAGAAGAAGCTGTGCCTTCTTTCTAAATACACTGGGCTTGGTTTGCTTCAAAGGAACACCTGAATTCTTTGCTCTTTGCCTCCTGGGCCACCACATCAAGAGCACTCATATATCTACATGCTTACACTGTGAAGGGGAGTGTTATTTAATGACCATTTAATGAAGTTGATCTAAGAAACAGACAACAAAACCTCTGCTGAGCTATGTGGAATTAAGGGTTGCATACTTACCTCTAAGAAAAATAAAACTTGCCCTTCTTTAGCTTTTGAGTCCAAACAGTGGAGCTGCAGGACCTGTTCCGTGCTGCCTCGATGATTCCTGCATGCGATTTCCTAGAAGTAAGGCTTGCTATGCCCCGTTTGCTGTCAGGAGGTTTTTCCTGGTGGCTGGAGGAGCCACCCCTCCGTCTGCTCCCTGTTCAGGGATTCACAGCCTCGGGTTTCCAGCTCGCTCCTTGCCACAGGCATATGAGGCTCTCAGTGGGACTCCTTCTGTCGCGGGAGGAATTTGGCCTCGGTGATGCTTCCATTGGCACCTTGCACTGAAGGTGGTTCCCAGATTGGGCAGTGGCTGCGGGCAGCAGGACCAGGAGCCTCCTCATCCCAACTGCTCATGTTTTTGGGAGAGCTGGCCACTTGGATAAACCTTCAACAACTTCTGCTTTTGTTTGTCCACATACCGTTTATAATATGTCACGTTAATAAAAGGCATTTTAAGCAGAAAGGGCTGCAGGTTGGCTTTTAAGGTGTATTTATTTGTCATAGAATTCAGCGTGGTAAGAATTATAAGTGTTTTCAAATAGTTTGGATTTTGTTTTTACAATAACAGTTTATAAACAAAGAAAAAACATACCATAAATTAAAATCCTACATATGCAATACTGGAATAGTCTGCTTGCAGAGCTTTCATCTGGTTTAAGTCTTCTCCAAAATGTCTTGAAATTCTGCAAATAAAATGATATTATTTAACAATAATTAAATCATGACAAGGAAAAAAATTTAAATAATACCATTCGTGTTCACAGTCTTAGAAAAATGGTATCTCTAACAGTTTTCTGACACAGAAAGCATTTTTTGCACCTTCTAGTATCAAAAAACAACGAAAGTAACGATCTGATTTGATACACAGGCCATGAAATAACCCATAGCCGTGTTCTTCAAATCTCCTATTAATTGTTTTAATTATGTCCATATTTTTTTTTTCTTGTGTGTTATGCTTGAAGAAAAAGCAAATGAAACCAAGCCCTTACCTCCAGCATAAACTGGTATTATTGTTCTTGTCTGATGTTAAATATGAGAAATTAATAACTTACCATTAAGGTGACTTTCGAGTAATTTCTTGGCAGAAATTTATGTGCAGGGTTAAGGCCACAAGCTGACTTCGTGTCATACAGATTAGATGCTTCCTGGAAAAAGAGAGAAATATAATCTTGATTCTGTGGTGAATTTCCTGGTTTTACAAAAACCCGTATTTTAATGCATGCACATGAATATTAAATTGGACGAAATAATACTAAAGTCATTTTGATTAGCAACGGAGTATTATCATTTCTGTTGTCCAGTATTTTGTTTTAGAGGGAAAAATTAGGCGTTTGTGTCTACTTTTAATGCGACAGATATCTTAATTGCATTACTCTTTGTGTAATTTCCAAATCCTTCTTTTTTTGCCTTTCTTGTTAGAACAAATGAGAAAATAACTTCATGAAGTAACCTACCTACCTGGTAGACTTCAGTTTCATTCAGTTTGCTTGCTTCGGTTATTTGTGGAGTGGAATAATTCTGTTTTCTCTGTTCAAATTTCTGTGCAAGATCTCTCAACATAATCCTGAGAGGCTTCTTTACCTTGAAAGAAAACAAGTCGATGGAAGGTTGGTCCAGAAAACTTGGGCTGTCCGTTCAGCTTCCTAATAAAGCCTCAGGAATAAAGGGTACATGAAGGCAGCTATTGAAAGATTCGGGCCTTACAAAATAATATTAATGTGGACGAGGGTGAAAAAGAGTGAAGGATAGTTCAGGAATTTCTGTTTCATTTTCCAAAGTGTAAATTCAGCCTTCAGGCTACGATACTTTGTCCTGTAGATGAAGGCTTTGTCTTCCTGCCTCTTGTTCAGGCAATAAAGAGTATAAAGTCAAATAAAAGTCTGTCCTTTTTGGCCGAAAGAGGCAAAAGAAGGAGAACTTGTCAATTCCTTTTTCTTCTTCACATTTTTAAGGTATCTTTTTTAGCAGAAAATGTGTTTTCATGATTCGGTATCGATTTTTTTTATGCCATTACATGTGGAAATATACAGATATCATTTTGATGGTGGAGGCCCAGCTGGGGAGCCCATGGGACTGTGCCAGTGCACAGAGGACAAGGCTTGGAACAAAAGGTCATTGTTGGCTTATTTCAAGGAGGAGAACAACTTTGTCTCCCAAGCTTCTGTCTCTTCCTGAGCATTCGCAGAGGAGTAACTTTCTAGTACATTTGTGCTCAGCAATCATCTTCCCAACCAGTTCCACCTCTTAAAATAAACTTTGTGTTGTTTAATAAGTTCATTAGTGAGAACAAATAAATTTGCGGTCCAAGTATTAAAATATACTTAAAATGCCTTTAAAATGCTTATCTGAGCTAGAGAAAAGCCATGAGTGCTGGTTTCAGCTTTTTTTTTTATGATTGGTGCTTACTTTCCCTATTTTGCCTCTTCATGGCAGTTTCCTCTTCTTACCAAAAGCCCAGTATCTCCAGATATTTTTCTGTTTTCAGGTGTTCTGTGAAGGTAGATTTTCTTGGAGAAAGAAGGCTGTTTGAACTGTCAGACTTCATGTTTCCTGTCACATCCTGTAGATACCTATTGACATGTCAAAATAATCCTTGAGATCCCAACATGGCACTGACATCGCCAAGCACAACTCCTCATCTTGTGGGTCTCCCTGAGTTTAGTCAGTGGCTTTCTTCTGAAATCAGTGATCATTTTCATTAGGGGTCTAAAATTTAAAAACTATTCAGTGTCAATGTGTATTTTTAAATGGGTGTTCTGTTCTAAAAATGGTAGAAGTGTAAATGAGCAGGAATTATAGCCACCACTGAGTAAGTCACTGACCTTAAAAATGCAAAATAAGATGAGTGTCTAATTTGAAAATTACTGTGTAATTGTTTGCTGTTAATAGAAATACACAACTCTTGCAGCATAATTACTGTGCTTTTCTTTTTTCCTTTCGTTTCTTGTGACTTGTGTATAAGTGTAGTTCAGGAATGAGTTGTTTGATCAAAATATAGTATTGACTAATTTAAAAGATGAAATGTGTAGTACATTTGGGAGGTTTTTTTGGCCTAGCTAAGCAGTAATTGAGTATTTTTTGCAATGACCGGTTTCATAATGTGTTGTCCATCACTTGGATTTATGTGGGGTCTTTGTAAGTTCTGCTATCCTTAACACACTGGAGAACAAGGAAAGATAATGACCCAAGATAAACATGTGAAAACTTCTCAGGGTAGAAGCTCCAGCATTTGGCAGTGCATGCCCTACTTAGCAATGTCTCACTGTGTGTGTGATAAGATTGTTTTAGGCTCTTCATGACTCACTACTCACTTTTTCAAAGCTTCAGATATTTATGTTATACCAAGAGGGAGGAAAAGTCCTACGTAATTAGTTCTGTTTACTTGATTAATAATTTTATTCATATACTAAGTGAAAAGTCCTGTTTACTTTAATAATTTTACCTGTATGCTAAATAAAAGTATTTTCCCTCAGATGACATAGCCAGAGCAAGAGACTTCTTTTTTCATGTCCAGTTCGTTTAGCTTCTGTTGAAAAGAATTTTCTTTTTCCCGAAGTCACTCCAACTCTTCCTTTTTTCAGTTCCTAATAAGAAAGCTCTGCATAATAGTAATGTCTATACCCTGACCAGCATAACTGATTTTAGTAGGTTGGCATTTCTTACCTGGACTCAACTCTTTAACAGGAGTTGTGCCAAGGCTTATAAGGAAGTTCAGGTCTGGAATGCAAAGCAGGAAGAAGGGGGATGGACTGGATTTCTAATGCTTAGTTGGAAGGTTAACTTTTTAACCTGATATTCTGTATATTACCTGGCTGTTGTTTTTAAAGTGGCAGATTTTTGGCAACTCCCTGGTCTTTCTGAGGCCACAGCGTGTAACTGTAATGGAGAAGGAATGATTCTCTCAGAAGTAGGAACTTCTAATAAACTCAAATGAAATAAACAAACTATTTGCTTCACTAAAACTGGGTTAGGTTCCAAAATCAGGCTCTCAATAACTACATGGTGCCCAAGAAAATATTCTCCTGTATTGTTTATATTATACTGGAGTTGATATATTCTTGAATGGAGTCCAGTCCTTTCAGCAAGGGTGTTTTCCTAGTGTACCTTTGGGTGCAAGCTGTATTTTCCCAGAGTAATTCATCTAGTTTGTAATCATAAATGGCTTCATAGAACTTACAGAGCTACTTTTAAAAACTTTAAAATTTAGGTCTTGACGTTCCCCAAGCAGGTTGTAGGATTGCAGAGAGAATCCAAATCTGTGCTGTAATTCTGACAGGGTTTGTCTGAGTTGAACTGTACGTGCACATGAGGTTACACACACCTTTAGAATCTTAGATTGGCTTAAAAAGTAGGAAACGAGCGCATCATCCAAAACGTGCTGTGCACCATAATTGTGCTGTGGTTAGTTCACATCAAGTTTCAATTAGACAAGAATGTGAAAGGACCATTTAATTAGTCAATAAATATCTGTCGCTGGAAGTTGACAACCTGGAAAGTTGTCTGCTTTGGCGGCTGCTATCCCACACAAGTCCTGTCAGGCAGGATGTGTCATCAGATGTTGTGCAAGACCTCACCTCCAACTGGAACGCTTTAGAGAAAATGGGTTCAACTTGGAGTTTCATTCTGTTCTTAACGATACGGTGGCAAGAACAGTGGAATTTTTTAATAAGAAAAAATGAAATTATAGTACTCTCAAGCAACGAGCAGCCTGTGTCATCTGTGTCGTATTATGTAACATATCAAACTGTCATTTTCCCCTACATATGATGTGAGATATGCTTAAGACTTAATCACCCAAAGTTGTTCAGTAGAAATTAATTAAAAGTGTGTAATGATGTGTTTCTTAGAAATAATTGGTGTGATTAAAAATCCAGCTTTAATAACACAACAGCATCAAAAAGTTTTTCATTCATTCTCCTTTTTGTTTTAATTAAAAATACTGGGTTTTAAGAGGGCGTTGAATTAGTTTAGATAATTACATTTTCCTTCTTAAAAAGTGCTGGTGCCTGCCTATTTGCCGTCCTGCATGTACACAATTACAGTTGCATGGAATAAAGTTAGAAGCACACGGCCTCTTCAGAAGCGAGGATTTTAATAATAATCTTGGTTCTGAAATCTGTGCTTTCTCAGTTCATGAATAGTGGGAACTCCCTTAGGTAAAATTTTAAAAAATAGGCACTGACTTTGACTGTCTTTTCCTTTTTTGGTTTCTGTTTGCTGAAGAGCTGCTGTGGTATCTGTTTAAAGACACATGCTGTAGCAGTCGTGTTTAATGCTGAAATGTATTGTCATCGCGCTTCGCGGTTTTCCAGTGATAGGTTATGGTGGTGGATTTGCTTTTTGGGATTTTGCACTTGAGTGGAGATGCCTTCACCTCACAGGCTTTGCGTGCACTGTGTTGTACCTTTAGTAAAGGCACTTTTGGAGTGCTGATCTCTCTCCAGTGGGGATTTTTTGCCTGTGCTCCCATATTCTTGGGGAAGCCATCAGGAGGTGAACCCCGCGTGTTGCAGGATAGATTGGAGAGGCACTGGTGGTGCTCAGGAGGAGCCTGGCTGCTCTGGGGATGGGTGCACTCAGCTTTCAGTGCTAGAAGGTGTTCTCCTGGTTAGAGCTGCCAGGAGTGCCCAGAGCCATCAGCGAGTGACAGCACAGGACATCTCTGATGTCTGATCTTGCACCAAGTCCACCTGTTCTGGGAGAGGCCACTGCCATGGCCACAGCTCCGTGGGACTGACCATCCATTCACCCTTCTCACCCAGGAATTGTGACTCTTGCTGGCTCTGGAATGGAAGGAAGGTAGCAGAGAAGGAAAGGCAAGGCTGAAATTGCTCAAAACTCTCCATTATTTATGGAGGTGCTCAGATTATTAGGATTTTGAGCTTGGGAAACACAGGCATCCTTCGCTGGTGTGATTTTTTTTTTCCCGATAGACAAGGACACGGCAGATACTTCATGTTCTCTTCCTCATCAGACCCCCTGTGCAGAGACTGGGGAATAGAAAGAGTTGGCTGTTGCCCTTCTGTGTCTTGAAGGGTATTTTAGGGAGGATGTAGCAACAAGTGAGATAAACCAGCAATACATTTGTAAAGGGAGTGCTGGAGGACTAAGAAGTTGCTGAGTGGGGATGTACTGGAATGAAACTGGTACGTACAGAATTTAGCATTTCCATGAAAAGAATGGAACATCGTCACTGTTCTCGGGGAAAATATTCTCTTAGAGCTAAAGAAACTGTTTTGAAGAATCAAGAGAAACAGGTAACTAGAAGCAAAAAGCTGAGGCCTAGACTAGTGTACCTCATGGAAGCAACATGCAATAAATTGATTTCTTTTATACCTCTGAAGAAAACCTGACAAATACTGTGCACCAGCAATCAAGCAAAAACCCCATCAGTTGTCAGGTGCAGAGGGAGAAAAATCCTTTCCTTCATTTATTCTTGCAGCTGAAAGGAGGAGTTGGTTCACGAGCTTTTTTCCAAGACTTCTAGTTTTCTGTTGCTATAATAAAATCTAGTTCTTGCTTCTAATGAAATTGGCAGCCAGCTTCCTCATAGAAAACACATTATCCCACAAATGAACATGGGATTAACCCACTGATAAGTAACACCAAGGTATTTCATTGGCCTTTCCTGCCCTTTGCTGAGATGGATCAGAAGATCTGACAAAAGGAAAGGTATTCTCCTGGTAACAATCACTTCCACTCACATTACAGAAACTCAGAGAAGCAATATACCTGCTTTCCTAGCAGTAAGCTCTTTTAAAAAGGCACATACAATTTTCCCCACAATGCTGACAGTTCTAGTTGAATTAGTTAACATCCTGCCCATAATTTTCCCTATCCTTGTTCTTGTGCCAGTGAGAGACATTTCTACATTTCACATTTAAATATTCCTTCACTATGGTCACAACCATGTCTGTCTGACTTGTTTTGCTTGATGCCTAAATGTCAGCTGAAGCTATTTGTAAGTGATCCAAATAAAAGTGTTATCCTGATTATGTTATACAAGATTTTCCTTGTCTAGTAACCAGCATCTTTGGCAAGGATGAAGAGACATTAAATCAAATTTGGCGAGTTTTTTATTATCTCAAATTCTTTTTATTCCAAGAGATTTGTATGGCTGCTACACTGACTCCTTTACATAATTTTTCCTAAATCATAATTGTCATATCTGAATTTAGCCTTTTGTGCTGTGGAATTTATCTGTAAAGTGAACTAACACAAAACTGTCATTGCCACCATTGCAACATTTACTATTCCATTTGATTTAGATGCATCTATTATTGCTTGAGTTGCAGAGTGCTTGTGTTTCTTAAGAAGAGAAACTGTCGTGTTCTCAATGTTTTCTGCAACCCACTTTTCCCTCTTTGGTTCTGATGCCCAGCGGGTTTGAAATTGTTTTATTTTTCTTTCATTTTTTTCCCCCCAAACTGGCAGCATTGACAGTTGTTCTTTATTTACCGTCCTCTCCTCAGAGTTTGAGAGTATTTTATCCGGACTGCTCGATAATTGTTTCATCCAGTAAAGCAAAGCTTGAACATATTGCTGATCAATAGAGTCTCATCACTTATGGGTTGGGTGCTGGAGCTTCCCTTGCTGCAGAAAAGCCACCAGCAGAGGCAGTGCAGCAGAGAAACGAGAGCTGGCAGAGACGTGCATGAACCTGACCTTCAAATATTCCAGAGGAGTTGCTCCCTTGGATGAGACCAGTTCCAAGTTGTGTGGAGCAGACACGGAGCTGAGCCTCTCAGCTTCACAGATTTTGTGGATCTCAGATTTTGTCCTGCTTTGAGTCAATCTTGCTTCACTTGCTCCTGATGAGAGAGTTCCTTCAGGTCATGGGCTGTTAGCAGATTCTCTCCGAGCACATTAACACCTGCCAATGAGCCGAAGTGCGGGATTGATGCTGAGCCAGCAGAATTCCTGCTAAGGTCGTGACTGCTGCCTTTGCCACCTCGCTGAGGAACGCTCCCGAGAGGACTTGGTCTTCTCTGCCACCTTCTTGTGCCCTTGTCCCCGCTAACAAAATCCTACAAATCTTCAGAACTGAAAGCTGAGCAAAGAAAGTAGAACTTTTCTTCTGTTTTTTTTCCCTGACCCAGGATCGAATTCAATGTCTAACCTGAAGTGTACTGAGTACCATTTTTATATCCTGTACTTTTAGCAATAAGGTAAAAAGAAAATCTGAGTACAAGGCACTCTCCACACTGCTGTGGGAGGCTGATACTCGGGAATGGTGGTGGCACAGATGCCACCCAGGGCAGTGCCACCAGGAATGGGGAAGGATAATGGCTGTTGGCTCTCGGTGATGTGCACTGAGGGGCTCACAGAGCTCAGCTGG
>VZTG01007088.1:45612-65612 GCA_013397845.1 Melanocharis versteri | reverse complement strand
GGGCGACTTACAGTTTGCATTACTTTTCATCTGATATGATTATTATTATTATTGCTGGGCAGATGTCTTAAACTGATTGCTTTGTGATGTTGAATGAATTTATTGTAGGCTGGTATTGAGATTGGTTGTAGACTGTGGAAGTGATAGCGAAGGATGAAAAAAATATTTTTCTATACTTATAGCAAACCAAACCACTCCGTGTTCTTCCACTGCATATTTTGAATTGAAAACCTCTTTGTTTTCTATGTCTCTTGTCAAAAATACGAAGCTTTAGTATGCCAGTGTAGTCTATTCAAATGGAAAGAACCATTTAGATATTTTTTTTTCTTTAGAGCCTCATCTTTTTCCAGTGCTGTAGCTGTTCCTCCTGGCAAGTTCCAGCAACATTCAAAATACTCAAATAAGATGGTCTGATAAGGTTGCCTTGTCTCTTAGGTTTTTTACTTATTTATAGGAAGAAATGTTTAAATGGTATTTAGAAGAAATAATTACACAGGGACTACGAAATATATTTCTTAGTGGTGTTTCTTCCCTCCCTGCAACCTGTTTTCATGCTATGGGTCAGGACTTAACAGCTCTCAAGAGTGTCTGGCTGAATAGTGGCAGGCTTCTAAATCTCAAATCAAGTGCTCTTCAAAGCACCTTACTTCACTTGAGATAAAAACTTGAGGCAGGTTTTTTCTATCTGGCCTATTCATCAAGTATAATCTACTGAATTGTTGACATTTCTAAACACTAAAGGGATTTTAAAGATCTTATTGCTCTGAAGAGACTTACTTGTAGTACAGAATAAAGAAGTGAAATGAAAAAAATACTGACACATGAAAAGTACAAAACGAAATAACTGCTACAAACAGCTGAAAGCAAATAGCTATAATTTGACATATAGTTTCTTTACAAAACACATTTTTGATGTAGGAATCTGCTCAAATGTTCAACCCTTCCCCTAACTTTCCGATAAATAGCAATGTTTATTTTAACCAAAATTAGTCACAGAAGTCTCGCATTTAATGTGATACCAGTATCTGTCATTCATATTTAATATATTTGTTTTCATTTACACTCAGACCTACTGTCTGAAACAGAGTTGTTTAAAAAGAAGCTAGTGTGACCTGTCTTTTAACCTTTCCCCTTCTCATTCTGTGTTTGAAGTTCCTTTAAAGCATGGGTTTCCCAAAGGGTGGGCAGAATGACCACTTGGTCACCAATGCAATTTTTCTCTCCTTTTAATAAATAATATCAATCACGGAATAAAAATATGCCACCGTGAGTTTTCATACCAAAACAGGTTGAGCCAATATTGCAGCTATTAAATTACACTTCAGGGATTTCTGAAGCCTAAAGATTATTTGGAAGTAACACTACAAAAGGCTTTGTTAGCTGGAGTTTTGAACTGTAGCCCTGAGTCACGGGGGATTAGTGCTGCAGAGATATTAGAATATGAATTATGTAATGTCTGCATCCTTACCTGGAGTTACAGGAGCTGAACATACTTCCTATATCAGTGCCAGTTTCAGGGTGAGAAGGCAATGAGAGCAGAAATACCTTTTTTTTTCTCTTCTGGCCTGCTTTTTGCCTTAGCATGAAGTGTCTCACGGTGGCATTCGCCACTGCAGAGCTGAGGTTTCTAGCTTATGAAAAGCTGCAAAAATAAACTGTTCATCTGTTTAGCAGCCCTGGTTTGTAAACGTGCAGGATTTTGTAAACCAGCAATACATTTATCTATCTAGATGATACTTGCTTTTAAAACAGAGGTTAGTAGCAGTAGTTGGCACTTACATAGCCCTTTTTCATTTGTTTCGCACTGTTTTAAAGTGATTGAATAATTTGTGTTTCTCCACATATAATAATCCTGCAAAGCAGACTCAGAAAATACCTGTAGCAAAGAAGAGCTTGTCCGTGCATGAAAAGCAAAATAATAATAAAAAAAAAAAAGTATAAGAAGCTCAAGAAAATTAGTCTGCTTCAAAAAGCTATTAAATTGTTCCTATCCCTGAAGCTTTACAAATGTGATAATTGTTGCGTTCTGGTCGTGTGATATGTTTCTGCACCAAGTCGAGGCACTTCCCTGTTCCCAAAGCCCTCGTGTCTGGAGGAGGGACGGGTGGGCTGTGGATCTTCCCTGTGGGCAGCTCCAGCTCTGAACACCCAGAAATGCTTCACAGCCCTGCTGGGCTGCCTAGCAATGGAAATTTTCTAATTCCAGCTGACTTAAAAAAGTAAATACAGAGTACAGAGCTGTTCCCGGTATAAAACAATACCCTCCCCCACCCCCAGCTAACATTTACTTTTTGAGTTGGCAAACCAGTCATTGAAATGCACTTGTAATGGAGACTTGCCAGTGTGAGTTACCTGTCTTGGAGCAGAGCCTTTCTGTGAAGTGTTGAAATCTATCTGGATGATTTTATCAAGAGGCAGAATACATTTTATCACTTCTTCAGTGCAGTCGCACACCCTCAATAATGGGTTCTAAGGGAGGGTATTGATGAGTTTTCTGAAATGTGACAGGAGCTGAGACAGAAGCCTGGTAAATTACACTGAGCTTTACCAGATAGTTTTGGATGCAAACTCAAATATTTGTTTAGGTTTCCAATTTAGCTGAAATTTTAGAGGGTGACAGTCACACTGTAATCCTGGAACAGATGCTTCTGCTCTGAGTGCTGTTTCTCCCTCCTCCTCACATGCACAGCTTTTGTTTGTACACACGGTGCCTCGAACAGTTCTCAAGCTTCCCAATAGTGAGACTCAAGTTGTTGTAGAGCATCGTGGGCATCACCAGCGACTCTGGAACATTTCCAGTGAGCCATCTGTGGTTTGATATGAAATCTGTACTCCGTGGCATGTTGCAATGTCATTCAGAGAAGGAGCAGTCACAGTGCAGGCACTGATTCGATGAGAAGCTTCACAGAGTTGTAGGACTGAATTCCTCCCCTTGACCTTTCAGACTGCAAGTTGAGAATTTGGTTTGAGCGAGTCACTCAGGTTTCCTGGATAATCAGCAGATATGGACAAGCACTTGCAAGGAGGATTCATCCCACCCTGAGTATATAACGTAGGTTAGGCTGAATGGCTGACTTGTAGACAGCTGCAATTAGGGTGAATGAATCTGTCAGGGAAGAGAATGTGACATTAACATCAGCATCTGCCTGGACTGTCCTGAGAGCCCTGGAATTACTCAGACTTGCACCACGGGGCCCACACTCCTCTTACGTAAGCTCAGGGAGGAGAAACTCAGCAAAAAGAGCAGATCCACGGGAGAAATGTCCTTGCTTTGGAATAAATTGATAACATCAGACTCATGAACTACTGCTTGAATTTAGAACAGTATTTCCCTTCAGGATTGAGACAATATATCCCAATCTCAACTGTAACATGCCTAGATAAATGTATCTCTTCCTGGCCTCCATCTTTCCCTTTCTTCACTCCATCTTTTCTTCAGCCCTTTGTCACTTAATTTCTTTCCCTGTGGCTGTTTTCTTTCACTCACCTTTCTAAACATTACTTTTTCAGTTAGAAGGAAAAAAAAAGCTTTGGCATTAATACAGTATTTATATATCATGACATTTATCCTTCTGCCTTGATATTTTGTCTTTTACTTTTTCCTTTTTACCCATTTTGTGTATTCAGACCATAAACTCCTCAAGACAGAGACAGTCTTTCAATCTGTGCCTGATAGGAGCTGTATCAGTATTACTATAGTGTGCTATGTAAGTATTCAGTCCAGTTCTGCTTGTAAGGTTACCACGGGTTTCTCTGAATTTTAGGTCACACAAGCAGTTGAACTCCTGCAGTCCTTGAGCATTACTGATGGATCCATCCCTCTTTGGGATGATCCATCATAGGGAGCTTTTTCATTATCCAGAGACTACAGCTAGAACGTGAAGCAGGTCTGTTCCTTGGATGTGTGATTAAGGGCACCTCATGGTGCCAAACTCTGGGTGTTCTCAGGCGTCACAGAAGGCAAATCTTCCTGGTATTTTTATCTTTCACTTGAGTCCCTTCACATGTAAGAAATCAACTTTAACACATGTTGGAGCTTTTCTTTGGAATGAGTTTGTTGGCATGGTTATCTCTACTTTCTTTCCTGTCACTGAAAAGTAATGACTGGAGCTGCACATACAGAAACCCACCCATCTCTGCTCAGTCTGGAACTGGAACTTCTTCAGCCACCCAAAATATCCTAGGGATGAATTTTACACAGACAAGCACAGAGCTGAATTGTATTGGTACAAACAAGTATCTCTGAAGAACATCCAGTGTTATAAAACTAAGCTTTAAATTGAGACTCAGGAATCCAGATTTCTGGTCAGAAAACAGAAACAGCACCATGTGGCACACCCAAACAAATCAGCACAGTTCAGATTGAATTCTCCTGGATATTAAAAGCAGATACACTGGAAAGCTGCAGTGTTCTGAAATGTAAAAGGGATTTTTGCACCATCTATCATAAAAGGAAGTAGGTTTATTAATGGTTCTTAATTTTGCCACGTGTCCTTAAAAATGCTGTTTAAATAATCTGTTTGTACTATTGGAGACTCACAAAAAAACATCGTTGTTCTGTAAACGAAGTGAAAGTGAGAATTGCCCTGGTTTTATTTTACATTCTCTTCTTAAGTGATGGAAAATGAGAGTTTTAGAATTGTGTTCAAATATTCTCAGTAGTATTATCTATCCTTTAGCAGACAGACAGAGATATATAGGTAGAAGTTTATATATCAGTTATTCTACTGGAAGCCTTCTCTCAACACCTGGTGTTAGCAGTAGTTAATATCATGATGGCTTGAGTTGTGCTTCAACTTAAAAAAAAATAGGATATACATATGGTAGATGTAATTATTTTAACATGAGTTGATATAGTTGTGGTTTCTTGTAAGTCAGTCACAGTTACCTGAAATGTGGAAAATTTTAGAATGCACTTTTTAAAAGTCAAGTCTTTTGTTCTTTGTGACCAGTTTAGAAAATGTATCCATTCATGTGATCTAAAAATCATAATGTAGTGTCTGTGAATACAGTAGAACAAGAAGAGACTGACTTCATGTCCATTATACAGGAAAATAGTTACCAAATGTTTTATCTCCTGAATTTGTTGAAATACTGAGCAAATTTCAGCATGGACAGGAACGTAAAAGATTCATAGGAAATGGTTTAAGAAGAGTTGGTGTAAGACTGAAATGCAGCTATGGGAGAAGAATTTGGCGCCTTTCTCTCCACAAGATAAATATTGTCAATTGTGAGACACCATCATTATTTGAGAACCAAATTTCACAACAAATGTGTGATTTCTGCCTGACACAGGTCTAGGCCAGTTGGAATGATTTTTCTGTTCCTTGCTGAGAGAGGTAATAATGTCTTCAATGGCAAAGGGCTTATTGTTTAGTCATTGAGAAGTGAACTTATTTTAACTCAGAAGTTTTATTACTGTGTGGCAGTAATAAAATTTTTGTATATTTTTATTGCGACATTTTGGTGCGTGAGTAGTTACAAAGTTATGTCAATATAAGTGATATGTCACTCCAGTAGACTACATATCATATAAAAGAGAATTTATTTCATCAGAATACCTGGTGCCCCTCAATTGGTGAACTTGGCAAGAGAAGAAGCCAGAACTTGCAGTAACCTCCATGACAAATATTTGAGAAAAATCTTTCTCTCTAGAAGAAATTGAGTTTCATACCTGCCCATCTTTGTGTTTATGTTAAGGCCAAAGGTAGAAATTACTACTGGTAATTATAAGTTAGGTGAGAATAAAAAAACATAGAAGGGAAAACGTAATGCAAGTGGTGGATTGTGGGCAGCATGAACAAGAGGGATCAGTGACAGGAGCTCAGCCTTTCTGCCACAGCCTGTTCCCGTTCTGTCCTGTGGGGGATTTGTGGGATGGGGAGAGTTCTGCTTCAAAGAGAAGTAAGTAGGATGTAAAGCTCCCCAACTAAGAGTCTGCATCTTTCATTTTCCCAGCATTCCTAAAATTCTTCTCCCCACCCCCCTCTTCCCCCTAAACCAAATCCCTTCGGCTTTGGTGACTTCAGTCTTCATGGAGTTGTAGCAAATGGGAGTAGAAGGGATCTAGAGAGGTCATTAACCCATCTCCCTGCCCCAAGGCAGGGCTGCAGCCATAGCAGACTAATAAGCTTTTTTTTTTTGGTCAGAGATCCAAATAAATGAGTTGTAAAGATTTTTGGGAGGTTTGGGCCCATTAGTTAAAGCTTCATGTAACTGTTAATAGAGCCACAAGGTTGACTTAAGTGAAATTACTGTAATATGAATCAAATTAAGAACAATCACCTCATTTTTAATGAGATTTAGTGATTTTGCATCACTCCTGTTATTATGTATTTTTTTTGCTATAGTATTACACTTAACATAGGTATGAAAATACAATAATGATTTTGGAGTAATATACGGAATTACTTGGAGTTTAGATTTTTGACAATATACATATATCTTCTTATGCCATTGTTCCTAAAGAATTGTATGTTCTTTATTGCTTATAGCATTTTACAGAATATGTGATTTTTGCAGCCCTCTCTAAAACAATCCCCTTGATACAGTAAAATACACTGGCTTAAGCACTTGCTAGTGTTTTTATAGTAGGATTTTTAAAAATAAGTAGACCCCAACCAAACGTAGCAGCCCACTGGAAGTTCCTGGAATAGCCATGATGTGGATCTTTACATCCCAGAAAACCATCAGTCTGTGTTTGGTCCTCTGTGCTGGGACTGGACTCACTGATGGCTCTGTGTCCCTTCTGAGCTGTCCTTTTACATAATCTCATCTTCCACTTCTGCCTTTTTTTTTTCCCCCGTTGAGAACAAATAAAGTAATTAGAAGTTTTCTTCAGGCAGAGGGAGGAGCAGACACAAAGTCTGTAATAAGTTTTGTCTAAACTGTTTTCCTTTCGTAATGCATGCCCTAAAGCTGTGTGCTTAGCTGGGTTCAGTGTAATTGTTCCTACCCTGCAAAGCCTTCCTGACTGCCCAAAACACAGCACCACAACTCACATCATGCCCCTTCCCCAGCTGTGCCCTGCTCCACAATATCCTTCTTCCAGAGCCAGTTGTTTCTTCAGCCAGTGAAGGAAAATTAAGAGTCTGATTCTGAAGACCCCAAGTTTAAACTTTCCTGATGGCCTCTGTCGTGAAAATACTGTGTGATCATGTAATTAAACACACTGTAATAATGCAAATACACCCTTAACTTTGCACAGAGGAAGTTTACTCCAGCATTCCCTGGTTTTTCACTGGCAAACTTTACCTTTCATTGATATATTTTTAAGAAGTTTTCCCAAGGAGGGTGATTATAGGATCCTATTTTCACTTGCATGTTTATTTTTGCCACATTATGACCATTTTGCCTTAAAATACTGTTGCCCTGCCCGCTTGCTCTTGGCTACAGAAAGTTTTGTGTTTCTGGAACATTTTAGTGAAAATGTTAAATTATTTAAGGTAATTCTATATCTAGCATTTAGGCCAGGGATGGATTTTTGCTGTCCTGTGAAAACCCACCTGTTTGGCACACCCAGTGCATTCAGCCTGACTCTTCTCCAGGCATTTACCTGCTTTTTGGAGCAGGTGAGCCACTGCCTGTGCCCACAGTTTGGAGCATGGGAGAGGGGCAGGAAGCAGGAATGGGAAGCAGTGCCAGCAAGGGAAAGGAGGGCAGATCAAGAATGGATGAGAAGAGGAGGAGGAGAACAAACTCAGGCATGAGGAAGACAAGGGGTTGAGGCAAGGAAGGGTAGCCTGGTGCTGAATTTGAAATTTAGGAACAAGAGCAGGGCGTGGAAACAGAGGCAAGAGAAATACAGGACTGTCAGGGGCAAGAATGGAGAGCTTGGAAGCAGAAAGCTGAGACTGGGGACTGCAGATAACCAGAGCAGAGACATTTTTGTCATGAAAAGCAGCCTGGACAAGGATTGGGATTGCCGATGTGAGCAAAATCATCCTGATTCTTACAGTCTGATCAGAGAAAGAGGGCTTGAAAGGGATGGAGGTCAGAGCCTCAGAAATAGCAGAGAAGTCGGTCCGGCAGAATACATTTTGTGCTTAATTGGGACTTTAATGTGATTGTTTCTCTGTGGTCAGCAAATATCTGTGAAAATGTCTGTTTTGTGGTGCTGGTGTTCCAGAAGGGTCACAGCCTGTTCATACCACCACTTACTGCCTTAATTCGAGTGACCACAATGTCCCTGTTGGTGCCAAAAAGAAAGACCAGTTTCTTAACCTGTAGATGTCTGTAGAATGCCATGCAACAAATTTCCGGTTTGTTTGTGGCTTAACATTTAGAATATTTTTAAATGGTGTTAAAATATCTATTAGGATTAATATTTTCAGCCCTGCATATGGGCACACAGAAAATTTCTCTGCACAGAAAATTTCTCCACACAGAAAATGTAAGGAATGACATTTTGAAATACCTGTACAGGCTTTGTCCACGGGGAGCATGTGTGTGTCCAATGATTCAGATTTTAATGTCAGGATAATACTCAGTTGTTTTTGAAGGACTGTGGTGTGGTTTGTTGTTCAGAATACATCTGATCTAAGGATGAATGTGGTATATGCAGTGAAATGTGCTTCCTGGAGAGCCAGCAATTTGTTATAATGTTTGAAAGTTGGGATTGTAGAGGAATGGATTGCAGAGGAAAGGATTGCAGGAGGAATGGTCTCGTAATTAACAGATGGAAGGATATCATGGAAGGTATGATGTGTCTCTGCCAATAGCACTGAACTTCTGTGTGGTCATGTTGTCTCAACACAGCATTTTTGTTTCTATTCTCTTATTTTGTGTCTCTTGCTTTCTGAGTGCCTGACTTGGGGTTCTTGAACAAACACTGGGCACTCAGCTGCAAATGAAGTTAGCATTTGAACATGTGAAATTCTGTAAAAGGCTAAACATTCTGGCAAAGCAAGTCCTAACTGCCTCAGAATCTGTTCCTGAAATTAGTAGATACATTTTGCTATGTGTTTTATGTGCCTCAATTCCCTGTCTCTAAAATGGAGGTAACTTTGCTGCCTTCTCTCACAAGAATATTAGGAAAATAACACAGTTGGTATTTGTGAAGCATTCAAGTGCTATATACTGACATGTGCTATTGAAAAGCCATTCTGTCTTCAGAACAAGGTTTGAATAGTGTACAATAAATATGTCAGAAAGGTTCAGAGTAAACAGTGACAAGAAAATAAAATACTGAATAGCCAGTCACTAAAGGAATAGCCAGTCACTAAATGAGCACTGTGCATCCTCTTCACTGAAGTAGATGGGGAAGGAGAATATATGCCTGTGTAATGAAATACTGCATTATGAAAAATGCATTTGTAAAAGCTTAATTCACTTCCAACGTCCAGTCTGAGGATCTTTAATTTTTCACTTTTCCTAAGTCTTTGCAGATTTATAAACATTCTCCTGTCTATTTTCTGTTTGGAATATATATTCGACTGTGTGAATAGAAAAGATTTTTTTTTCTTTTCTGACCACACTTTGAAGTCCAGGGCGGTGTGGCAGGGTTTGCAGTTGTTCCCTGCCTGTGATGTTTAGTCAGCCCCTGCGTAAGGTGAGTTTGCTGAGTCTTGGTTCTGTTTGCTCTCCATCCCCTTGCTCAGAATCCGTTTGGCAGACTTGGCAGAGGGTCAGTGACTGCAGGAGGAAGGCAGTTACTCTATATTCCCAGAGGGAGCCGCCTCTCCTGCTCCTGGCGAGGCCAGAGAGAAGCCAGCAGGGAGTGGGAGAAGGTTGGATTAGTCCACTTGGCCCTCCACCTCCCACATCCCCCTGCCAGCAGGGCACTGTACACTTTTCAAGAGAGCAAATGTGACTGAAAGATGCACCAAGTGCTCCCCAGCACTTCCCAGCTTCTCCTTCTCCTCTGCTTTCCAGCGGTTACAGCCCTTCCCACGCAATCCAAGCTGGGCACTGGCTCTTCCCAGCAGAGGTTTTGCACAGCAGCCAGAGGAGATAGGCTCGTGCCCTGTTTGTGTTGTGTTGAGGCAGAAATGAGGCATCCCGGGCTGCAGTCCACAGCCAGAGCCAGGCTTAACCTTCCTCGGGGTGAGGGGAGAGCTGTGGGTGAAGGATTCTCTGCCACAGCGCCGGATTCGCACAGCGAAGCGTCGGAGCTGCAGAGCTGCTGGGTGGGATTTACAGGGAGCGGGGGTTGATCCGTGAGCTGCTCTTCACGGGCGAAATGCTGGCAGTAAATGCACCCCTTTCTCCTATTTCATCTCAGGTTTTCCTGCTCCTCATGCGTTGCTTTATGCGTTTCCTTCCCTCGGAGAAAACAACAACCCAGCACATGTTCTTCTCCCAGGGCTGCGCTCAGCCAGGCGTGGCCAGTGGTAGGAAGCCCTGGGAAGCATCTCTCGAGTTACACCCAGTTGCACAGTCTCAGAACCAGCAAGGAATTCAACAGCCAGCCCGTTGTAAATTCAAAGATTTCTCATGCTTTTTAATCGAATTCTTATGATACAGAAGTTCCAAATGTATTGAGTAAAAGGAAGCTGTGTTGAGGTGTGGTAAAAGCAAAAATGTAGCCAAAGCTGAGAATTAGTCCACACAGCCTCCTTAGACAGTTTTGCAGCCACTACTGTTCTCCTGTTCCCTTCAGAAGCGTATGTGTTTTAAAAGAACCACCCAATTTAGCCTTTGCCTACTAAATCTTTCAAGATATATGCTCCTTCCATGATACCAGTTTCATAAATTATTGCACTGTGCAGAAGATGCTCGGCTGTCTCATCTGACCAGCTTTCAGTGCCTCACTGTGTCCAAAAACAAGCCAGTAATTAAGCAAGTAAAGCCTCGGTTTTCCATTAATTTTCACCTTACTTTACGAAAGCTAGATGGTAACGTCATGTCTTTTATCTATCTCCAGTGTAAAAGACCCTCAGAGGGAGGGTGGAAATATTTTTGTCATAGTTGAAAAATAAGGTTTATTGTGCAAAGGCCACGTACTTGTGGGCAGCCATGTAACCTGTGTCTCTGTTTCCCCAACTGTAAACTGGATTTAATGTTCCTACAACTCACTGGGGAGGGCAAGCTTTGATTAGCATATATGATTGCCTTATACAAATGCAACTACTGTCACTGCTTGGTTTTATCAGCCACTATCAGTAGAATGTGAAGAGGAAACAGGTAACAGAATAATGTGCAACCAGGGTGAGCCCTCTCTATCTTTTGACCATCACATAATTCAGTTTCAGACTCTGTCACCATGTGTGCATATTTAAAATAAAACTATATTTACACCGTGGTGCTGTAGAAATGAAATTATTTGATGTAGAGGTTGGCATGCAGACAAAACACTGGGTTTTAAAGGGAAAATACCCGTGGATGTAATTAAATACCTTGAGCAAATTTGTATTTTGTTTAGAAAATTTTCATAGGGAAAAAATCTATTCCAATTTACAGAATCCAGTATGTTGAAATCATACAAAACTGTTGCCAGGTCAGCCTAGAAGAGTGTCTGGGAAGTGCTTTATTTGTGTGGGTAAACACAGATCAGTCAGGAAAAAGACCGCATTTTGAAATACGCCATGCAAAATGAATTCTACTGCATTCATTTTTTTTTTTCTCCATGTTTTTCTCTCTCTCTCTCGCTCTCTCTCTTTCTTCCCTCTCTCTCTGCCTCTCCCTCCTGAAAATCTCCTGCCACAGCGGCTGCATTTGCCTCCAGACTTGTCAGACACAGTGAGCCGCGCGAGCAAACAGGATCTGGCAGGATCCGCCAAACTGCTGAGCTCAGGATGTGGCGCGATGGCCATGGGCAAGAAGCACCTGGACTTCTAGTGATTTCTGCTTAGCAGCTTCACTCAGATTTATCTGACACTCTAATTAGGAGTGTTAATGACTTATATAAATATTTTTCTTAATGATTTGACCCAGCAGTCTTTAAAAATACATGTTGTCATATGATGCTTTCCTTTTCTTTTTTTTTTTTTAATGTTCTTGTTTCTTTGTACTAATTTTGGTCTTGTTTGGATTTTGCTTTTCGTTAAAGCTTCTGTTTTGTTGGGTCCTGCCATTGTTCTGTTCCAGTGGAAACAGGGAGTATTTTGTTCCTTTCCTTGAAATACAAAAATTGCGGTTACCCTTTCATTTCTTGGGGTTTTTTTTACATTAAAAATAAAGGGATATTTTTCCCAAAACAATTTTTATATGCTTACATGTAATGTTTTGTATGAATAATGTGTTGGATGGTTTATTGAAATAAAGGAATGGAACTGAGTAATTCATTGTCATGTGTTATTCAAGCAGCAAACTACACACTTTTAAAAACATTCGTTTCTGTAATTGAAATACCACTTTTAAATTTCAGAAAATCTCTCCATCATTTTATTTATTATGTAATAATAAATTTATAATATATAAGATAGTTTTTATTCTAATATGCCAGTAATTGAGAATGGGAGGTTTAAATCAGAATATATTATAGATAATTACTTTGCCTTATGGCTTGCTAACATGCATCAAAATGCACTTGAATGGAATTTCCTAACCAGAGAGGAAAGAATTGATTTCCTTATGTAGTTCAAAACAGTAATCCTAAACAATTGAAGTCAGCACTATGAAATTATGTCAACAGACATAATTCAAGATTGAAATTCAAACCGACAGCTACATTAATGCTGGGAAACCAGAGGAGTGCATTTGAGCTCGGGGAAGGATATCACAGCGAGCTGGTCTAAAGCAGGGCAGAATACACAAGTAATTCAGGCTTTTGTAGCCCCAGATACACAATTTGTGAACTTCTAACTGTTCTGTGTGTATCCCTGTGCCTCTCTCATCAAACAAAGGAACAGTAAAGCGAAGCTGACCTGGGAATTAAGGTGGTTTGCGTTCTTTCTTCTGAGGCTGACTTCCATTTTGAAAGGTAATATCTTCTTCTCTGTGGAACTTCCAAGCCACCCAGCTGTAAGATTGCATTACAGTCTCAAAATTTAGTCTTTATAATAGTGTATTACATGGCTGGAGTGAAACTGAGTCTTCAAAGAACGTGTTAATAGGATGCAAGAGTGGTAACATATTTTGATGGGTTTGGAACCAAGACTTGGGGAAGTGGTTTGCTTTTTTTTTTTTTCCCTGCAATCCAGGTTCTACTTTATTTTTTTCTTGACAACGCTGTGTAAAACAAAGACATAGCTTTTAAAACTGTCTAACTAATATGATGAATGTCAATCACTTAAAAAACTCCACTGTAGCATAAACACATACTGTATACAGCTTTTATTCTGAATTAGAATAATTGAATCGATGACAGTGATTTGCCAGGATGTCAAATCTATCCATCATATCCTGTCACTACCAGTTTATTTTTTGTGATCAAAATCAAAAAGACTACTATTTTGTCATCAGCTATTTCATTAGTAGTAACAATCAGGTTTTCTCTTCTATATTTTTTAGATATGCCTGTTATATTTTTTATTTCTAAAGACACAAATCCTTTTTAAATCTTTTCAAAATAAAGTTTCAGAACTGAACTGTCAGTTTAGTGAAGAAAAAAGACATCTACTTTCCTATGCCAACATATTTAAAATATTATCATTGATGTCTCAAACATTTTTTCTCTTTTTGTATTATGTGTAACACTGAATGGAAGTTCTCATTTGATACATAATTGTGCCTTTTGAAAGCGTGAAATAATTTAAATACTTAGGATAAAGCGATTTTTAACAAAGGTGAAGTTTTACATAGGACGTCTTTTTAATGTAAATAACACAAAACACAGTATTTCTTTGTGGAATATAAAGTCATAAGACATATAAATTGCTGCCAACATGTTTAAATAGGTCATTGACTTAACATACGGAGGAGAAAATATCATGAAAGTCCATTTCTAGTTAAGATATTACCTGGAAATTGTTAGTGAGCCACGTGTGTGTGTTTATCTGTCTATATGGGTGCCCTGTGCATCTGGAAGGCTTCAGTTTCCAAAACCTCGGGAGGATGATATCAAAGCTGACAAACATTTTGGGTAATAAAAGGAACTCCTTCTGCAAATCTGCATTAGTTTGTTTGGTTTTTTTCCGAGTCACTAAACGTGCTTTGCAAAATAAGCATTAGAGAATGCAGATGTACGGAGTTGTTTTCCTAAGGCGAAGACATGGAGCAAAATTTCTCTTCTTCCGAAATCTCCTATCAGTCACGAGATAAGACGGTGGCTTTGACTAATCCAGCAAGCTGGGAGGTGAGACAGAGCTTTGTATGTGCTGCCTGATAGAGAGAGGGCAGACAGAGTGTGGATGTGGGGTAGATCGAGTGTAAATAAAGTGTAGATGGAGTGTGGATAAAGCACAGATTTCAGTCGTTGCACCAACGGCAGTTTGCACTTGGGAAGCCAGAGAAATGTTTACCTGGGGATTTTCTGTGCCTTTTCCCCACAACCACTCTGTGCCTGTCAGGCCACTGTGTACGAAACATCCTCCTTCAGTTCTGCCTTCCCTTGACTTGAGGGCAAATATTTAACTAAGGGGAGCAGCCCAGGTAATCGAAGAATGGGCACAGCCTCTTCTGACAGGCTGTGGCAATGTGCTACCAGCTCCTTCTGGCATCTCCAGAGGCCCCTTGCTGCCTTGGATGGAAAGTCTGTGCCATCCTCACTCCTCCTCAGAAGGCTCCTCTCCACAGAGAGAATGAGAGGGGTTTGTTTATTGCCGTTTTTTTAAGCAGAACTTCCTACTTTTTAGCAGGTTACAAACTGAAACCACCAAACTCAGCAGGGAAACAATAGATTCATCCCAGTGAAGACGTTCCCAATTCAGCACAAGAACCTGATCTTTACAGAAATTGTGACACACAGTCAAGAAAGCAGTAATGAAATTTAAAACGTTGTGCCTTTAATATGTCAAATAAGAATTCTTTATATAATTTCTGTTGTGTTGAGGTTTTCAAAATATAAGTATTTGGAACATGAGAAGAATATTATCATAGATAAGTCTTTTTCTCTGTTTGTAAAGACATTTCAAAAGCAATTTCCAGGGTGCGGCTGAATTCAATTTTCTGTAACAGTAGCTACAAGCATCTGGAAATGGGCATTCAGCTACTCCAGATTTGATACCTGTGGTAGCACACAACTGGATTAATATTTAAATTTAATACTTAGTAGTGATGCTGTTCCAAACACAGCTTTTGGAAAAGTGCAAAAGCCTAACTTACAAAAATCTTTTACCATGCCAGTATTGGAAGGTGAGCTGCTAATCAAGTTTCTCTGAAACCACAAGGTTGTAACACATCCCATTAAAAATATGGGTGTACTACAAGTATTAAACTCAAATACACACACTCACATGTATTAAACTAGTATTTCTCCGGGATCATATATCAGAAATTTAGTTGAAGTGTTCTTCTTCTTTTGCCTGTGCTGGAGAAACATCATAACTACAGAGCACAACAGAAATAGGAAAGAAAATGCTTTTATGCCTTTAAGAGATGGTGGAAGCAAGTCCATGCCATCTCTTGGGATTTCTGTTTTCTCTTGTGAGCTGCATGAGTGCAAGACCTGCCTACATTTCTTTTTTTAATCACACAGAGCACATGGTGGTGCTTATTCAATAATAAATGTACCTGTGTAGAAGAAAAGAATGAAAGTGAATCCTCTTCATCTTAGGAAAAAAAGCCGTCTCAAATAGAAGGTGGGGAAAGGAAACAAAAATTCCACCACTCTTTTTTTTTTCAGGTTCTAGTTAATATAAGCAAATGTTCTTTTTCTTTTCCCAAAAAAAAAAAGGAAAAAAGCCTGTATTTCAGCATCTGAGTAGATGGATCTTTCAGGACTGTTGGGCATCAAGCAGCCCAGAGCATCTGCTGAAAACTCGTCTGCTTATTTAAACTCTGCCTTTAAACAACTTTGAAAGTTATCAGGCACATCAAACTAATTTACAGACCTCCTGTTCATATCGAAACAAAGACACCTTTTATGTTTTCAACATTTTATTGCATGAGAATTTTCTGGACCTGCAGAACTCAATCTGAAAAGTCTTCCAGAGAAGTCAGTGATTGTTTAGACCAGGAGCAACCTGGTAGGGTAAGGTCCAGAGGATCTTTTACAATTTAGCAGATCTAGAGAATTTTTAACTGCATATTCCTCTATATATTACAAAAAAAGTATTTTAATGTCTTCTGGCATTGAAGATACATGTAAGATCCAAAATACAGCAAGAATTTTTTTTTTAAGTCTTTGTGCTGGCAGACTTTGAGTCTGAATGGTCATGCCCTCAGAACATTCTCAGCACTTAGAGTGTCAGAGGTTTTCTCTTAAAAGTCTTGAAATGGGTGAATTTTGGTGCACTTTCAGATACTTCTTTTGAAGTCAGCTTGAAGCAGATGCACTAAAGAAAGCTCTTGCTGGAATTTCACAGGGCTGGACTTAGAGAAGAACAGAAAGGATGAATGGGTTGGATTTAGATATGAAAGCAAGCAGTCTTCAGTGCCTATATTTAGAGAAAGTTTATTGTGTGGAGAAAGAGCTGTAAACCTGTTTAAAATATATTGTTTGAGTGAAACTTCTCAGCAGTTCTTAGAATGCATTTATTTAATGCAAAGTATGTCAGAGCTTCTACTCATAGGCCAGGACTGTTAGTGCAGGGCATCATTCTTAGCCTGGAGCTTCCATGACTACAAACCAAATTTGGCTTCCTGACTTGAATCAGTAGAACAGGGATAGTTCTGAAAG
This sequence comes from Melanocharis versteri, assembly GCA_013397845.1. Taxonomy (NCBI): domain Eukaryota; kingdom Metazoa; phylum Chordata; class Aves; order Passeriformes; family Melanocharitidae; genus Melanocharis; species Melanocharis versteri. The sequence continues at coordinate 48,952 of VZTG01007088.1, read as the reverse complement.
GACTTGACACCAGTTCTAGCTCCCCTGTCTCCAGCTCTCAGCCACAGCTGGAAACTGCAGCTGCAGCACTTCATTCCTGACCAGGGAAGTTTTGGTGCATCCATTTCCTTTCTGGGCACATTCAGCATCTCTGTGGATCCAGCAGATAGACTGGTCAGACACAGAGGTATCTCAGCTGTCCGTCTGTGTAATGAAACTCCTGCCACCAGCATGGCCTTGCACCTAGAAAAGGTGAACTAATCACAGAAACACAGGATGGGTCAGGCTGGGAGGGACCACGGGGAGTCACCTGCCCCAACCTCCCTGCTCGAGCAGGGCCATCCCAGAGCACACGGCACAGGATTGTGTCCAGATGGTTCTGGAATATCTCAGTGAGGGAGGCTCTGGGCTGCCCATTCCAGTGTTTCACCCATGCAGGAAGGAAGTTCTTCCTCATGTTCAGGTGGAGATTCCCGTGCATCAGTTTCTGCCCATTGCCTCGTGTCCTATTTCTTGGCACCATGGAAAAGAGCCTGGCTCCATCCTCTGCCTCCTCCCTGCAGACACTGACAGACATTGGCAGGGTCCCCTCTCAGTCATCTCTTCTGGAGGCTGAACAGACCCAGCTCCCTCAGTCCATCCTCATAAGAGATGCTCTGTCCCTTCATCATCTTTGTTACCCTCCACTGGACCCGCTCCAGGAGCTCCTCGTCTCTCTTGTCCTGAGGAGCCCAGAGCTGGACATGGCACAAATGCATAAAACAGCTCAGCCAAGACCAGATAGGGAGTGACAGAGAGAGGAAAGCTTTTGGAAGAATTCCCCAGCATGATGAAATTTCTGTTTGTGGTACTTCCCAGCCTATGTCCAGGATAGTTCAGCAATTTTGGGAAATTACTTGAGTGAGAAGGATTTTGACAGCACATTCATGGAGACAGTGGAGTAGTAAGTCCATCTGTGTGGGAGCCTTCCCAGGACAAGTCTTGAGTCTTCACCTCAAAACCAGGGGGTTCATCCCAGCTCGCCAGGGTTCATGGCTGAGGAGCTTCAAACATCATTATCAATTCTCCAACTTCAGACAAGCAAGTAGAACTTGTCCCAACAAAACAGAGGGAAGGGGGATGGAAGCACAGGCAGAGTGGACGGAGCCACAATCACTTCGGGGAGGTTATTTTGCAGTCCTTGACTGTATAAATCTCAAAGAAGTTTTAAATATATCCTAGCCCAAACAGGTGTAAACCAACAGCAGTTCACACAGAGCAATTGAATCATAACTCAGAAAATCATCAGAACCAGCAAAAACTTAGTTTAAATAAGAATCTAAGGGTTTGAATATGTGCTTTGCAAAGTGACAGTGGTGACTTAAATTCAGAGAAGTCAAAGTGGACAACTTGCTTCTTTGAAAGCAAAAAAAATTTGTAAAATTTAGATGATGGGGTTTTTAATTAATCCAGTCTGACAGGGGGAGTTTTAAAAATAAACAAACCCTCCCCTGCAGTATTTGAAACACAAAGCTGCAGAATACAGACTGAGTATGAATCCAGCTTTGCCAAGTAAAATCTAAAGGGTAAATCATAAACAGTTACAGAGGGAAATACAGATTTTCTTCACTCATTATAAATTAATAAATTTATTGTAACAAGATGAACATGTTTATCTGCTGTATGCAGTTCCATGTAAATCAGAGCCCTTCTGTTGCCCTGTAGGTAATTTCTGTGGAATAACTGTTCATAAGCTTCTCGAAATCCATTGGTGTAGGCCTGACCTGAAGGAGGTTATCTGTGAATCTACAAACTTCTCTGGTGCAGCTGGAAAAGCTTGTATGTCCCAGGAGAGGAAGAGCTGCAATTTGCAACCCTCACCAATTTTAGCTGCCAGAGAGTACGTGAGGTCTGTCAGGTGCCTGGAGGCAACTGCAACCTCTGCTGGAGGATTCCAGGCAGCTTACAGCTCCTGTCAGGCACCTGAAGGTAACAAGGATCCTCCGGGGTCGCTCACAAAACCTCTGCTCACCACCTGACCCACCTGAAATTCAGCATAGGGGGTGAGGCTCCAGCACCAGAGACCTCTACCAGCCCAGCAAAAACAGTATTTTGTGGGGGCAATGGCACAAATGCACACAGCCTGCCAGCATCAGACACGCGTTTTCAAAACCGTGATCCTCTCACCAGGGGTGTAACCAGGAAGGGAAAAGGGAACAGCACAGAAGGCCCTGAAATTCTCAGAGTGCTGAAACATAGTCAGCAGAGGTTCCTAGCAAAACTTGAAGGAAAGCAGGTTTCCTGGAGGCTTTTCTCCAAAGGGCTTCCTTCCAAAGAAACGGCAGGGGTTCTGGCAGCTGGAGGTTTCATGGAAATCTACAACACATCGGCAGTACGCATTAACAGACTGATCAAATGGCTTCATTGCTTTGAGGTTCCATTTCTGCAGACCCTATGAAAACACCTTCATCTTCCACGTGACTGCTTTTGCAAACCATCTTAGGATAGTGAACTATCTGGGGTAAGCTTCCCTAACTGTCTGCTGATACACTGGGGTTTTCTTTCTTCACATCTAAGAGAATGGTGGGGGAGGAATTAATTTAAGATGCGTTCTAAAGCAAGAAGTTGCCAACCTGGCTCCTATCCAAACTGTACTATCTTTACTACTGTGCATCTCGTGCAGGTTCCTCCAGCCTCTGCAATTTTCTCAAAGAAATACTGAACGGTAACGTGTGTGAGAGACTTCCCTAACACCATTCTCCAGCATTAATCCAAAAGGAGCTGTATTCCATACTTTGTTTTCCACCCAGAGAGGAGGAACACATCTCCTGGCTCTACCACTGAGCAGTGCAGGGCTTTGGGGGTTCCTGCACTCTTCAGGCAGAGAAACACTCCCACGCTGCCTTCTCCCCGCGGCAAGACATGGAAATACCTCCTCTCTGAATGGGACCAGCCACCGCAGACTCCCCTCTCACACCCGTAATTCACACGCCTGTTTCTAATTGGGGAGGGGGTTGTTTCGGGTGCCTGTAGGTGCCAATCACGCTTCTGGTTAGAAACAGGGCTGCAGGAGCTCATTAAGCAAGCAGGTGTCTTGTCAAAGAAGAGTTATTTTAAAAGAAGATCCTACACCATTCCCAGAGCAGAGGAGCCTTATCAGCTGCACGTGGCACAATGCTCAACTGCTGAAGCTGAGGACAAGAGCAAACAGAAACGAACTGGAAAAAAAAATATTACAAAGAACCACGCATTTTCAGTTTCTGTAGTGCTGGTTTTTTACCATGGAAAGGTAGAACAAATTTAAACCTTAGCGTAAGTCTAAAGTGCACATATTACCCAGAGAAAGGGAGATAATATATTTTAGTCAGTAATACCAGAAAAA
>VZTG01007088.1:35331-45561 GCA_013397845.1 Melanocharis versteri | reverse complement strand
AAAACAACAAGCCAGACACCTTTGGCCGTTGAAAGTGAATGAAATAGGACTTCCAATGGCCGGAAAGCCTGGGGGAGGCAATGTGTTATCAGTCCCGGGTCGTTGTCTGCTACTGTAACCTTGCCCCCACAGATAAATCCCGTGTTAGGCTGCCTAAAGTGAACCAGCCCACGGGGGCATTTTGCTCGCTTTATGAATAAAAAGCCTGGCTAAAAAGAAGAGGGGAAATGCCCTTTCAGTGCTCCATCCTGGGTGAGAAAGCAGCTCTCCCTGCCTCCTGCAGCAGGGCACAGGCTGGCTCTCGTGCTTACCTTTTAAAAGCAATTAAAGCCGGTCTGTGCTCGGTGCTCGGCGGCTCCAACACGTGTGTCACCCATGCGTGTCTGCTTCGCCATCAGCATGTATGGCTCATCATCTGTCTGCTCTGAACAATAACTGTTAGGTTAGCAGCCTTTTCACTTGTAAATGTAAATATTGTATCCAGAACACAATATTTGAAACACAAAATACAGTGTTATTAAGACAGCGCTCACACATCAATTCTTGTGTGACTATAATTTGTGAAATGCCTTAGGAGGGGCTTATAAATAAAGTATAAGGTGTTATTATGAAATACATTTTAACCAAACGCACAGAAATGTCTCATTCCTATTGAAATCAATAGCAAAACTCCCACTAATTTCAGTGGTAAAAAGAGGAGACCCTTGGAAATTGCTGTGTTGCACTGAGCAGATGCATCACAGCAGATTTCAGTCTTCACAAGTCATACAGCTCTGGAAGGAAAAAGGGGGCGAAGATGGGTGTTAGAGGCTGTTCGGGGGGCGCTGAAGATTTCCGTGCCCCACTCCCGCTGCCGGTTGCGGTGCCTGCCGAGGCAGCGCGTCCCGCGCATCCACTCTCCGCCGCCCGCCCGCTCGCAGCGCTGCTCCCGGCCTCGCCGGGCCCTTCCCGGGCTCCGGCAGCGGGGCTGGGGCCGGGCGAGCGGGGATCCCAGGCCGCAGCCCCCCGGGGAGATGCCCCTTGGCCGGGCTGGGGACGCGAGGTGCGGGGGATGCTGCCCGCGACCCGCGGAGCGCCCGGCGGCGGCTCCGGCAGCGGCCGCGCTCGGCGCAGCGAGTGCCCCGGCTCCTTCCCGATGCGCGGCCAGCCGGGGGCTTCTCCCCGCCGACCTCCTTCCGCGGGGCACGGCGAGGAGCCGGAGATGTCCCCTCTCCGCCAGCCAGCCTGTCACCGAAAGGGTCCCGGGGTCCGTCCGCGCACGCACGGCTCTGTCGCACGGCTGCGGAGGCGCAGCCTGCCGGGGAAAGCCTTCGGAAGGGCTGGCGACAGCACGATGGAGGCCACCGGCGGCTGGAGCACGGGCGGTGGAGCTGCGAGGCCGGGAAAAGCCGGGAAGGGCAGGGAAGAGCTATGGGGAGCTGCCCCTGCCCGCGCATCGGCACCTGCAGAAACAGCAACCAGCGCACAGAAGTTGTCGGGGGAGGAAGGGATGGGAAGCTCTTTTCCGTTCCTGGTTGAGCAGAAGTTGGCATTTCGATAACAAACTGCATTAGTAGGCATAAACACGATAATTAGCTGTAGAAGTGCTGGGTTTGTAGCGGTAATTAATTGTTCCCGGAATCAATTTATCTACGTGAGAAGGGACCTGCCTATTGTGGTGTTTAATGCAATCTGTCCCTTTCTTATGAATATGTAACGTGCAGGTCTGATAAAAATATATACAAAAAAAATTAAAAGCTGGTGTTTCTCTGATATTTGTGAATGGATGTCTTCCAGGTAATTAAAACTACGTTAGGCTGGGATAACAAATATACTTAAAACTGACCAGTATCAATTAAAAAGAAACCTAAGCTCGTTTTCGCTTGCTTCAGGCTCTTCGTTTTAATAACTATCATCTCATGCTTTGAGCAAAGCTGCTCTTCTTCCCTAAAGGATTCAGAGTTTACGTGCATTTAATCTCATCTGCAGCACTGCAACCACCTCAGCAGCAGAGCCCTGCTGCCCCACGTCTCCAGTGAAGTGCTATCTGCAGTGACAAATATGCCAAAAGGAAAACATAACCAGCCTAGATGGTATCTTTGCTTTACAAAGGCTGCTTGTGATGCCTGTGCTTTGACTCAAAACTCCCTGCACGTTGGCTTTTTAATCATGAGATCCCTTTTTCAGCACAGCATCGAGAGTAACAACCGCAGCACAATGAGCCAGCTTCATAGATATGGGAATGTTTAGATTTCCCTGCCAGTGACTAAAGGCCTTTAGCTTTCACTAGCCAGTCCCAGCTCGCATTGTTGTTGCCTGTTGATTTGTCTTCTCTCATTATTCCTTGACATGCAGCTCTCCACCCACGCCCACACTAACAACCCTCACACAAAGCGCATTGAGGTATTAACCAGGTTACAAGTTCAATGGAAAATTACACTAAGATTGTGCTGTGTGGCAATATAAAGGGATGGCATTCACTCTCCCAAAGAGCCTGTTAAAAACACAGCTGGGTTGTTTTTTTCCCCTTTTAAGCATCCTAACAAAAACAATTTTTAGAAGTCGGGGATGTATATCTGGGTGCATGTGTGTCCATACACACTTTAGGTGCGATGAGAACGGACAGACACAGGCGTGCACCGTGCCTCCACCTCTGCCTGGCACGCTGCAAACTCCCCTCTGGAAATTCTGCTGGATTCTGGAGCTCGTTGAGAGCATCCCCAGAAACCCGAGCTAAATAAACAGCCTCCTCCTGCTCTCCGCTGCAATTAGATACGTGAACCTATCTTCTTTTTGTTAGCCCAAATTACAGGCTGGTGGAAGGGCTGAAAGTCTATAGAAACGTTTCTTAAGAACCCCTCCTTACTGAAAACTGAAAATAAAATCAAAATAAAGCTTAATGAGATTAACCTAACACAGTAACAAAATTTGCAACACCACACTATAAGGTTAAAAAGAAAATAGTATAATAAAGGAAATACAAAGGCTTTGGCATGGTTTTTACAATCAACAATGGTTAATCTTGATATGTAGTTGTGAACAACTTCAAAACACTTAAGTTTAAAACTCTTGCAAGCACTTTTAATTGATTAGGAATGAATTCTAGATGCACAAAGATGATTGGACTGTGAACAGTAGTACAACTATATCTAAGAACAATTAACTCTTGCCGACCAAAAAGAAACGTATGATGCATGAAAATGTGTATAAAACATCTATAGAATATTCTTGTCAAATATAAATGAAATTAACTTTATTATAGAAATCATTCTGGGAGATTTCTAGGGAAGACAAATACTTACATTTCGACATAAAACAAATTGGATTATATCGAAGACACAATCTACCTTTTATCTATCAAACTCTTTTCTTCATCGAAGCTCTCTCTTAACCCCTGTTTGCACATAGCTTCAGCCGTTAACAACCTTTGGAAATACCAACAGATATTTTTCTTACATAAATCTAGTGCGTATTGTTCCAGGTTTAATTATATGCAATGGAATGATACAAACTTGGAACATCAATCCATAATCTATGAACAGATTGGTAGAAGTATTCGATATATCTTGATAAAACTCTTAAATTCGTGGCAAAGCTTGTTGATCATGGCTTCTTTTTTTTTTTTTCCTTTTCTTTTTTTTTTTTAAACAACTTCATGACCAACACAGATCAAACATCCATCCAGTCTACATTGTTCTTTTTTTTTTTCATTATAACATACAAATGCCCATTTACAAATAATACACCAAAATGAATAAAAGTTTGGATACCAAAATGAAGATTTGTTCCAACTGATATAATGCCTTCAGTGTACAAAGGTCCGTGTGAAAGTCTTTTCCATGTGTTACAGCATAGGGCACAGTTGCAGTACAGAAGTACTCTGAGAGCCATTCTTCCTTTATAAAATACTGCTGAACATCCAACTGTTGTCCATATAGTCATTTACGGAATTAACACATGTTTTACTGTAATCTTGGCCAGTATTGAGACATATCAGGTTCACTGCCAGGAACTTGAACTGGAACTGACACTCCAGGGGAAATGAGACCTGCAAATTGAGAGGGGGAAATGGAGACTTTAGTTTTTCTATACATGGCACAATTTTTGCTTTACAGTTTCACAGATCCGAGCTCGTATTCCAGTAAACGTCAAATCTCACCATCTACCAGCCTGTGGAATTGGGGGGGAGAGCAGGGGGATGTGTATGTATTTTAAAAACTATGCACGTCTCACTGATTGTTGTTATAAATAAACTTTCATGCTTTGAGATAAATGCCAGAGCCTCGGCTCATTTGTATCAGCTGAGAATCCAGCCCAAAATACACTGAACAGTTCTATTCTTTTGGAGAGTGCCCGGTTTGCTCCTGTTTATGCTGACACTTGCCCTTTTTTGCCCTGATTTGCCTTTTTTATGCATGGGCTAATTTTTCTACAGGTGCCCTGCCTCTTTGATAACTTCAAATCTCTAGCAATAAATAACATCTGACACAGGCACGGTAAAAATGTGCCCAGTCCTGCAAACACTTTCACATACACTTAACCTCACCAGCATGGATATCTCTGCTGAAATTTAGTGCTGATTTAGAATTTAATTATACAGGGAAGATTTTGAGGGATGGGGAGCTCACTGAAGATCTTGCCTCTGTCCTGCTATTTCGACACCACCTCTGTTAGTCAGCTTTCTTTCCATCTAGCCCTCCAAGAAGCAGGCTTAAAAATCAGAATTTTCACTCCAGTTTGCAAGGCTACACATTTTCATCTTCTGTCTGGTATGGCAGCTGCTAATCCCGACAGAGATACCTCCCCCCAGTGATGGGGAGAGACTTCTCACAGCGAATACGTGTGAAAATGATGGCTGGAGCAAGGAAGCCACGCTGGCAGCAAGGCTGGGCGAGCAGGGGGCCACTCACCTGTGGAAGTGGTGCCAGAGGTGCCCATGGGCTGGCTGTTCATGTGTGTCTGCATGTGAGGAGGGGTGTAGGTGTCATAGCTCCGTCCATTCACCGATGGACTGGTGGGCAGCATGCAAGAGTAGGAGGAGGTCTGGCTGGGTACCGGGGGCTGTGGGAGCAAAGCACAAGGTGTTAAGTGTCACTGCACGTAAAGACAGCCTCACACTCTCGGGCATGGGCGTGCCAGCCCTCAGAAACAGCGTGCAGCAGTAAAAACGGGCTTCGAGTTTCAAATTCAGGGACCCCAACGCAAAGACCTACTTAGGAGCTCAACCAAGCAGCCCCTTCATGGACGCTTTCGGTCTGAAAACCAACATGGAATGGACGGGCACTGGCACTTTTTCAGACGTGCTTGCCAAGCAGATCCCTACGTCTAGGTGCTGATGGAGGAGTTACACCCCCGAGCCTGAGTGCTGCCCTCGTTTCTACCCACGTGAAAGGAAGATGTCTCCTACCGTTTGCAGCCAGAGACAGGGCCAGCATCTTACCTCGCGCTTGGGGCTGCAACTAGAATTACTCTGCTGGGGCACAGAGGCTGGTCCTGCATCTGCCAGCGTGGGGCACATACACACAGGCCGTGTGTGAGGTTGGGGGGACCAAGGCTCTGAAGAGGGATCCCCAAACCCATACATACGTGGGCATTGATCCCCATCAGAGCCGCAGTCTCCCCAAACCTGTGCCAGCAACATCCCAGAGTAGACAGCTGCATTTTCCTCAACTCCAACCCCTAAAGCCTGATCTGCCAGGGGGGACAGCAGCTGGGGGCAGGGGCTGAGGGATGGCACAGTGCCAGGGAGGGACCAGGCAGTGGCTTCTCCTGCTCCAGGCTGCTGGCTGAGTGGGGACCAGTGCAGCCTTGACCCGGGGAGGCAGGGAGGGAGCGGGAAGCAGGATGAGTAATTCCCTCTCTGAGCGCACGAGACCCGACATGCCTGCACATATTTCCTGCCTGCACATCCCTGGCACACGCCATCTCCAGCAGCACTGACAGCCTCCCTCGCTGAGCACACACGCTGTGCTTTGGGAGAGCCAGCAACGCTCTGCACATCCACAGGAAGATGTCAATGGCTCGGCTGCCCCGTCTCCCTCTCACGGTGACCACGCAGGCAGCGTTTTCCAGAGCGGCTCCCACATGCTGCGTCCCTGCCCAGGTGCCCAGTGGGGAATCAGGGGCCTCCTGCTTTCCCAAGGGTCCCCTCCTGCATCAGCCTTTTGATCTTTTGTCATCTGCTCCCAGCCCGCTGCCGGGAACGGCGCCGCCAGCCTCCAACGTCACGAAACAGCGACCTAGCCAACATCGTTTCTTTCCATAGACTTGCAAGACTCTAACTTTATTTGGTTAATTTTGGTTCAGCAATTAGTAACATCGTAATTGCCGCAGCGAAGGAGTCAGGCTCTCTAATCTGCTCGCCTGTCTCTAGCAGTGGTCAATGCTGTGTGCCTCAGACAAAGCTGTAAAACTCCCATAATTGGCCAGCACCTTCCTAGGCCAACCCCACCATTAAAAAAGGAGGAATTTTGCATCTGAAAGGTCTATAGAAACAGACCCCAAAGGAATAGATTTCTTCCTAACCCAGCTGGTGATCAGCTAATGCTTTCAGGCATGAGGATTGACAGCTCTTGCAATTCTGGCTTAGCTGGCATAACCACTGATGCTAATCACATCCTTCCCTCTCTCAGGTGTTCCTAATGTGCCGCTGCCACGTTACCTACACCCAGAAGGTCGGATCCCTCCAGCAGCTTATTCAGGCAGCAATTTCCACAATATGGCATCAGCGAGTTCCAGAGGTTAACCACATTTTTTTTTTCCAGACAGCATTTTTTATCCCAGATTTGTTGCCTCGCAAATTTGAGGACTTTTCTCTTTTAAAATCTGCCAGAAGTGCTTGTTGAGCGCCACATCTTTCAGTGCCCTTTCCCTTCTGATTCCCCCAAACAGGGCATCTTTTCAGATGCCCAGGAAGCCTGTGGGTGCCGGTTTCCCTGCAGCATGGTTTGGGTCCGTAATCCCTCATGGCACAGCGGAGGAAGGGCTCCCACCCACACTCCCGCAGAGCCCAGGGGCCGCCGAGTCCCGAGGGAATGCCGTGGCATGGCGTGGCACTGGACTTACTTGCATAGGCAGGTTGTTGGCCATGGTGAAGCTGGGCATGGGCGGCAGCGCGCTGTACGTGTTCGTGAGCGCCGTGTCCGTCCTGCCCAACATGGAACCTGATGTGAAAGAGGAAACTATAATAGAATAGACAGATAGACGGACGCGTTAGTTTAACCACAGTTACAACTGGCAACGCAGCCTCAGAGTCTCATTTTGCCCAGAGGACGGGTGGACGTGAGCGGGTTGGTGGCATTACCGGGGGTGGTTGGTTGTGGGATCGGCTGGTAAACGCTTGTGCTGAAACTACTACTGATGGGAATGTGGCTGGGAGTGTTGCTGGCTTGTCTTCGCTGGTTCCTCAGCTTCTCTTCCCTTCTCCATTTGGCCCTTCTGTTGGAAAACCACACCTGGAAATACAGCGTTTGAGAGACGTGAGTGACCTCACAAGGGCTAGAGGCACGGGGCCTCCCCCGCGTAGCTCAAGGCCGTGGCTTGCAGTGGAGCAAAGCAGCGGGTGAAAGCAAAGCCAGCTGCTGCTATTTTCCTGGAAGAGGGATATGGGCAAATACCTGGTCATAAATACGGGTTGCACCGTGCTTTGAGGAGCCAGGAGTAACAAAATCAGAATAGTAGTAGTAAAAACAATAATAGTTATAATTGCAGAGCTGATCGGTACCTGTATCCTTGCTTCAGGCAGGTCTATTTTAGCAGCTAGTCTCTCTCTTGCAAACACATCGGGATAGTGGGTCCTCTCAAATTCTGCAGAAGGAAATATTTTTGCGTTAGTTGCAGAGCTGATGCGGCTGACTGTAAAATCAGAGCTATTCCTGCGCTGCCTGTGCTCTAAATGCTCTCAAGAAGCACCACTGTAAAGGCAAAGCTGAGCTTTCTGTCTGTGTCAGGAAGGAGGACGCCTTGCCTGCTGGGGAGCATTGCTGTGGGGACGGGCAGGCTGGGGTGCAACGCTGCATCTTTCAGGAAGCAGTGAGGGCTTCTGCCTCCACTGAGGGGGTCCCCAAGGCAGCTCTGACCCTGTCACCAGGAAGCGAAATGGCACGTCGCTGAACAGCAGCGCAAAATGAGGACGGAGCTCCGCAGCGGGTCAGAGGCGAGGTGCGCCCAGGGAAAAGGGCACCTGCTCCCAGCCCCGGGCAGCGGCAGCGCTGGGGATGGGCAGCGTCGTGGGGGCGGGCATGGGGGGCTCTGCCAGCCCCCTGCCTCCCTGGCAACGCAGCCTGGCCGGGGACACGGCACGGCGGACGGGAGGAGAGGAGAGCTGTTCCCCCGAGAGGAGCCCGGGGCGCGGCGCCGGTGTGTCGGTGTGATCCGTGCCCTGAACGCTTCGCCTTTGAAAACCATTTTACCAGCTTTTCAGGGCGCACCGCGGCCGCCAATGAATATTTGGAGCTCCGTGAATCAAAGAGCATGGAGGGAGCCACAGAGTTTAAATATATACATATATATAAGGCACGGGAATGCCGTGCTTACATTCAGCTGGTCGTGTGGTCGGGGCGCATTTTGCTTTTCTCTCCTGCTTCAGCCGCGGGAAAATGTCACTCACCTTTCTCAAGGGCTTCGATCTGCTCTTGGGTAAAGGATGTCCTATTTCTCTGCAGCTTCCTTTTCAGCTGGAGTCTCATTTGGGCCTCGTCTGAATCTTCTCCATTAGAGCTGATGGAGTTAGTGTTTTCCCCTCCTCCCTCCTGTTGCGGACAGCCATCTGTGGAACCGAGAGTCGGAAAGTGAAATGCGGGTACCCTTGTTTTCAGATCCCTATCAGAGAAATAACGCGACCGGAAACAAGTTCAGCCACGCTTGCTGACACCCTGCCTTAAAAATGTCTCGGGTATCAAAGCAACGCGGCGCTAATGACACGGGTAACACAGAAACATTTCGGTTTCCAGCCTTATCGTAAACATCGGAGATGAGGAATTACGATCACCTGGTCTTAATTTCATTTTGTTTTCCCTCTGGAATAAAACCTGCATAAAAACACTTTCCCCTGAAAGCGATTCTTTCCATGAATCCCTGCTGGAGTGCCATGGCAGTCTCCTCTGCCTGCTGCATTTATTTACCTATTGCTATATTTAAAATAGTGATGTTCAGTATTTCAGATTATCTATAATCAGTAATTCCTATCTAATCAATTAGGTGTTGATAGGTTTGCAGAAAATGCTATTAAGAAACCAAACCAAGCTTGTAATCTTTTTAAAAAAATATTTATCCAGTTTTTATTTGAATTCTGCACAGTCAATTTCATTTTAAAGGTTGTGAATTTAGAAGTGCCTGCATTGTTCTGCAGTTTTATTCAACTATTGTATGAGTGTGCATTGCCTTGACACCTATTACTGAGCACAGCTGTAATTATATCATCACCAAGAACAGGCTATAATTGCTGAAAATGGAATTTTATATTTAGATAAAAGGACTGTCCATTCTTTGTAATGTGTTGCACCAGAGAAAAGTAAGATTTCTTTTAAAATTTTAACATGTAATTTTAAAAGAAATAGTAGCGAGTTCACTAACTAGCTAAATACACGCCGTTCTGCAGCTGAGCGTTTGGCATATCATTTAAGTGGTACATTTTTAATTAGGGCATTTCCACCACTTTTAATGCAATTTCTGTCATTAAACAGGGGAAAGTTTCATTGTGCTCGGCGCCCGGGCGGAGGCGGCTGCGGCCCGGGGCCGCCTGGTGTTGGGGGGCTCCGCGGGCACCCCCGGCCGCCGGGGCCGGAGGGACGGAGGCTGCTGGCGAGGCAGAGAAGTCCTTGTCCTAAATGAGCTCTCCCTCTCCTTTCAAAGCATATTTTTCGAGGCGTTTTGATGTCGCATAAAGAGGGAGCCGGGGTGAGGGACGCATGGGCTACTTATGCTAATTCCCTTGAAAAGTTACGCCAAAAATAAATAGCGACACTCCCGCGACATCCTTTAAATATTGTGGGAAATCAACTTTAAAGTAATATCATTTATAATCGGCGAACAATGGCCCCGGTCTTCAAAGCTCGGGGGGAATTGTGACAGGATCTGGTGGGACCCTTTCAACCACTTTGAAATGTTTTAAAACCCGAACTTTCTCCTCCATTTAAACACAGGGATTCAGCGGCCGTGGTCACCATATGGGCGGCCGCAGCCCCATTGAGGCGGCCGGCGGCGGGTGAATAGCGGGGGGGCGGGGGGAGCCGCCTTTCAGGGCACACAAAG
>VZTG01007088.1:0-12743 GCA_013397845.1 Melanocharis versteri | reverse complement strand
GTCGGGTCCGCGGGGATGCTCCGGGAACGCGGAGGAGGCGGCCCCCGCGGGACTCCCCGGCGGAACCGGGGCCGGGACCCGCACCCGGCACCGGCCCCGCTCCCCCGAGGGCCAGCCCGTGCCTCGGCTCCCCGCGGCCACGCGTGACCGCGCTCTCCCCGGCAGGGCCGCGTCCCTGCGGCGAAAATCTGAGGTCCTGCCGGAGTGGGAAGTGTCCCCTGCGGGACCAGAGTGGGTGAAGAGGCCCGGCACACGGGGCACAGCGTGGCGCCAGGAGTTTAGCTTGGGTTTTCCAGGGTGCCCAAAGAGGCAGAGTGGCCCGCTGGGGCTGGTGAGGCAGTGTTCGGATTTGGGCCATCTGGTCCCCTCCAGGGCATTACTGGGGAAAAAAAACAGGGAGGCGGGAGCGAGCTCACCTGAGCACGGACCCAAGCCTCCTGCTCCAGTCGTCACCCCCCAAAACGCAAACGAAACCGCGGAACATTTCCCCCCGTGTCGAGGTGCGCTTTGTCCGGGGGGATGCTGACCTGGCCCGGCCCAGCGAGCATCCCCCGGGCGCAGAAAGAAATCCCTGCTCTCGCTGAAAACCGTCGGGTCCCACTCGAGGGGCAACTTCAACTCTTATACAAACGTTTTCCACCCCCAGTTTCTTTAGTCGGAGCGGGATTGTGCTGGGTCCGAGGTGACCGACAGTGGAAGTGCGGGGCATGCAGCACCGCGGCTTTCCCGGCCATCGCCGCCGGCAGAGAAAAAGGATTTTCCCCCCAAAACCCCGAGTCCCAACTTGGGAAAAAATAACTAATATTCCGAGGCGACCTTTCCATTTGCTGTAATTACTGCCGAACTCATTCCTCTAAATTAAGTGCTGCAAGTGATTTGAATCCTTGTAAGGCAAAACCCAAGTTCCATCGAATTAGTTGTAGGCTGCCTGCTTTCCCCAGTGACTGCATCTATTAACATTATAATCTCAAACACCATTTTTTATGTAACACTATTGTTAGTAAATCAACTCCTCAGGTCCACAGAGACGCTGACCTCTGTCAATTCAGTGAAAGTGTAATTATCTCGCCGAATCTTGGACAGATTTAAGAGATTACATTTCAACTAAATCTATATCAATGCTAATTTTTTTCCAGACTCCAGGTGCTAGGCACTCCGAAATGGTGTTTCTGCCCAGCAGAATGGGTTACAAAGAGGAGAGGGCTTGCTGTGTAGAGGGCCAAAAGAAATGAAGCCCCACATAAAATTACACCTATTTTTTGCTACAAAACCTGGTTCTTGTATGGCAAAGTTAAACAAAGCAGCTATGCTAAATTAGCGTTAAATAAAGGCTAGTTTAATGCTCGGTTACAGTCAACTGGTGTATATTTGATGGCTAATTGTCTATCAAAATTAAAGAGAAAAGAACAAATGATTCGTTATAAGAAGGTGTTAAAAGCTTCGACAAAAGGACATTTCACAAATATAATATCTGTGGATGGCGAATTGTCCTTTCGAAGCTTTTTTAATGTACTAAAGGCCTGGGACTCCCTAGATATGAATAATGGGGAGAAACGCGCCCTTTTATTCCGAAAGAGCCTCTTTTAAACCGGTCGCTCTAATAAACCGGCAAGGACAATATTCCGGGAGGAACGGGAACCGCGTTGCTGTGATTTCCGACGGCCACTTAAATAAATAATGCCCCGGCAGTAAAAAGGCATTTAAATGTTATTTGGTTTGCGCTTAAAGAGACCCAAGCGCCTTCCCGGCGGAGAGCAGCTCTCACTTGCGAATCAGCCCGTATCAGCGGGGGGAAAAAACAGTGTTTGCAGGGCTGCGGGGACGGGGACGGGCACGGATCCCGCCGCGGCTGCCCCGCGGCCAGGCGAGGTGCGGGGCCGCCCGCCCCGCATTTGCGGCTTTATTCGGAGTAATGGCTCGGGAAATATTCCGCGGGGCGGGGGGCGAGACGGGGAGAGAGCCGCGAAAACGAGAGGGGGAAAGCGGCGAGGCCAACCAGCCAAAACCTCCGGCGTGAAGTTAATCCAAGAGGATGGCGGCGAAGCGGGCGCTGGGGCAGGGTCAGCCCCGGCGGATCCGCGGGCGCGGAGCCCCGCGCAGCCGCTCCGCGCAGGGAGGGAGCGGGCCCGCGCCCCCGCGGAGGGCGTGCGGGAGAGCCGCAGTATGCAAAAGAGCCCCGGCTAAATCATGCAGCAAGAGCGACAAACCGTCTGGAAAATGGACCCACGGAGCAGCAAGAATGTACTTTTTTTATCTCTGACAACTTGTGTCCTAAAGAAACTATCTTGAAGATAATTGAAATGATTACAATTCATTGCTGCCTTACTTTGTGGAGGAACAGTCAAATAATGAAATCTTAGTAATACAGCAAAAATTTAATTTACATTACACCACTGCTGGAGGTTTCCCTTTTTCTTTTTCTCTCCCCCCTTTCTTATGTCCAGCTTCCCCTAGAAATTTTGTGCTCACGCGTAATTCTGCACTCTGTTGCGTTATTCATATTTTCGGGGTTATTTCCCATCTCCTCCCGCCCTTTCTCCTTTAGTAATGGCCTCTGGAACTTCCAGATGTGGGTGCGGGGAATCTTCTGGAAGGAGGTATCCCAAGAGGCTGGGGAGGGATCCTCAAACTAAGCCCAGCCAGGCCGGGGTCGGTGCTGCAGGCGGAGAGGAGATTTTGGCTAACTGCCCCCTCCCACAACCACCTCCGGCGATGAGCAAGCGCGGGGCAGGCACAGCACCCCCCCATCAGGGGCTGCAGTGATCATTCATTTTTGGAAACTGTTCTGAGACTCAGTCCCTGTGGGTTTTAAAAATTATTATTATTATTATTATTGTTACTGCTGTTACTACCATTTTGATATCACCATTATTATCGTTATTGCGTTTTCTCGCTGTTTTCACCAGAGAAACATTTCCCAGAAGCTGTAGGGTGGCCCTGGTGATGCCAGGGGTTTGGCTGAGGTGTTTTTTGCCAGAGCTTGGAGCTGGAGGAGGGCACCAGGGCTCATTCACCCAGGGAAATGTGACGGAGCCAGGGCAACCCTCTGCCCCAGGGTCCCCCGGTGTCCCCCTGGCTGTCCCCAGGCTCCGTGGCAGTTGTTGGCTGTGCTGCTGCCCGGGATGCCTGAGCCCCTTTGCAGCCTCTCACCTCGCAGATTGTGCAGGAGGCAGCCTGCCTTTTAATCCGAGTCAGAAATGGACCAGGGTACATCCTCAATGCAACTAACTGTTTCTAAAAAAAAGACCATCTGGTAATTGTCTTCCTTTAGATCTTCCCTTAATTATGCTTTTAATTAAAGATGGTTCAAGGCATTGGACCACATGAAGGGCAGTAATTACAAATTACATTACAAACCCAACAGATGTAGCTCTATCTGCTGGGAAAAAGGTACCGGAATAAAATTTGACTAAACTTTAGGATAAATTAATCCGCTGCCTTGAGAACAGAAGCACATTTTTTATTATGCAGACTCTAGCCAGGATTTAAGTTCTCTGTCATGATTGTTTTCATATTTCTTTGACATCTATTGATTTGGAGGCAGCTGCAAGGCTTTGTCACAAGAGAGAAGAGCAGTCACAATATATTAGCTTGATGGCATAACTCGAATATGAGTAGGAAGGATAGAAACATGACAGGGAGCCACGTGACTGAGTGATGGGTCTCCAACAAAATAAAGAAATTAATTTTTAATAAAAGGCTTTAAAAATACCACAGCTAGTGCAACAGCAAGGGGAACGACAGAACTTGTTAATTATCGAGCGCTGGAGCCTTTTGAAATTTGCCCCTGAAGACTAAGAGGGGACGGGCTTTTAACTCCCAGCCAGGACTTGTGCACTGAGCAGAAGTCACAAGGAGCACAGCCCCCGTGCTCTGGGCTGGAGCCCACCCTGCCCTGGCTGCCAGGCCTGGCCTGGGGAATTTGGGGCACTGCAGCAGGGCTCCCCTTCCCCGACAGGCGCTGGGAATGAGCATCCTGCTCTGCCCTGGATCTGCTCAGGGACAAAGCTCCCAGACCCCAAGTGGAGTTTATGCAAAGCCCCCTCGGTTAGAAGATGCAAAGCAATGCAGACCCGATAGCCTCTGTAATGAGGGAAGGCAGTGCAGGCTCAAAGATTTCCAGGGGGAATATCGCCCCGCTAATCTGTGGTCACCGATGGCTCTGGATATGCTGCTTTAAATGCATCTTGTGGGGCTGCAGGAATACAGGCGCAGGAACCCTTAAAATGACCTGGTTTGTAGGGGCTGGCTGGCACGTCGGGAGGAGATCAAGAGACTATGGGTGTAAGGCTTTACAAAACCCAGTTCTGGTTCAGTGGATAAAGACATCACTGATGATCAAGGGGCTGTTTTTAAGTCTACCTGCAGTTCAAAGAATGCGCCTCTCCCGCATTTTGCCAAAATCCTGTGCTAAACGTATAACTGGGAGCTCAAAGTATTTGAGCAGGTTTGGGCAAGGTAACAGAATTTCCCTGTCTGGGGGAGGCTGTTTGTTAAAAGCAGTCATTGAAGTCAAGCTGGGGAGCAGGGACAGTGAGGATTCACATGTCAGACGCTCCATCAGACCATTAAAAAGAAATTAAGTTTGGGACGTTTCGTCTCCCCCTCTCCCGGCTCCACCTCTGTGGAAAAAGCACAACAAAAACCCAGCCAGTGCCTGAACGTGGGGGGTGTCTGTCTCCCCTTCAGGCCACAACACAGCCCGTGATGCCTTCAGCGTCTCCTGAAGGTGAGACTGGGCACGGGAGGCCTTGGGGGTGAGGCTGCTCGGAGTTTCTCCCTGCACCAGTGGCCATGGGAGCAGCGCCCGGGCCACCCCGATGGTCAGGCCGAGCCCACCAGGGGTTGTGTCCCATCTCTGCCTCCCCTCGCACGCACAGACAGCGGCCACGCTTTCACCCACCCTCTGCCAGCAGTGCCACGCTGGTTTCCTTCTGAGGCGTGCCAGCCCCACGGATGTCTAACCCATCTCCTCACCGCTTGCTGGATCTCCTCCTGCCTGCGGTGGAGGAAGGGGAGCGGATTCTCCCGGCTTCTTGCGGCCCTGGCGTCAGGAAGGTGGTTATTTGGGCAGACCTCTCTGAAGGCCTCCTGATCAGCTGGCTCAGGGCTCCCGGCGGTGCTGTGATTTATGGTTGCCCAGGGTCGGCAGGTATGGTCACACCACGAGCCGGTGTGCGACACATCACAGCTCCCACGCTCCCGTCTCATTTAGAAACCAACAAACACAACGCTCCT
Organism: Melanocharis versteri; assembly: GCA_013397845.1. Classification (NCBI taxonomy): domain Eukaryota; kingdom Metazoa; phylum Chordata; class Aves; order Passeriformes; family Melanocharitidae; genus Melanocharis; species Melanocharis versteri. Next base: position 7,505 of record VZTG01007088.1, on the reverse strand, counting down.
CCATTTGTTCTAATTTTAGCCCCGTGCTTTGCGATCGTTTCCCGCTTTCCGGAAGCGACTCTGACGACAAAATTCCATTATCTGAAAAGCAGGATAATTTCAGGTTTAAAAATTGCGTCTGTTATCCGGGAAAACCTGTGTATATGAGGAAACTGGCGAATGTAAGATTACAGATACCCCTGAAAAGCTCTTACTGCTTATTTATATAGATCTTTTTGAACATGTTTGCATATCAGCAAAAAAACCCTTCTGCCCCAAATTGCAATGGTGCTTTTAGATCAGATGAAAAATGGAATACGGATTTATTTAAATATGTTAATATCACATATGTATACCTATATTTATATCATACATATATAGAAATATATTTAAATAAACCCATATGCAGAATATATATATATACTACATAGACAGTGCAAAAATAGAATCTCAAATTTTTATAATAATTTCTTTGTGGTTTAATTGCTCTGCCCATGGCCCCGTGTGTCGCCATCCAGAAAGGATGCAACACGTTACCAAACAAATGTCTCTTTGTGAAATATGTGAAAGACTACAGATGTTTCCCTGATCTGCTGGGTAAATCTCAGAGCCTTTTTGGTGACGTGGTCTGCACTTGTTTACACAGCAAGTAAGCAAGTGAGGCGTGCTTTCCTCTGAGCTGCAAGGCTGGCCAGATATAAAGCTAAAGCCATATATGCAGCCCTGGCTTTCACAGGTCTGATCCAACGCTCGCCGATGGGATGGACAAATTCCCAGGTCCACGTGATGGCTGAAATCACAGCTCATACAGTGCACGGTGATGTTTATGTCAATAACTGAATACCACAGGTTTTGCTCCTATTCTTCTTTTGTGATCTATACTCAGCGCATTTTTTTCGCTGTTATGGTCTAAAATAGAACTATTTCTTGAAAAACGACAATCCTCATACCTATTTAGCGCAGAGAAGGCACAGCCTCCTGAATCGATGGCACGTGTGTCTGGGTTTCTGCCTGGTGCCCTGGGCCTGGGAGCAGAGAGCAGCTGAAGTGCGTGGAGGAGCTTGTGTCTTTAACAGCGCCTCACCGCGCGGTCGCTATCCGTGTGAGGATCATACCTCGTGCAGCAACGGAGGAGCACAAACTCGCCGTTTCGGAGGCGTGGAGTAGATGCAATAATGTTTTTGGTGCAGGAGTTTCTCTGAGCTGGTGTTGCCTGTGGAGGGTGGTGAGCTGGGAATGTCCGCCAAGCCCAGCCCAGCAGGTCAGCCCAAGTGACCAGAAAATCCACCTGTAAGGCTGCTGTGAGCTTCGTGAAGCCATGTTTTTAAAACGTGTCTCGATGGAATATTGTGGTTTTTCTCCGGTTTTAGAGGCAGATTGTCTCCATTACGTATTGTTGTAGCAAACAAAGGGTGAGAAAATACTCTCTCCAAGCAGAACAGAAGCAAATTTAACACTTCCAAAAAGCACTGACAATTACTTTCCGGGGCATGGCAATGTCACATTTTTAAGGTGTAATATTTTGTAGTTCAGTCCCTGTTAGATGTTTATGTGAGTCTTTGTATTCAGGGTGTAACTTGCTCAGAGGTAGCAAATCCATCTGTGGTGGGTCAGATACTGCAGGCTTTACTTGGAGACTGGAAAACTGCCCATTCTGCACCTCTACCAGCAGGTTATTTCCAGTTGGGTTTGGGAACAGATGGAAATTTGGATTAAGGAAGAATATATACTGAGACATCCATCTTACAGTAAGTGGGGAAAGCTTGAAGGTGCTGTGTCATTTGGAACGACAGAAATAGCTCCTGACGACAATACTCTGGGAATATTCTGGGTTTTTCTGGGAATTCCCAGTAATACCAGGTCATATCTATTACATGGTTTTCCATGTATACTCAAATACCTCCTTCGTCTATGTGTGTGTTAAATCTTATAGACTAGCTGAAATCTGAGCATTTCTTCATACTCCCGGTTTTTTTTTCCTGATTAGTTTAAAATTGAGAATTTGGAGTTATTACTAGGAATTTCTCCCTATTTTTTTTAGCAAATAACTCAGTTGTTCTTAGCCAGTGAGTTGCAAACCTTTGCTTGTAAACATTAGCAGTTATGTAAAACATCATGTGAGTGTGTACATTTGAAGGACCCTGAGTGTGTGCATTCACACACCTACAGACACGGCCCCTCAAATTTCTGGGTCTCTCAGAAACAGAATCTCTCTTTTTTTTCACAAGGACGCATTTATCTGTTTATAACCTGCTTTGGGGCAAGCATGTCAAAGGGATAAGACGCACACGTAAATTCCAGATAAAGATACGTCAGGACAGGAATTTTTCTGTATGTCCATTCTTACAAATAAGATTTACTGATTGGCACTGAGAGCCAAATGCTTCCTTCACATCCCCAGGTCACCAAACCCCACCAGGAACAGTAGCTAAGCTCATACAATACAAGCAGATTCCAAAACAAGGCAAATTTGGAGCAAAGCAGAAAAGCTTGCAAATATTGAAACCATTCCCCTTTTCTTGTCTTAGGAAAAAAAAAATTAAAATGTTGGTGTGTCTGCAATTGTCTGGCTGCTAATTAGTGGTGTGCACCACAGTTGGGTTTGGAAGGACCCACACATGGAGCTGAGCCTGCCCAGCTGGGCGGCAGCAGAGCTCTCTCCGCTCGCATTCACTCGCACGCGGTTTCCCCAATGAAATCAGAAATCCAAAAGCAAAGCCCATCACTCAGGGATGATGTATAGATTTGTCACGGTCCTCGGAGGACGGAGAATCCTAAAATCAATGGCCGGATTACACTGATCCTTGTCTGTAGGTGTCTCATCTGCAATAGATAAAGTATTGATAGGTTGCTTCATTTACTGAAGCATTTTGGATCTCCGTATGGGAAGGCACAGTGGAGCAGTAATTGCATTTTCTGGTGTGAGAAATGCTTCTTAAGGAAGCCGAAGCCAAGGCATTTGATGGGCTGTGAATTGCTGCTGCCTCCTGGCACATGTCTGAGCATACATTTGATTACGATATTGCTGCGCTACACGTTTTTGCAGTAGCTGATTCAAGCACTGGGATGCAGAGACATGTACACGTATGTGGGGCTGTGTGTGTGCAGACAGGGAGATGGTCTTCCCTGGAGATGAACATTTCAAGTATTTGGTGCTGCTGTTTCACCACCCAAATCTCCAGGGACACAGACCCAGTTAATACTGAACAGTGTGATGTGAAACATGCCCTGAATAGTCAGATTAGTGGGGCTATTAGGACATCAAAAAATCAGAACTCTGGTGTTTTATGTTATATTTTATGAGCTATAGGACTCTAGCAGTAATAGTGGGGGTTTGGGGAGTAAAGGGTTGTGGCCTGGGTATAAATTCCTTGTAGATCAGCAATTGTTAATTACAGAGAGTTCGAGGATGCAGAGCAGTGAGCAAGCGCTACACCCAACAAACAGAGATCTGTATTGATTTAATAATATGTGATTAATACCAACCATGTCTGGCAGAAGTGTGCATCAGCCCAAAGCCAGATTTCCACCTAGACGTGGAAATCAGAGACTAAAGCTGTGCAGGAGAAAGCTTAATCTCTCTGAGGCCGATGGACGTTTACCCACTGCCCTTCCCTTTCCTGTCTGCTGCTCGGTGTTTTTCTGCAGATGTCCCTTACTCTACCCACAATCTGCAGGTAACAGGGAAGAGACACGACTCAGATATTGCAGATTCTGCACTTGCACGTCCAGGTTTTGCAGACAATAGCGTGTTTTCCTAAGGTTTTTTTTCATGAAGTTCCTGTATCCCGCGTGATTTCTCTATGAGTCACATTCTGAATCCCCCTATTCAAACAAAAATCTCCCTTTTACTGTCTGATTTTGACTAACAGCCATAACATCCTCAGATGGTTGTTTCAGAATCTGCTGCACTGTTTGTGCACACACACACAGCTTGCATCCATAAATAAGTGTGTCCCAGGCTCTTAAATTCATGAGGGTGCAATGGAAGACCAGACACATCAGTAGGGGTTGAAATTCTTAGATAATAAGGAATTTACAGCAGCTTTATTGATTTTTTTTTCCTGGTCTTCAGCCATGCTCTTAGTGATGTTTATTGCACATAGCCATGTTCTTTGCATATTTTGAGGAGTAAATTAAGCGTCTGTGTTGCATGCACATCTCTTGAAGCCTATGACTGAAGCAAGATAATAAAAGGATCTAAAATTAAGGGAATATCACATTCTCCTTAGAAATACCCAAAGAATGAAGCTGGTACAAATAATGTGCTTTATAGTAAATCGATAGAACCAAATTCACTACTTTTAAATACCACTCTGGCCGTTTCATTTTGAGTCAAACCAAACCACTGGAAAAAGCCGTGGTAAAGGGAGGAACCATCAGTGAGGAAGAATAGACGTTAAGAGAGAGTAAAGTGTAATGAGAAGAAACCCAATATTGACAGATCATGTAGAGCAGAAGGAGATGGGGTAGAAAAGCGCAGTCAGACACAGACAGAAATATGCTGTTCAGCAGGAGGGAGCAGCTATGGAAGCCAGCTCCAGCTCGTGCAATTTGCCCTTCCCTACAACGCAAGGAAAGCTCTCTGTAATGCAGGAAACTTTCCAGAGCCCCAAATCCTCGAGGGGGGAGAGCACAAAGGGAACAAATGCAGAGCCACCCGTGGGCTCTAAGCCCCTCCAGACTGGCACTTCCTCAGGGGTCCCACAGATCCAGCTCGGCCTGGTTTGGGAATGGGGTGCCAGCTGCCTGCTCCAGCCTGAGAGCGTGACACCAAACCTGCAGCGGCCTCCGACAGCTCACGGATGGCCCAGCCAGGCTCTTGGACCATTTCTTTGTAACTTGTCCCTGATGCAGGCAGTGTTTGCTGGAGTGATGGTGGTCCTTGGAGGGGGGGCCTTCTACAGACCCCGCTCCTCGAAGTATTCCTCATGTGCTTCACAAGGGATTTACCTGGGGTTCTGCATTTCCCTGCTGCACGCTGAGCCAAGGGTCAACCTGAATCTTTGCAGGCTCAGGGATCTGTTCTTTATTTTAAAGCCACATCCAGGAGTGGAACTGATTTTTGCTTAAGAAAAAACTAGTGAATACATGGTTATGGCAACAACAGGGAAACACCACCCTTGCATTAGAGAGCTTAGAAATAAATTGGACATGATAAGGCTTGATGTGCTGTTTTGCAAATGACATTGGTCTTGTGTTGCACAAAATAATTTTGTTTTACTGATACGAGATACTCCAAAGTAATAAAGATTCTCTGAGTATCCAGCACTTGCTTAATACTAGTGATTTGTGTTGATTGTGTGCACTCTCTATTTTACCATTATTCAGCCATCTATAAATCACTCACCTGAGGAAATTCATTGAAAAAACTGCAGAAATGCATTTCTGAGCACAAATATCTCATGCAGTAGAACACTGAAGTTTTACTAAGTGGATTTTACCTCCAGGAATAAAACCCTGCACACACTCATTTTGCACGTTTTTAAATTATATTTTATTGCCCAGCAAAGCATATCCACAGATATCCTCAGGTATACTGAGAGCTGGTGTCATGGCAGAGCAGGTCTGCGCCTGTCTCTGGCAGGTCACTGGAAACTGGACGTGCAAGCAGAAGCTGGATAACAGCAGCACTTTATTTAGGCTGCTTCAGCGCAGCTCGGACGTAGCAAAAAACCTCTTCCAGCTTGTGCATAAATGGTAAAAATAAAGAAAAATATTACGCTGGCAGCAGCTGCTTCCCAACCTTTAACGCCACGGTCAGTCACTCTGAAAGGCTCTTTGGTGGTGGGTTCATAATATGGATTAAAAGCTAGAAAAATGCGGTGTTAAAGAGCACAGCTGTACCCTCCCAAGCACAAACCAAGGCATCAAACACAGGAAAACACAACGTTACACCCCAAGCATTTTTTTTATCAAGGCAAGAAGGTGTTTGTAAATGTTCGGTGTCCAGGATCTGCTTGAAACACTCGTGCCTGATTTTCAGAGACTTTGTGCTCCTGCCCCGGCATGGGAAGAGCCTCTGGATCAGGCTCTGCTCACTCCTGCAAGCTGCTAAGCACTGGCAGTTTTCACTTGCTGTGAAAGCCTGACATGCGTGTATGTAAATACATATAAAATATATTATGTATTATATAGAAGTGTAATGGAGAAAAAGAAGAGCCCAGATGCTATCTCAAAATTGCAAGTGATCTCTTATTTTCACTTGTATCTGCAGAATATAATCAAAATATGAGCTGCACGGTGCAGTGGGAGGGGGAATCAGTCTTTGAGATCTAAGATTCATGAATGATTTCCTCTGACAACAAGAAAACATACCCACACCTCCAACTTTAGGAAGAGACAATGTAAGCACAGAAATCCCCACCAGTCTCTGCCCTGAAACCAAGTTCTTGACTTTAGGACGGCTTTTATTTGAGTTTCTTACACTTCAGCAAAATGCAGCAGAGCTTGACAAATTCATTTTGCAAGAGAAAGTCTGCTACAACTTGTTTGCTTTCAGGGTTTGAAATGGGGATGCAGTGCAAAGCATTCCTAAAAACAAGAAATTTTTTTCACTGCAGTTAAACTAACTTTTACAGGGGCTGGCACACCATGGCACACGCTGGCAGATGTTGGTGTTGGCTAATAAGACAGCAGTGTTGTTAAAAATCCTTGTGCACATTTCAGGTGCGGTTCAGTTATTTGAGCTCGCAGATTTCGCCTCCTCAGGCAAGCGAAATGATTTCATTTTGCAGATAGGATTTTTTTAACCCAAATTTACAACTAGTGTTTGAACAGCAAGAAATTATTATTAGAAACTTAAGTATTCTGTCAGGACCCTGAAATTATAAGTATGCATTGAAGTGGATTGTTCAGCTTAACCTCCAGTATCTTTGACTTCTCTAAGTAGGTCAGACCAGCAGCGAACGCAGATGTCATAAGATAAGGTTAAAAATCTAAGCAAAAATACAGAAAATTAGCTATCCCCAAACTTGGCAACTCCAAGAATATTAAAAAACCCTCAAGCCTGTTTTCAGGTGAGAAATTATATTTGCAGATATATGCAATTTGCTTTAAAAAACACCTACTCAGAGACAGCTGCTGGTGGCAGAGGCCATCTAAGGAGAAATGAGATTATAGATGAGTTCATTAGGACTCTGCCCTTATTTTGCACAGGGGGTTGTCTGCAGACAGCGGGACGGCTCGGACAGGACAGACTCGTGTCCTTGGAAATCCCATCCCGAGCCGCAGATCTGCTCTTGAACAGCAGGAGCCACCCCAGCCATCCTGGGAAAAGGTGCGTGGGGCTCGTGTCTGATTCGGGCTGTGAGGAGCTTCACAGAGAATGGTTTTCTGTGTTGGTGCTGCACCAAAATATCCCCAAAATACCCTGTGCCGGCTGCCAGGGCTTCGGGCTGCGGTAGCCGGGGCGGCTCTGGGGATGTGCCCAGGCTGGGAGGGGGCAGAGGTCACACCCCAGCCTGGCAGGGACAGGGTGTGACCAGGGTGGGCGCGTCCCGAGATGTGCCCCGGGCTGGCATGTG
>VZTG01007084.1:0-36763 GCA_013397845.1 Melanocharis versteri | reverse complement strand
GGGATTCTCGCCCGGATTCAGCGGATCCATCCCGGGATTCCCGGCCGCTCCCGCGCGCCGCGGGCGCGAGCGCACAGCGCCACCTGGCGGGGCCGCTGGGCCCCGGCCCCTCAGGCCGCTCCCGCCGCGAGTGTTCCTCGGAATAATTGTTTTATTTAAAATACCGATCTTCGGGCTGAGGAATATTTCTGCTTCTGGAGATGCCGCAGTTTTTGTGCTTTTCGTGGGTGATAGGTGTCCGTGCCAGCAAAGCCGGCGAATGGAGTGATTTACTTCCTGAAGTTTTATCCGTGTAACACTGAAGGAAGGCTCGTTATCTGCCTTTTCTGTTCTCAGGAAATTTAAAGAAGTCAAAAGGGCCTCAAGTTCACATAAAATGATTTTGTGCTCCTAAAAGCTCTGGGCACAGCAGGAGCCAGGAGCAGCTCCATCCCTGGATGATGAGCAGGATTTGCCCCTCCAGCTCATGAAATAGTGGAAAAACCATTATTCCTTTTATACTTCACCTTACCTATGTGTTAATAGCGCTTAGAGAGACCACAGACGAATATCCAGCATAATTAAAGCTCACCTGTCAACTTTAAACTCTGAAAATTATCACATTTCATTTCCAGCATAATCAAAGGGATTTTTTTTTTCTCAGGGTGAGTTGTCTGAGTTTTTGGTACTGCAGCCAACTTTTGACTATGAGGGTAGCATGGTGTTTGAATTTAAAAAGCAAACACAAGATACAATCTGTGTTAAGCAACATCCTCTAAAGCAAACACAAACCAACCAGAACAAACAGCTTCAGGCAAATTAACAAAGTAAACAACAGAAAGCAAAGAGAACAAGAGAAGACCAGAGAGAGGCTGTGCTGTGCTTTCTTTGGAGGTCTTAAAGGGTTTCAGTAACTCCCAGCTCCATCTGTCTGCAGGCAATCAGGTTTTTGCCACTGGCATGAGTATTAAAATTCTGCCATGGCACTGGGAGAGATGATGCTCATGGTGCTTTGTAACTCCCTAATTAGTTTCTCTACTGCCAAAGAACACAACATCAACATATTTTAGTACAATAACTAGTCTCAGACAATTTCTCAATCATTCCTCGGGATGTGACTGAAATTTAATCCACTGACACCAACTACTGAGCTGTTGATTTTACGAGAGTTCCACGAGTGCAGGAATCATCACTCATTGTTCAGTCTGCACAGCCAGGGTGTTCTTCTGTCTAGACTTTGCTGGTGGAGGCTTAGCATTCTGTGAAGTAATTTACCTCCTTCCACAGATGTTAGTCTTGGTCTTCTGTGCTAGCATGCTTACCTAGCAAATTATCTACTACTTAGATTTTGTCCCGAGGCTCTGAACTATCAATTAGTACTTTATTCTTGTCGGTTTTTTTGTTTTGTTTTGTTTTGTTTTGTTTTTTTGTCCAAATAAAAATTTAAGCCAAGATGAAAAGTGTTTTCAAAAGGTGGACTGCCTTGCTAACTACTCGTAAATACATACTTTTAAAGCACAGTTGTGAGTTAAACTGGATAATTCATGGGTTTCTGTTTGTCTCTGAACAAACAGACCAAGCAAACACTACTTCAGTTGTGAAGAATTGAGGTAGTAAGATACACTACCTCAATTCCCAAGAAATTTTGATGCAGAACCATTAGCTTTTTTTTAAAAAAAAAACCACAAAACTTTAACAGGTACTGAAGAAAATGCTATTGACTACAAATTGTATTTTAACAGAAGAATTGCTACAGTGAGATGTAATTTTCTGTGTGTGTTTATCTGTGTGATACTACAGGTGAGGATGTAATGTTCTTTACTTTCAAGAGACCTTCAGCATCTTTTAGAAACACAAGCAATCCTGTAACAAAAGGCTCCATTATTTTCTACTTTATGTATTTTCCTTTCAAATCTAATGATTTTCAGAAGTTGTTAGGGTTACGGGGTCAATAGACAGTGTAAGAATCCATTCGGTGTACGAGAAAGCAAAGCTGTGAAAAGCAGTCATGAGGAAGAACATAAAAAACAATTGCCCGACGAGTGTTGGGAGTATTGTTATGTGTGGTTGCTGATCCATCAAGCAGGGCACTCATACAAGGAAAAGCATCCTCAGGCTCTGCAGTGGCCAGTCAGGACAATGTTTCTCCCTTTTAGGGCTGTGGAAGAAAGCTCAGTGTATGAATACCAAAGACATCTATTTACAATCAAAATTCAGAGAGTTTGTGAGAGCAGAACTAGGCTACACCCACTATATCATATTGCTATTTTCTCTCGGCTCTGCAACCTGGCTTTGGAGCTTGCTTGTGTGATGATGGTGCTTGGTGCTCTTCCTCACACCTGCAAATTGTTAAAGCTCTTTCCAATAGCTAGGCACTATCCTTTAATATAATTAGACTACAAATTATTTCCCTAGTGGTGCTGGGTTGGCCTTGGCCAGCTGCTGGATGCCCAGGCAGTCACTTTCTCACCTCGCTCCTCAACAGGACGAGGCAAAGGGGAATAAGACTGAAAAGCTCATGGGTCGAGATGAAGGCAGGGAGATCACTGTCACAGACAAAGCAGACTTGGCTTGAGGAAAAATAATTTACTTTATTGGTGGTTAAAGTAGATTTGGATGGTGAGAAAGAAAGACAAAATTAAAACTCTTCCACTGCATTCTCCTAGCCTCCCCTTCACTCCATCACTGACTCCTCAGCCTGTCTCACTGTGAGTGATGTCAGGAGGGTGGGGAATGGAGGCTGTGGTCAGTCCATGACAGCTCCTCTCTGCCTCTCCTTTCCCCTCACACTTTTCCCCTGCTCCAGCGTGGGTGCAGTGGGGATACCTGCTCAACTATGGTCTCTCCAGAGGCTTCAGGGTAACCCCTGCTCAGGGACCTGGATCACCTCCTCCCTCACCTCTCCCTCCTCCCCTTGGGGCCCACAGGGATGTTTCTCATACTTTTCCCCTTGTTGCCATACAGCATTTTGCCTTTCTGTCCTCACCCCTTCCCTGAGGTGTCACCCTCCTGGCTGCGAGGCTCAGTATTTCTCAATAGAAAGTGCCCCGAAATATTTCAGAGATGGTAAATCAAAATCAAAAAAGGCTGTACCCCAATAGTCTTTCCAGCAAGATGAACAGTATCAGTAAGATCACTTTTTTATGGGACCAGCTTTAGACATTTCCAAACTCAGACATGAGGAGTTTTCAACACACTTTCACCTCTGGAGCCGCCTGCGAGCTGAACCGAGGAGCTGGATTACTGGTGAGGAGAATTACTGGAGAGGAGAAGTGTGCAACCTTTCAGAGGTGGCGGGGGTTCTTGAGCTGCTTTTGCTGCAAAAGCCACTGATGTCTGAATCTTACAAATAATTTCAAGAAGAGGTTCCTAAAAATTATTCCTGGCATAATGGGAAAGCACACAAGGCCATGGGGAGCCATTCGATGGCTCACTGCTGCTACTGGCTCCTCCCCTCTTGCTCTCCTTGCTCTGGCCACAGCTCATCCACATCCCTTGCCAGAGTTTTTCCCAAGCTGATTTGGATCACTGAAGATTTCAAAAAATTGTTGGAGAATTAGACTGCTTTAATTCACTAATGCAGAATACAGTTTATAATGCAGTTTATAGTAAGGGTGAAGGGAACATCAGATGCCAAAGAAAAAATGGGACAGGACTGCTACCAAGAATTTAGAGAAAATGGAATTGAGAGAAATGCATAAAATGAAGGGAGAGAGCCTCTTCTGTCAGGGAGGAGGAGCCATTAGGCAGCCTATGCTGTCTGAAAACCACGTGGCATCATTATCCCCACTCTCCTACTCCTCCTTGAGTTGGCAGCTAGATTTTAAAAATGGTTAGTCATTGCCAACTTTGCAAACATATCGCTTAATCCTTTGGTACACTAGACAAAAATTACTTCCCTATAGAGAGACATTAAGATCTGTCTTCACTCACCAAGTCAGGTATCAATAGCTGAAAAACACAAGTTTTGTTTGAGAGCCCAGTTTTCATTTTTCCTGCTTAAGGAAGAGTTGTTTTGTATTGACTTTGTGAAAAACAAGGTAACATTCACTCAATGACAATGACTTGTCAGACAAAACTGAAGTCACACCAATGCACTTCTTAGACCGACCTTTTCAGATTTCTACCCACACATTTGTGAACTTCAGTCATCCTGGAAATGTTGGAAAGTCAAACCCAAGACACATTGCAGCTCCTGCTGGAGGCCCTGCCATCATTAGCACTTCTGCACATATTCTGCACTGCTGTGTGTCAAAAGACAAGAGGCATATAAAGACAGCAGATAAACAAGATTTTCAACTCACCAGATGTCCATTCTATGTAAAAAAAATAATTAGAAAAATAAAAGCCAAATTTGAAGTATTGAAATTCTTTGGCCATTTGTTATAATCGAAGTGAGATCTTTCTTTTTGTGAACTGATTGCTGCTTTCCCATACAATCCTCCCATGCCAAAATGACTACCAAGGATGGATGAATCCAAAGCAGTCATATTTTTTACATGCTTTAGCTTCAACAAGGCCAGATTTCTGAACATTAGGAATAAAAAATGAGAAGAGAAAAACAGACTTTGTCATTTTTGATAAATTATCAAAATGGACATCTGAGACAGTCCATTCATTGTAAAAATTCATTACCAAGTACTAGATTAATTCTCACTTAGAACTGAGAAGACCGATGCATACCAAACTCTCACCTGAATTTAAAGCTCCTTTTTTTTTTTTTTTTTTTTTAATGCTCACCCTTTATTCCTCATTTCACTCATGCGATTTTGCAGTGTTCTGTAGCTTAATGCTCCTGATGGCTCTGAAGCCTGAACACTGAAATACTGTTGAGCAAATGAGTTTTTTGTCCTTCTGGGCAACTGGATGTAGGATCCACCTGAACAAATTCCTATAAAATACTGTATGTCCCAGGAGATTTACTTAGATTGGATAAGCTTCAGGTAAACTTTTGAACCAAATTTTACATCTTTGGAGGATTACCTGTAAGCTATTATTAATGGTTTCAGTGACATTATTATTAATGCATTTCATAACATAGTTAAATTCTTTTATGCTTTTATAATGAAAAATGCCACAAACTACTTCAGTTTTGGGGAGTGTTGTGATTAACATGGAAGTATATATACAAAAAAAAATAGTAAGCATTTGCTATTTAAAACTGACTCAACTATCAAGCAATGGAATTTCTGATCAAAGAATTAGACTTCTCCCAAGTTTGGAAAATTTGAAATCTCAAATATTGACATTACTCAGATATTCTCAAAAATTAAATAACAGATTTCTGTTTCATTCCACTTTACTATATTTCTGCAGGTAATTAACATTCCAGATAACTTCTGTCATGTGAAAGGTAATAAGACTTTACGTATCAGCATTGTTGCGATGAAATAATTTGAACAAGAGATGTCTTCAGTGCTTGTGGTTAGGGTGACCACTGCATTTTAAATGCTTTGTGTGACAACAGAGAGGGTCCCAGCCTGTGGAATGAAGGCATATGTGAGAAACTGTAGTAATTCCATATTAACCCCAGTGTTATTCTTAAAAATGGAAAAAAGCACAGATATTTTATCTGACATTGTCTCCACTCATTTCGTTTTCTAATCTACAAAGGAACAAGCACTTTCTGATGAAGGGGGTTATGCACTTATACGTCACACAGCATCTGCACCATGTTGGTATGTCCAGAGCAGTGAGACAAACATGTAAAAGAATCAGTGACAACCTTGGTTTTAGGGAACCTTGGCCAAGGGTATTGGGTGATTTCAATCACAGCTTTCAATATCTGAAGCACAAAAGGAGTAGTATGCTAAAATACCTGGATATTAGTTATGTCTCACCGGTGAAAATCACTGTCTTAACAACTCACTCCCATATAGATAGTTAATTAGATCAACAGTGTACTGTATTTTGAAGTTAACCATTTTGCATCTGGATAAAAAGGTGGCTTTGGCTGTGGGTTATCTTATCTTAGTTCCTGTTGCTATTCCTGATTTAGATCTGAGAGCTGAATGCTTATCAGGCAGAATGTAACATAGCCAGTTCAGCTCAGCACCCAAAATATCAGGGCTGAATTTGAGCAGCGCCCAGTGTTTTACCCCTGACAGCTTACAGCAGCTAAAGACGAGCAGCAAGTGTCATCTTCCCACAGCAGCAAATATTTTCAATAGCTCTTGTTCTAATTTTTGATGACAAACCCTATTGGAAGGCCCCATTTCTTCCAAAAGTATGTGCACCAAAGTAATGTGATTTTTTTTTTCTCCTCTGAGCCAGCAGCCAGAATACGCATGCAAAAAAAAAAGTTGGTCCAGATGTATTAAACATGTTTTTAGTGTGTTATACCTGCACAAAGATTTAAAGGAAGGTGCTATTGTACTGTAAAAGAACTAGAGGGTAGCATTGTATAGTGTAGTGGAAGCTATCCTAAGTAGAATGTTTCACATCCACTTAGAGAACTGCTGAACTTCAAAGAAATCAATTACAAGTCCAAGATTTCCATGGAAACCTAATGAAAACAAACACAAGATACAAAAGAAAATTCGGCTTGGAGGCATCAAAAGAAGAGCTCTAATTATAGAAGCAACACATCATTGGAGGGAAATGTTAAACTGTAGAAAGAGTCAGCACCCACCTAGCGGGACTCATAAAACACCACATTCTAAGGGGGAAATTCAACAGTCAAACCTGCAGATGTGTGTCTCTGACAAGTGATTTAAGTAAAGCTCCTTGTGGTCTCTGAAACATTAAATGTATTCTCTTCAGGAATCTTTTAGGCTCCCAAGCATACTTACCTCCAGACACAATATTCAGCTGATGTGCCCTGGGGAGAGTGGAATGTGAGTAAAAAGGGTTAATTTTAGCACGATTCTTCTCATTTTCCCCACCTGATCTCTTCCTCCCTTCACCTCTCCTGCTTTTCTTGCAGGAATAAAAGGAAGCGCAATAAACCAGGCTACATTCTGGAGCAGCAATCCTATTGTGCTTTAGTTTTTTAAGCAGTTATATCCTGATATGTTACAGGAAAACTAGAGGGATAACAGAAGATGGAGATACATAATTTTAATGCAGAGAGAAACAAGCATGAGTTACATAATTATAATATTGTGTGCTATAGAATGTAGTAGCTAGGCTTGCTGAAACCTCAAGCTGCAAGCTGAGACCTTACACCTTGGTATGTTTTTAGATAGAATAGAGTTAATTTTCTCAGTAGCTTCCCTAATAGCTGTGTTTTTTCTTTAGTATGAGAAGAATATTGATAACATACTGATGTTTTTGTTGTTGCTAGGTAACATTTATCCTAAGTCTAGGGCTACTTTAATTTCCCATGCTCTGCCAGCAGGCAGGTGCACCAGAAACACAAAGCAAAATATAAGGAGGATACAGTTGTCAGCAGAAGATGCAACTTGACAAGATAATTACAATTAATGGCCAGCCGGCATGGACACAGAGAAAGAGCCCAGTAAGGTGTTAGAAGACCTGAGGCCAAAAATTACCATTGTACCAAGAGGCACATGCAGGACGCATGAAGAGTGTGTGAGGGGCAGGTGCAGAAGTTGTAGGGGTATAATTGCCCAGGGATTTCTTTGTCCTGGGTCTCCCTCCAGAGGCACTCAGCTCAAGCTGATCTGCTGGTTGGAACCGTTTTGAACCAGTCGGAGCCGGTTGGAATCAGTTCGAACCCGTCAGAACTGGTCAGAACTGGTTCGATCTGATTTAATTCTGTGGTGAGCCAAGGACAGGTAGCAGATGCACAAGCACTCTCAGCAAGGGTGAGCACGCAAGGAGCAGAACGAGTATCTCTGACGTGTGCAGCATACTTGGGAGGAGGGGAACGAGTCAGAGAGACCTTGACAAATTAGGGGGCTGCCGTGGCCCTGAGGCTTGGCCAGAGTGAAAGGCCAAATTTGACAGACCTTAAGACTCTGTGTGAGAAGGACTGCTCAGCAGAGGTAAAGAGACAATGGGAGAAGTGGGAGGCAGCTCAAAATAGTGATTGAATATAAACAAGTGGGAGAAAGCCAATTCTGCCGGAGAATATTCAACGGTTTAGGACACCTAAAAGGAAATCATTAACTGTTGCCCAGCATGCCAAAAGTTCCCAAATATCAGACTGAGCTCAGAGTTAGGAGAATGGCCATGGACCTACTTCCCTTTTCAGTGACTGCCCACAAATTCTGCAGACGGTCCACCTATGGCTGGGTACAAACATTTACTGGTGATAGTAGAGCAGCTGTCAGGCTGGCTGTATCTTTTCTAACAAGGAGGGCTGACACAGGAGCAGTGGTAAAAGCCTTGCTAAAGGAATGTATACCTAGATACGGGGTTCCAGAGTCAAGTGAATCAAATAGAGGTGCTCGTTTAGAGTGAATATAATTGATTAGGCCTATAAGTTTTTGGGGACAGACAGGCTCTTTAGGAGGCCCTTACCACGAACTTACATCCCAACTAAGGCCAGCTTGTTGGATGGAGTTGAGTGCTTGACCCAGTATAAGTAGTGAATGATCAATCAGTTCATAGTTACTGACTTGAGAATCCTTTGTGGTTTTCGTTGATAAAAATTTTGGCCCCATGACAATCGTGTTAGCCTTCATTCTGGAATAGCTTGTTACTTGTAATAATATATGTGAGGGAAGAGGTCAAATGCCTTGAAAAGCTTGTTTTCCCTGCCAACACTTTGCATGACAAAGGGCTCCGGGGACAGGGGGACAGAGGGACTCTTGGGAGGCCCAGCAGAATCTGAATACCCCCAAACTTCTGCACATTTAGACTGTGAGGGTATAAAAGCCCAGAGGTTCCTTTTTTCAGGGTCCCTTTTCAGTGTCACCCAGCTCAGGTGGTGTGGGTGTGACTGCCAGCATGGTCAGATAGGGAAGTTTCCTTAACATAAAAAAAGATAAAAATTCTTTGAATATATTATTCCTTACCTGTTATTCAATCAGTTTCACTTAATCATCCAGCTTCTGTAGGTGTCCAAGGCAATCCTTCAAAATTTGATTTATTTTTGGTCTCATTTAGACGTTGTCATACAGTTGAAATGTGTTAGTTCCAAATAGCAAGAGTTCCAGAAGTGCACAGAACGGAACGTGTCGATTCAGTTGCTCTCTAATGGAAGAATAAAATACTCTAAAACGTGTGATATGTTTGAAACATGAAAGACTGAGCATGTCAGAAATAAATTAAATTCTTTTAAATATTCCTACTGTTCCAGCTCTTCAGTTCTTTTCTGATTTCCCTGCATTTAGTCTTGTTAGGCATGAATGAGAATTCTTACAATACCATAGAATTTTAGTTCACTAAAGAAAGAGATATTTTTCCCCTTCATTGCTAAACTCTGTCCAAAGTAATACTTTCAAACTTTTCCTCAAATGGAACAGCAACCCCATTTCAATGATACATAGAAGGTTTTTTTCAGTTTCTTCTCCCTTCTATCATCTCCACAACCTTTCATGCTACAGTCATTAGCTGAAGTCACAGACCTGAGACAAGTCATTTAAGAAATGCAGAGGGTCAGGATGTACCAATTGGGCTCGGAGAAGTCGGTCTACTAGGTGTAAATTTGCTTAAGCAACAAGGTCAGCAGATCTGATTTTTTTGCTGGGTTTTGTTTGTGGGGATCGTGGGTTTGGTTTGGATTTTTTGCTTGGAGATTTATTTTATCTTTGGTAGTTTTATGTGAGACTTTGTCTTTTCATCCGGGTTTCTATACAGGTGTGTAAAGATCATATGGCTGTGCAAGTGCAGATCTGTTCCTTAGGCTTTTGGTCTTTTGCAGTGGCTCTGATCTCTCTGGGAAACTATGTACAAATTACACATGTATCACACAGCTGGCTTGCACATGAGCAACAACCCTGATGTGTTTGGAATGGATCAGATAATGCATTAGCACATTGAAATTCAGTAGAGAAATATGGAAAATATCAATTACATTCCTTCTTTTCCCTCAGTAGATTAAACTCATATATTCAGTTTCCAGGAACTCACCTTTACCCTGCAGTCTTGTATTGGAAAGGAGGGCAGAGAGCAACCCTTTCATCTAGTCTGCTATTTTCTAATTGTCCTTTTCTAATGGATTATGTGCAGGACATAGAGCTGCAGAGAGACGAAGCTTGCCTAAAACGAGTATGTTTTTTCCCAAAGACAGTGGAATGATAGCATTAATCTAAGGGGATGAGGTATATTATACCCAATGAAAGGGCTTTACTTTTCAAGAGAAGGCTGAAACCAGCACCCTGCACAGTCCCCAGCCGGAACTGCTTTGTGCTGCATAATTTACTCCAACTTTACTTACTCCAGTGAGCAGGATATTCACTCGAGAAGCAAGTTAAAATTTCAAGTTACAGGGGATTACAGTTTATGTTCTCTGTGAACCCTTGTGCTACAGAACAAACCAGCGTCAGCTGGAGAAATTTATGTTGGCTGGATGAGAGTAGCTGGGATGTCAGTGGCTAAGGGAGCAGCCTCAGGCAGGGGTGGGAGAAGAGGCCTGTTTAAAACCCCTCAAGCTTAAGGTGGAAGTTACTTTCCCTTCCAGGGCTGGTGTGGAGAGGCCACAGTCCTCTTTGTCTTTCTTGAGCTTTAGATTTCAGAGATAGGGAAGGAAAAGAAAGATATTAGGAACTTCCCCCCACAGAACAGGTCTAAAATTACTCTTTTCTATGTAGAAAATCCCCAACCAAATAAACAATGACATTTTGTGGTTTTGTTTTGGGGAAGAGGAAGAAGAGGTAAATTCTATTTATATTAAGCCATGCTGGAATGTTTTTCTAGTATCTGAGTTCACCTGCCACCCAATTGCTTATTTGCCTGTTGCTGGGGTTTCCTGACTTAGGACTAAAGAAACGATGTGAAAACTGAACATAAAATCTAGTTCATTTCATTGGCAGCATGGAATATTGCAGCTTTTATGGCCCAGCCACAAATTTTTCAAAACAGCTACTGATACTTGATGAGAATAGAGCATACACCTGACTAAATAATGAAAAAGGGTGTAAATCTGACAAACTGTAAGCTATCGCTATTAGCACGACAAACAGAACTATAAAGTAGGGGGAGATCAAATGCAATAAAGCAAAAAAGCTGTTCTTACTGGTGCTGAATGTGACATGCATAAGGTCCCTGAGGAAGCTATGTATGGTTGCAAAAATCTTACACTTGGGACTTTAAGTACGGGGAATCACCTTCTGTGAACCAAGCTTGTCTGGCTGTGAGAAAAGGGGTTTAAAATGTTTTCTGTCATTCATGAAAGAGCCAGCATGGCTGGTAAGGTGAAGGCAGGCCCCTGGTAACTCAGCCCAGTCCCACTGCCTCAAACTAGGAGTCTGATTCTGGGCTGAACTTCCTGTCCTTGCTTATGCCACCTCAAACTTGCATAAGTAATTTTATACTCAGTTTGTATCAGCATCAATAGCTACACAAACTCTCCCCATGGCATATCCCAGATGCATCAGCTCACTATATTAAAAAAAAAAAACAATACCCAAAACCCCAATCAAATAAGTGAAATACGTTTACATGATGGTCAGAAAGAGTTCATTTCAGAGCTTAATTTCATGCCACTTCAGGCAAGGAAAAACAAATTGTGATTGGGAAGCCACTTGTTGGCCAAACCAAGCCTCTTTTAAGGCTTGACCATCTGCAGCAAGAGGGGAGATCTGGAACGAAGTAAATTTTAGAATGTAGAAAAAAGCCAATAGAGAATCTATCAGACATTCTGGCTTTATGTACTGGCAATATGTACTTTAAATTAATTTTAAGAAAGCAGCATGTGTGTTTTTGAAAGTGGCAGTTTGCCCATATGCATTAACATTTGGGTGCCACTAAAGCGACTTGAAAAGTTTGGACTACTTGCTAATACTTCAGCAAATTTCTCTCCCTCTCACTGGACCTTCAGTTTGAAAGATAGGATTTAAGCTGTTCTCCATTCAGTTTGAAGATGCATGCCACTTGGTTTCAAGATATGGAAACATATCAGAAAAAACATGACTGAACTAATGATATGATTTCAAGTAATTTCAGTTATTTCTTAACAAAGAAAATATCTTTTTGGGAGGGAACTGAAAATGACTCGAAAAAAGGAACACATCCTTCTCACCCTAATATTGAGGATTTTTACCCTTTTCAATTTTTGGGCGGTTCAGAGGAGAAATATGCCCCGCTAGACCTGCCACAGTAAATTTTCTAAAACTGTTAAGTTAAAACCAGGCCTGCTACACTCATATTTATTCTGTAACATTGTGCCTATAGGGACAGTGGCATACAGTTTTATCTGCAATATTATTTTTCTGGCATTTGTGACAAACTATAAACTACAGGAATGAATTTTTAAAAGGAGACTTTTCCCATTATTAATCAAGTGAAAGTAGGATTCTGCTATTGTAAACTAGCAGCAAAATTGCTCTCAAACCATATTTCCAGTAGCTCTCATTTTGCTGCAGATGTAAATTCAGAGAGATATATGTTTCTCTCATCCCAGTGCTACCACTGAATTAAAATATCAGCAATATCTATGAATTAAATGGGCCTCATCAACAGTTTTTACAGCAGTTGAGATAGCATTTTATTTTTTTTGTTTACAAACAGCAATAAATATACTCATTTCTATTGATCTTTATTATCGTTAAGATTTATCAAGCAGCACTTATACTCCTGGCCTTGCACAAAAGGAAAAACAAGAAAAAAGAACTATGAATCCCCTACATGCAGTTTCTGCAATGCCAGCAACATATTAAAGATGTTGGAGACCTGCATTTGAGCAAAGTGTATATCCAGCTGTGCTTCTGTTCATTGGCAGGAGTATGTCTGAGAAGAAATTCAGCAGTGAGTGCCACATTACACATTTCTGAGTGCCAGAAATCCTAAAGGATGCTGTGTACCTGGCTACATGGAAGCTGCCTTCATCCGTCACACAAATGTGTGGCCTTCCAGTACCTGAAGTGCCTGCAAGAAAGGTGGAGGGAGACTATTTACGGGGGCATGGAGTGAAAAGACAAGGGGGAATGGATTCAAACTGACAGAGAGTAGATTTAGATTAGCTGTTAAGAAAAAATTATTACCGTGAGGGTGGTGAGGCACTGGAACAGCTGTGGATGCCCCATCCCTGGAAGTGTTCAAGGCTGGGTTGGATGGGACTCTGGCCAACCTGGTCTAGAGGAAAATGTCCTGCCCATAGCAGGGATGTTGGAGCTAGATGACCTTTAGCGTCCTTTCCAACTCAAACCATCCTATGATTATATGATTGTAGGATTCTACGCGTGCATCTTTTAAGATTAGACACCAGATTACTGTGAAGCGGCCTACCCTTAGGCAGGAGTAAGCAGGTAAAATTTCCCCTTTACTCTTTCGTGGCTAGAGAGAAATAACAGAGAGAATTTGAAGGGCTCAGTTCTAAGCTAGGATGTGCTTAGACCTCAGGTCTCTTCTAAGGGAGATGAGATGAAGCTTCAGTGAGTTCATCCCAAGAGGAGGGTGCTCACTGAATGGCACAGCACACAGTGTTACCTCAGAGCTGCATCCAGCTGACGCAAAGCCCACGAGCTGCACTGAAGCAGAGCGTTATGAGAACTGTCTGTGCCTGGATGCATTCTTCAGGATGGATCGTAGAAACAAAGGAGATTCAGGATCACTGCAGTACTTTTGAGAAACAAAACAGATTATCTAACAAATTATTAAAGGAAGAGTCCAGAAATCAGCCCAAATCAGAATTTAAACATTTAGCCTACCTATATATTTTATTTTTCTCTTTCCCTCTTCCCCCCCTTCCCTGTAATCATGTGGTATTTACTCATACCCATGTCGAAGTCTGGAGCATTAAACTGAAGATCTATCTTCATGAAAAAAACTAAAGCTTTGACTCATCACCTGTCATCTGGATGAAGTCACTCCTCAAAAAGAGCAGTGCTTTTCAAAAAGGCAAAGCTTTCGCAGAAGGTTGTCTTCCCAGCTGTAGCACAATCCTACTAATTTTAATGGAGCATGACAAGTAACTGGAGGCAGTCTGATCATTAATTTGGGATTAGAACCACTTTATTCTTACATTTAAGCATTTTATTCAGTGTTTCCTGTCCAAAACATTATACCAACCCAAATTAAATTGATTCAAGATTAATTTAGTTAAAGTGGTGCGAAACTCCCATGTAGACGCTCTTAAATTGTTTTAAACCTGAAACATCAGCCTAGGTTAAATTGATTCTTCACAAGATTAAGCAGAATCAATATATCATCCATTTTTAACTTATTTAGGAGTATCCACTAAGCAAATTAGTTTAAAAACCTAATAATTTAACACCACGTGCTGAGACTAGTGTTTATCATGACGATCACTAAGGTTTTCTTGTTTCCTTTGAAGCTGGTGACTCGGATCTTGTACCCAATCTGGCAATAGTGGGTGTGCTGCCATTGAGGCACTCCTGGGCACAGTCACGGGGACTTTAACATTAGAACTGTGCAATTCTGCATGAAAGTGTGGCATTACTTTGAATTAACAGTCCTAAAAGTGGATTGCCAGCATGTGGGATTTTCTGTTCATAAATGCTAAACTTCCGTTTTTCATTAAAAAGGTCTATTTAGACCAAGCACAGTTTTCAAATGGGAACAGTAAAAGCATTGCCTGGGGAAAAGGAGGTTCAGGGGAGACCTTATTGCCCTCTACAACTAACTGAAACAAGATTGTTGCCAGGTAGGATTGGTCTCTTCTCCAAGGTAATCAACAATAGGATGAGGGGAAACAGCCTCAAGTTGCACCAGGGGAGGTTTAGGTTGCACAAATTATTGTCAAAATTATTTTTAAATAGCTGTCCCTAAGGTACTAATCCATATATGGCAAAATGACCAACAAAAAAAAAAAAGAAAAAAAGTGATACAAGAATCAAGATGAGGCCTTGAGCTTTTAATGGATTAAAACAAACTACAAAATTAGGAAAAGCAAAAATATCACCAATACCAAGCGCCTTATGTGCAGAGATAGTGAAATTATAAATGAGCAGCTGATACACAGCTTCAAACAGAGCAGCATCTACCCAGTGAGGTGCAGGAGAACAAGTTGTTTCTTTTAGCCGATTCTCAAGGTCTCATTCCTTGGCAAGTGCAAAGCCACACCACACCAGACAGATCCTGTGGAAAGGCACCATGTGAGTTTGAGAGCTCCAATAAAGAAAGAGAAAATATCTTGCTGAGTACCATGTAATAGCCAATATATGGCACAAGCTTGAGAAGGGGAAAAGTAATTAAATTCTTCTGAGAAAATCTAACTTTGATTTTACCATGGGATAGGTTGTGATTTAATTGTTCTAATCTTTAAGATACCACTGTAAGCAATGAGTTATATCTTACTTATTTCATATTTTTGCAATCAAGAAGCCTTTTGAAGATATGCAGCTGTAATTTTCAATATTGAATAAAGAAGCTCTTGTTTTTGATAGCCACATAATACATGAAGGATAGTGAATCATCTTCCAAGTTTTATTCCAGTAAAACCTACTAGTCACCAAGTAATTCATACCATCAAAGATTTATTTTGTGTTAAGATTTAAAAATTACCAGAAACTTTAAGGAAAATGGCAGGATATTAAAATAGGAGGAAAGCAGGATCTCCCAGTTAAGCAAATCTGTACTTCTTGTAAACATTATGCAGACTTTGCATTACAATGTCTCCTGTCATAGCACAGTATGATTGATAAAAATGATCCAGGGTCCAGACAAAAGAACATGGAGTAAAAAAACATTGGGGCGGGGGACAGGCAGAGGGCAGGAATCCTTTTAGATTGACCTTTAGCTGACAAATTGGTGATGTCCTCATTAGCAGCAACCCTGCTGCTTGCCCTCAATAAAAGATAATGTCCCGTTGTTAACACTATTCCCGCTTGTGTGATTTAACACTGCTATTACAGTGCAGATTCCATTTAAATGGATTAAGGTTTAAATGAAGACAAAATATTTTTGGGTCTGCAGTGTTTGTCTCTGAACCAAGCGGTTCACTTTCATTGCCTGCGACTGGAAATTGGCAGGCTACAGGGGAATTTACCAGATCACGTTAGAGCCAAGGTTTTCACAAGGTATTACCTATACAAAGCCCAGTTTGGTTAGCATGCCCTCAGTAATATTTCACAGGCAGTTAGTTTGCTTATGATAAACTTTTTAATGCACAGTTACCCACATCATCATCCTCCCTCAGGAAAAAAACCCCTTTGCGAGAATTACAGTATTGTCTTAGTATGCAAAATTTGTGAGATTCAGAATGTAGCAAGATAATGAATCAGATTAACTACAACAGGCAACAGACACATGGTGCTAAAAATACAGAAAGAGATGTCGTTACTGATCTATGATCTGACTGGCAAGACTTTTGTTGCTTTCTGAAGAATTGTTTCAAACAAAGAAGCTTAAGCCTTTCAGTTTGCTCCCCAGATGTGCTTACATTTCAATACTCTACCTAGGGAGTCAATTTGTATTTCCAAGACAACTGACCGAAGCTCTATAGAACAAAGATGTTTAGCAATCTCTCTCATCTACTGTAATTATAGAGTTATTTTAAATACACACTGAGATAGAATATAGGGTCTTTTATTAGCAATAGCTCTTAGCATAACAAAATTCTTCATGTTGGTTGAAATCCCCTAATAAATAATGTAGGAAGTATCATGACACAACAGAAAGCAATGTTGTCACAGGAAAGAGCAAGTGATTTTAAAAGTCTGATCTATTATTTCCATGTTCTTTGCCCTTTTCACCTTATACATGATCCACCACACAATCCTCCACTCAGCTTTGATCAAATGCACACTAACCAACTGAGACCATCCTAAGAACAGCCTTCCATCGCAGGGGTGCTCCTACACATAAAAATCCATTTCCAATTCAAGAAAATAAATATGAAAATATTTTTGCTTCCAGATAGGTTAACGCAAATGGACATTGTCCTGATCTGGTGAGACCCAGCAGCATGGTCTGTGTGGACACCAATCATCAGTGTGATCCTTGGAACTGCTGGGACCTGAGGGAATTTCACTGGGGGCAGGCAGGAGGCAGATTTCCCCTTTTCACTGCCTGGAGGTGGGAGAAGGGGCTGAAGCAGCACAGCTCCAGCATATCCCCTCCCTCTTTTGGGCAGGGCTGCACACAGGCAGCAGCACCCCCCACCCAGAATATACAGAGCTGGAGGAGACCAGATCAACCACCTCCAGAATTCGTTGTGCAGGGGCTCTTCAAATCCCAAATCTCTCAAATGGGGGACTCCCATTCCTCAGCTCTCTGCACCTTCCAGAGGAAAGAGCAAGTGATCTCCACTTTCTCTTCAGGCATGTTTTCTGCAGCTTTTTGAGCTCTCAGTCCCCCAGGTAATCAGCTCTCACATGTGCCATTTCTCTTTCACTATGCTGAACAGGGCTTTAATTAAAAGGTTTGCTGTTTCATCCTGGATTTTTTTCAGGGGAAAAAAAACAACAAAACACACAATTGCAAGAAGCAGCTGTCACTCTACAGAAAGATATGCAAGCAACAGAAGAGCTGACTTGAATAACAATATCCAAAAGACTTGAATAATGTGAAATTATTCAAAGTGACTTGCAATTGCAACTTGCTTCCTTTGAGAAATTTGGTTGGAGGGGCAAATGTGAGGGAGGGTCCCCCTTGACATGAATTAATTTAAATAATACCTGTACTTTCTTCTGGTGGTTTCTATCTGACAGTAGAAAAAAAAAAAATCCATCTCTGTTATCCCGGCAAGAGCACAACTTGGATTTATTGTCCCAAAATTGGGCTGTTTTGCCTGGTATGCAAGAGGCCATGCACACACAGAGTCAAGATATTTATTTCAAGTCTGTATTAAGCTGGGTACTAGGAGGTAAATACACACATCTTGCACAGCCTCAGTGTTCCTGCTTTTGTACCCTTCCAACAGGGAAGGATCAACATTCCCCACATATGCAACAAGCTAAAGCTCTAAGCAATGGCTACAGCTTCCTTTGTTTCCATTTCATTATACTGATTATTAAAACCCTCAAGTATTTGCTGTGCATTCTCTGCAGGGAAGGAGTTTACGGGAGACAGGGGGTTCTACAGGTGGGGATTTCACTGTGTTAATGACTGAATGTTAGCACAAAGCTCAAGTAAAACTCTTCTTTGTCTCTATCAGCAGTTTGTTAATGGTGTTATCTCATTTCTTGATTAGATTTATGATGTCATCCTATTATTGCTTTTCAAGTCTTGGCTCCTAGTTCTTACTTGCAGAGATAAAGCGTATTACGTATACAACAGATTTTCAAGAAGCTCTTCACAAGATTTTGCAGGATTCCTACTCTCGTATCCAGTTTCTGGAACTTTTTTAAACTCCATTTTGCCACTTTCTCAGAGTATCCATATCCCCATTAAAAGGTCCAGCGCTGCTACTATATGTAGGATAAATTTTTCAGGAGAGGTGACAATCTGACCCTTGGTGCTGAAAACCTGAAGCTCAGAATCTGCACAATTTTAATTATTCAAAATCATCATTGAATAGTCCTGGCTTAGTTTTGCAGTTGTTTTTTATGAACTTTAAGTATACTTAGATGGGGACAGAATTTTGTATTTATGTAATTTCACAGAAATTAGATGTTTTTAAAATACTATTTCATGATGATCGTGGCTCTTACAATGACATATTCATGTCATGTGTATTCACATTTAAAAGCAAAAATATTTCTGTTTGTGACATCCCACCCTTAAGGGGGAGGGAGCACCCAAGATTCATAAATGCTGATGGTTGAAAGGAATGGCAAAAGTAAAAGTGTCCACAAAAAAAATCACTAAGTTTTATTAGTAGATTGCATATTGGGCATGAATATTGATATGCTAGTCCCTGACCTACTCTGTAAGCACACGGCAGTGGATTTTGGATAAAAGGGAAGAGAGATTAATGAGAGAAAGAGATAGTTGTTTTGTTTTTTTTTTTATTTCCACTCCAAAAAATTAAAGATCACTGTTTGATAAGCTGTCCTTTGAAGACATAATTCAGTGAATTAAAGATGCACTTACAATTATTCATTTATATACACGTGATTTCTTTCTCATTCTATTTAACGGTAGGAGGTTACTTTATAATTTTATGAACTTAGCAGGAGTGAGAAAAAATCTCTTTAAATTAATAATGTAATTACTCCTATTGTCCTGTTTCTGTAGCTACTGTCGTTATTTTTGATTACAAAAAATAGCTTTAAAAATGCAGATGTTTTGAAGTTACACCTTCGTAGAAGCAACATGACTGTATGGACAGAAGAATTGAAATGCAATATAAATGCCAAATATTATCATAAGTTAGAAGTTTTAAAAGATTCTGTGAAACAAGTTTTCAGTGTTAACCCGAACCTCAAGGGAATATTTTAGGGGTGGGATTTTTTTTTTTTTTTAAGTTGATGAATATTGTCATTAGTGATAATTTTGGAATATTGCATTAAAAAAATCAACTAGTGCCAATTAAATTAATAATAATTTCTATCACTAGCTTTTTCAGGAAGCATTGTTGTCTTCAGCATATTCAGGAAAAAAAAGAATGCCTAAACTTTTTATGATGATCAGAGGTATGTCCTGACTCTACAGAAACCACTGGCAATACTCCCACTGCCCCTAGCTGTGTTTTGCTTTATTTCCCCAATCGTTCTGGTGCTGGCAGTTTCTCACCGAAAGTGTTACTCTTGTTCTTTCAGGAAGAGTTGGATGTAATCTGAACTTTTCTTAATATTTGGTTAACAGTGTCATCCACACACACTGAAACTCTAAGAAGCATTAAACAGAGAAGAATGCAGAATTATGGGTTGGGAACAGCATCAGGGCTACTGAAAGTCTTCAAATCCTGTGATGTACTTTTTTGTCAATCTGTTTCTAAAAAATAGTGTCAGATAATTCGGAGACTGAGAGCATAGTGGCTGTTTTTACTGCTAAGTGACATGGAAAAGTATCAGGGGAAGGCCAAGTCATTCCCACTGACATCTGACACCCAGGCCCCAGATGATTGTGGCAGGTCCTTGGCACTGCCTGCGTGCAGAATAAGACAGAACAACACTGCAAAACCATCTCAACAGAGCGAAATGCTAAGTAAAAAATCAAACAAAACATCCCCAAACAAACAAAACCCCAAACCAACAACAAACCCTACACCAAAAAGTAACTCCCACCCAAAAAATAAATAGTTCTTTCAGATCTCTTTTTCTCCCTCAAACACTTTGCCAATAAATGGACATATAATTACCAGATTAACTTCAACAAACCAGGTTGTTTGCAATGGGTAAAGAGTAAATAATAGATTTTTTTTTCAGTCAATTGATCTCATTTTAGACCACAGGCTCGTTTTTTTCTTTCCTCTTCTCCTCCAACTATTTGCTGCTGATATGCAAGATGAATTATGCAACTTAGGGGGTTTTTCTTCTTCATTTTTTTTTCTTTTAAAGAAATTTGGGGTGTGGCAGTTAGTATTGGATTCTTTTGACCTTCCTCTGCAAATAAGTATCTTGAATCCTTTCTGTATTTCTCCAGTGGCATTAGTCTACTAATTGCAGCAGCACTTGAGTTTCTATTGTGATGAATCTTTAAAAAATCAGTTTTACATGTATGCATGTATTTCGTAGACAATATGTGGAGAAGCAGCAGTGTAATAAAGCTGAAAAACAGAAGCTTAGTCTTTGGACTAAGAAAAAAATAAAGTGGAAGAGTGAAAAGGGTCCTCTAAGAGGTAGACAAGTGCAAGTAAGTAGGAGTGGAGCAAGAAAGAGCAAGCATTTTTGGAGATGTAAAAGTGCTTGATTCCTTCATTCAAGTTAGTCTTGAAGGTTTAATTCTGAAGTGTTTTAAAGGTCACAACACCGAAAGCAAAAGCAGCAATCCACATGCAGCTTTTTCCTAGCACTTGCAGTGAAAGTCTAACCTCTGATTCACACAGGCTTGTGAACACTCACGGAAAACCCCTCGCCTTGTATGTGAGCAGCTCCTGAGGGAGAATTAGTCATTTCACACAGCACTAATGATAGCTTGCCAGTGTTAAATTAATGGCATCCTTGGGGAAAAAGGTAATAACATTTTTTCTTATTAACCTAACTGGCTGCAGGACTCTGCTCTAGTTCTGTTCAAATTCATCAGCAAAATCATTTTTTGTACATTGCCTTGAGTTGGAAATTTTGATTCTCAGAGCTGAGAGGGCAAAAGGCAGTTTCTGGTGTTCTGCTGGTTTCTGTAATTACCTGTGATCACAAACTACATTTATTCTCTGAAAATGTAGCTTAAATATAAAATCCAATGATATTCCATAAATCCTCAAAATAAATTTTTCCATCAACAAATCATTCACTTAGCCTTTTAAAGTCAATCATTCATCTCCATTATGAAAGACGCCGTAGAAACCAAAGCTGAGTTAGGAAACTGAAACATAAAGGAGCATCTTCAGGTTAAAACAACACAGTTCTCCAGATAAAGACTTTATAGGCTTATTCATTTAATATGCACTGCCTTATCAGCCATGGAGAAGAATACTTTGCCTCAAAAGATTGAGTCCTGTGAGAAGAAATTGAATTGAACAGAAAATAAAATCAAAGTGTGGACATTTTCTTTTAGAAAACTTTGTTCATTATACAGTACTATGCTACATGCACATTCTTAGAGAGGAGCAGGAAAAATGTTCCTGGGAAATTCTGTGCAACATGACTTCGAAATTCAGTGGAATTGAAAGACGTTTATGCAACCAAAAAAAGCACCTGGTTTTAGAATAAAGAACACATTTAGCCTTTCTTCCTTTAAAGAATCTCTGTAGTACAGTTCTTTAACACTATCAACTAAATTTTGACTTGTAACTAATAAACTTTCCTCAAGTGTTGAAGTTTGTTATCTGTAGCTTTCTGAAATTGTTGCATCATATGAAATATGAATTTTACCAACAAACAGCAATGCTGCCTGCCAGACAAGGGAAGTGAAGATGAATTTTAGACAAGAGTTAAACCCTTCTTGTTTTTCTCCTGAGGATGGATCCTCTGGGCCAGATCCTGACTTTTTTCATTTGTGTTTGAGACTGTAAGACTTTGCCTATGTGAAGAGGAAATCAGAAGCCTCAGCAGTCAGCCCACTTGTTTCAGTAATTGCTGTAATTGAACTAAGATGAGCAATGCTTAGTCCCCACTTAAAAGCTGAGAGAAAATTTACTTTGGTGAATTGCAGCACTACTACTCAGGCTGCAATTCGACGATAAGAGTGTCACGAGGGTAGGAGTGTCAGCTCTGCAGAGCAACATCAACTGTGAGAACAGAAATTAGACAAGAATGGTATTGCAAACTAACTCTGGAGAGGTGTATTTAGAAAATTAATTCTCTTATTAAGCTAATTCTGTGCTAAAACACCTCGCATTTTTCTTTATAAGTCAATACAAGTCACTTCACATCCTATTACCCATGAGAACTTTAGAAAACTCCATTTAAAATTCATGGGAGACTATTATCTAATGATTCATTTCATTAATAACTCATTTCCCTGGTTTCTAGGCCACAAACGCTCCAGACTCTGCAAGCTTATCCCGGTTGTTCATAAGCACATTTTAATTGCCTCGCTTTTGGCAAACGTGGAAGGCTGGATCAGTCAATGAAATGCATGACAGTAGTGCCAGAGAAAGCTCTAAGCACATACAAAGGGAATCCACATGTAATGATGATGATGTAGGATTGCTCCTGCTGCTATCCACAGGAAGGAAACCTCTGTTTTAATCATCTCACTTTTAAAATATATAGTAAGAAAGCTAGCAAAAAAGGATTTATAGCTACTAATATGAGAAAATAAAAGATGATAACTATTTAAAGGATGATAAAAAAAGGAGGCTAAAGACAAATTGAAGAACACCTTAACCACAAATTCTCAAATTAACTCTTAGGTGTGCACTTCTAAAAGCAGAGCTCTTAAATGCATCAGGAACTTGGTATTAATTACAACTGTTCTGACTAAAATCTCATGTAAGGAGTTGATGCATCATGGTCACTGCACGCACTTAATACTTTCAGCAAGAAAGCTCTGAGTGTTTAATGATGCCTCCTCCTGCAGATGGATAATCCCATAAAACACACAGTGCTCTTCAGACTCCTCCCTCAGAAAGTTTTGTGTGCAGCAGGAGTGGCTCCCAACTGCAGAAGTGGTTGGGGTCTGCACATACTTCCTACCTGGTTGAGGTCTAGGTAAGGACATGGCTTTATTACTGAGTGCTTAAATAAACAAGTCAGACTTCAGACTCACATCTGAATTAACAGTTAAACTGGGCTTAATGGAACCATTTATACTGTCCTTTCTATGACAAAGGTAGTTCTTCTGCTTTCCCTGCCAGGAAGCACAACATTCAAAGATTTTTCAAAGATAAAGGTACAGAAAGCAAAGTTCAGTCCTACTGAGACAATCTCATAGCTGGATGTAGAATTTCTTCCCCCCTGCACACACACACACACCCCCCCCCCNNNNCCACCCACCCCCCCCCCCCCCCCCAATGGAGCCCAAATCTCTTTTGAGCTCATCGAGGGACTGCTGCAGCACATTTAACATCTCATAAACCCCAGTTTGCCAAGCTGCCAGAAGAACCGACAGATCTCCTGGTGGCACCCAGTGGATGCTCAAATGCAGAAGAGGAACACAGAGCTGGTAGACCAACCCTCCCTTCCACCCCGTACTCATTTTAAAGAGGTGACAAGATCCATTTGACGCTTCATCCATTGAAGTTTTATATCTCAGAAACTGATAGAATAAGAAATGCTGTAATTTTTTCAAGTGGATGCCATTCAGATTTTCATTGGCGTTGAACTGAGCTCCAGCACTTTGTGTTTGGTCAGGAGTTAGATGTGCTCTGCAGACTCCTCCTCCTGTCACATTCCACAAGAGTTTCTGTAAAAGATTATCTAACTCAATATGAAAGTTGTTGTTCGAGGAAAAGCAGTTGTTACACTTCTGTTGTGAAAATAGCCTGAATAAAAAGCCTTATATGGTAAATGCATCTGAATAACCTGGAAACAGCATGAGGAGCATTCAGTACCATATCACACATTTAATTGAAGCATCTCATAGTGTGTTGGACCCTTATAATAATTCAAAAATGAGCTAAATCCAAGGAATTACTGTATTTCTAAACAAATTATTTTGAAGTAGACAGTCTCCTAACCAGAGGAAAGTCATTAAGTTGAAAATCCATGCTGAGCTGGAAAGTGTATTACATATTCCTTGATGTATTACCAGAAAATACTTATTAAAGCAAAGTTTGGTAGAATATTCAATTATCTCTACATCCATACAAATTGATTTTCTACTGATATTGAATGTTTAGAGGCTTTTCCAAATATATTTCTTTAAAGGGTTTAATATCAAAAAACAAAATAACCACCAACCTCTCCCCCCCCCAAAAAAAAACAACAAAAACAAGCCCCAAACCAAACCCCCCAAAACCTAAGACAAAGCACAAAATGTAATTATATCTTTTTAAAAGCAATACAGGCTTTGCTAGGTTCCCCCAAATCTCACAAAGAAAATAAAAGTATTGGTTTCTAGTAGTACTTCACAGAAACTGGAGGACTGTTGAACAGCAGGATCTTATTATTTATGGATTTTTCATTTAATTAATTAATTTAGTTAAAAAGCAAGAGATTTAGGTAAAATAAAGTAAAAAGACAAAAAAGACAAAACATTTATTCTGGCTTCCACAGGTCGCATCTCAAATATATTCTTCTAATAATTTAATTATAAGAGTTCCAATGCAATGCTACCTCGCTTGAAACTGTTGAAATAGGAACAAAAACCTTTCCATTTTCATCTGCTGGAAAGAAGAAAATTTCTTTAATTTTTCACCCCACTGTTGAGACGTGTCCACCTATTAATTGAAAGTAACACTAAAAGTTACAGTATCAGGTGTGTATTTCTTGTAAAATTAATAGCAATAACAAAATTACACGTAGTTTAATACTTTCCCTAAACCAAGGAAGTATTTTTCAGTAAAGCCTTTCATGAAGGAAGAAACCAGTGAAAAACAACTAAGATAACTAAGATAAATAGATTTCTCCTCTCTATGCTGGTTGTATAGCAAGTAAACATTAATTCCATACAAATAGGTGATATCTCTCATGTCCCACAGTTGCAAAATCCACACTTACAGTTAATTTGGACTGAAGAGTCTTCAAATCACCACGTGGTTTAAAAGGTGCTGTAAAAGCTGCCTATGATCAAACATTTTTCTTCAGTTTCCCGAGCTACAGAATAAGTAACCAGCAAAAGTTGTGACAGCAGAACAAATAAATAGTTCAAATAAACATCTCTTCTCTTCTCTTCTCTTCTCTTCTCTTCTCTTCTCTTCTCTTCTCTTCTCTTCTCTTCTCTTCTCTTCTCTTCTCTTCTCTTCTCTTCTCTTCTCATCTTCTCTTCTCTTTTCTCTTCCCTTCTCTTCCCCCCTCACCCTCCCCTCCTCTCCCTTCTTTTTGGGTTGTGAAAAGAGTATAAATCCCATTGCAGGTGTGTCACTATCAGAAAAATATTTAGGAAACCCCTTCCGTCAGCCCTGTGCTAGGACTGGTGTTAAGTGTTTGGGGTTATCAGTACCTGTGCTCAGATTCTATTATGGAGGAGAAAGCTGCATCAAAAAAAAAAAAAAAAAAAAAAAAAAAAAAAAAAAAAAAAAAAAAAGGCTATTTATCAATAAATAAGAAGAAAATAAATAAAGTTTTACCCTTTTCATAGAAAGTGAATAGTAATTTAGTGATTTTACTGAACACCAGAGTTATGGAAAATGTAATAAAATGAAAGAAAACAGATTAATATAATATATATTCCAATTCTAGCCAAGCCCAGAAAAGAATAGGTAATTATTTACAGATTGTGTAGCTGATGTGGAAAATTTCAAATGCATTTGTTTATTTATTGGTTATTTATAAGATCAAGGAATTGCAACTTCATCTGGTTTACGAAGAAAATATACCTTCAATATCAGATTTTTCCTTTTGTGAAATTTTTCTAACATCATGCATATTTATATTCATCATATTTATATTGATGCCTTTATTTGTAAGGATGAGTAATGGAATTTTTAAATGCATTTCTGTGTCATATATTGAATGCAACATATTTAAATTGTTGTGCTTCTAGAGAATATCTTATTATACACATTAATTTTGGCACAGTGTCTTCATGAAAAGCCCACTTAAATTTATTATAAATTAAAATAATGACAAAACTTATTTAAAGCTAAAAAGGTTAAAGCTACTCTCAAAAGAGCAATGATTATTAGTTGTAAACATTATTTCCATCACAAGATTAAACCTTTGCAAAAGACCTTAAAACATACTTCAGCTGCCAATAAATAGCAAATCAATGAAAAAACAATATAAGTGAGTGAACAAGCTGTAAAAAAAAATCCAAAACAAGAGAATGGGGATGCCACTCTGTTTAACTCATATCTAAAAAAAAAAAAAAAAAATCCTAAATGGAAAAACTATTTCACCTTCTTTTGCTGTAACTGGGGAGGTTTGACTGTTAGGACACTTTGTTCAGTAACGGCCTTGAGATGAGACAGTGCTTTAATGCTCTCAATATATTTGCCTAAGAGAAACACCACAATGGGATCCGAAATAATCAGTATAAAAAATAAATAGATATTCTTAAGGAAGCAGAAACCCAACTGTCCAAGAACATATTTCAAGGAGCTAAAAGACTTGTCCACACTAAAATCTCCTAAGGAGTGTGAAGGTGTATTATGAAGTGTGAGGGAGAATTGATTTTCCTTTTTGTAGCTGTATAACATAGAAGGCCAGTCATTTAATTTGTTACCATAGAGTCAATAAGCCCTAGTTTTGAACCAAGAGTGATGCTGGAGAATACACAAACAGCTGCAGAGGAATGAGACAGCAGGGAAGAATATTTCTGGTGAAAAAACTTTAAAAATAATCAATATATTTTTAATTTTAATTTATAGGTTTTTGGTTTGTTTGTTTGTTTTTTTAATAAAGGCTCATGGTCATAGTAGCCCTGGTAGCTTCAGAAGGTTCCATCAAGCTCTTGCTGTACTGTATTCTTATTTCATGCAAAAAGAAGCAGAATATTGATAGGAATTTGCCAGACACTGTGCTAAGCAGTCTTGATTAAGTGTTTGATTAAGATTTCCTGTACCTACTAAGTTGTGAGATTTTTAGATGAGTAGAAAATTGTTGAAGATGGTGCATGCGATTGCTGAAGTGAAGGAGAGAGGAAGCAGGAAGAGGTTAGTCCCCCATCTTAGGACAAAGTTAGTCCAAACGAGAAAAGTAAACTGCAGAAATTGTGTTTATTAAAGGGCAATAAGTAAAATATAAGTTTGGAGTTTATTTTAAGTGCCCCTACTGAAATTAAGCAGTCTGATCAGAAAGAGGACTACCAAGCCTCAGCCAGGGCTTACATGGGCTCAAAATACCTTTCAAAGAAGAACAAAGGAAGTTTTATGTTTTCATGCAGGAGGTCCTAATCAACACTCTTATATGTGGCTTTTCAATAGCATGAAGACAGAAGAAGATTAGAATTGAATGGTAATTTTTTTTAAAAAGCCCAAACCCTGCTATAAGCATTTGAAAAGCTGCTACATTGATAAGGAATAACCTCAACAGTCTCCAAGGATGCAGAGATTGCAAAAGAGCTGTGGCTTTTTTCCTTAAGGAAAGAAAAATCCCCAGACTTGCCCTAATGACACAAATTATCTAATTAGCCAGTCTCTTTTAAAACCAGGGGGGTAAAAAACAAGGGTGCTTTGTATTGTTTACACAATAGCTGCGGAAAGACCAATGAAAAATCCAATATATAGTCTTCTGACAAAGTAAATTAATGATTAGCAGCATTTACTATTGATGTCACCCACTGCTTTCCTGGGCAACCAGAGTCACAATTATTTGGCCCTTTGGTTTTATAATACTGTCTTCTCTTGCCTTTTTTTCCTCATCAACCTTTTCCTTCCAAGTCAAAGAGCAGAAAATACTGTATATACTATGTTAGCACAGATGAAATCAGCTCAAAAATCCCAATTATGAGAGGTTTTTCCATTGCTCCTCAGACATCAGAGATTAACTACAAGGTTCACAGGTCATTTCAATCCCTTCCAAATGTGTCATGGCTTTAATCCTCCCCCCAAGTGTCCCGAGGAGGAGGGTAAGGGATGTATAATGATATAGCAAGGGATTAGCTTGTTGCTCAGTTTATGCTTCAAATTGTGCGATTGAATTCACAGTGTCACAGACTGGGTCAGCAATAATTAGCAGTATTTTCATAGTGCTCACTAACAAAAAAGAAAAAAATGGTCCTTGGAGCATTGCCCTTATGGAGGCACAAAGGGCATGTGCTCTGGCTATGCTTTTGGTGACAGGTCATATGTACTGCAGACGGCAGAGACATTTTTTTGTTTTAGGGAAAACAGGATAATAATTTATCAGGCAGGAAGATATTAACTGCAATATAACAAGAAAAATATTTTTTCCACCTTTATATTTTAATTAAATTAATTTAAAACCTGGACTAGACTATATGAGCCACTGAATCTGTTGGCATTTTAAAAAATGAAAATTAAAAAAATCAAAACTAGATTTTGAGAAATATATGGTCTACGGAAACAAGTCAAATTAAATTTACACAAACGACAACCAAGTATTTTTAAATACTGAATACACCAGAAATCACTTTTAAAGAGAACCTGCTTAGATAAACCCACAGGCAAGCAAAATATAAAAAAACAATGAAGTGATGTTCCTATAAGAGTTTTCACAGATTTCCATATCAATAAAATTGCCATTCTGCAGTTGTTTTATTTTAGTTGTTTAACGTGAGTACTCGAGCAAATTAGTTTATTCACAAGCATTCCAAGAAAACTTTATTACATCCATCAAGCAATTTTCAGTCTCTTTTAAACATCTAATTGTGAGTATTTTTATCAGAGAGCTGAGCTATCTGCTTATAAGAAACGAAAAAAGACAGTTCCTTGCTCTCAATTCATCCAGCAGCACATCTCAGATTCTGATTTTCAGACAAAGAGCTTGAAGTGCTGTTGGTGTGATTAGACATTGTCATGCCAATTACTCACCTACAAAGTTCAGCATAAAAACATCGAAAAGCAAGAATTCTGCTTCACTTTCTCAGTTTTATTACTGTCTCAACTTTGCCTCCACCGTGCCAAAGTAACTTCTGCTGCTTTCCTTCCTACTGCACACCTCAGTCTTCCTCTGGGGCAGGAATTATTCACCCCTGTGCAGCACAGGGCTCTTTCTACCTCTGGATTTTGCTTTAGCACAGCAGAACCCTGAAGTCTTCCATAAGCCGATGTAGAGAAGAAAAATGGTAAAAAAACCAGATGTATGAAAAGCATAAAAACAAATAAACAAAGAGAAACCTAAGCTCTGCTTGAGAAATATTCAGCATAATATTTTCAATTTATCCTGTCTTTCAAATGTACACTAGGGAAATAAAATATTTCTTCTCGGTTCCGTCTGTTTTGTCCAGCTCCTTTGAATCCCTTTATTTTGTGAATCCTTTCAGTGAAACTCGATTTTGCAGCAAACCATTTTATGGGCACTTTGGATTTTCTCATTACTGAGTGTAGGTTTGGAGATTTTCTCTTACCTGGGGTAGTATATTGTTGGCAAATTGGACCAGGGAATATATTCTGTGTTTCTTCCAGACCTCCTCACCTTCTTGCCCCCAGCACATCTCAGGTGGCACCGAGTCCCACTGAAAAAACCCCACAACCTCTGTGAGTTATGGCTCAACATGAAAACCTTCTGGGCATTTGAACAAAAGAAAAAGGAAAGATCATGCTTTGGGCACCTTCAAAACCTCCAAGCAAACAGATATCACAGCTTTCCCCTTCTCAAACTACATTTTGCTTCCAATTCTACCGACATGAAAAACCCCCACTGAGATGATAATAAATTTTGAATTAACCATTGATTACTATTGACCTAAGGAAAAAAAAAAAAGGCTACATTTTACTTGCAGTACCAAAAATTGTCAAGGAAAAAAAAAATTCCCAAAAACCAAAAGGCACTTAAGCTGCTGTTGATTTTATTGTCATAGATTAATGAACAGTGACAGTCTAAAAAGCAAAAAAGGTAACATTAGAAAAAAAATCAGATTATTCCATGGACTTACTTTCATGGTTAATTGCCAATGGATATTGTTGGTGTTGAAAGACACTCTAACCTTATGTAAAAATGTTTAATTAACTCTAGATTATCTTTATGGCATGATTTCTGAAGGTTTTTTTTTTTTTTTTTGCAGCTCGATTATATTTTTTTAAATAGTTTCAAGGCAATGAATGAGTATCAAAGAATAGCTGTGAGAAAGTGATCAGCTGTTGATAGAAGGAACCAAACCAGATTAAAATAAAAGAACTATTAAAGCACACAACAAACGATTTAGATCCTTGCATGCAGGAATATTTTATATGCCAACTATGAATAAATTATTCTGGTGAAAGGACAGAACATCCTACACTTGAATCTCTGTGGGATTTACTGAACAACTTTAAAATGGCAATGGTAGAAAACCTTCTGAAAGGAAAGTTTCCTCAATATCATGTTGCTGCTCATCTTCCTTTTTACATTAATGGTCAGCTATGCCTGCTTTCTTCAATAGTAATGGCATCAGCAATGGGTGAAAATATGTTGTGGGAGAGAATCTCAAGTGAAGACCATAAAATTTAGGCTGCAGTTCCTTGTACTTCTGGAATTAAGTGAAAATAAAAATTAACTTATTTTTTTGGCATACAAAATTTTCTGAATTCTACCCCAGAACATGGTAATTATATTTCTATTTTGGAGTACCCTGTTTCACAAAATCTATATTCCAGGGTTTTGGTCTTCCAGTATTTTCTACAGAAAGATAAAATGGCTTTGGCTCACTTTTCATATTTCTTTCTGTAAAAACAAAGTTACCTATGCAAAATTCAACAAAATAAATAATATTAATTAAAGAGTGCAATGGATGTTCTGCTTCATTACACTTGTAACAAATCATTATAATATAAAAATGAAGAAAAGTCAATTGCATTAAAAAATCAGAAAGATGAAGACACCAGTGATTTTAATCAGTTTTACAACTTTTCATGTCACTTGTAGACAATTCGAACTGTCAAGCGTATCCCAATAAAGAAAATCTAAAATGGCAAATTACCTTTTAAGATGAAAATTATTACTAAGAAACCATAATCACATAATATTACTATCTGTTATATTAAAAATTAATTGAGAAATGATTCATTTGTTGCAAGAGTAACACATGCTCAAAATCCAAAATTAAATACAGCTTTAATTAATTACAGTTGAAATTAACTATTTAGGTTATATGATAGAATAAATAATGCTGGTGAATTCTTAACTTATGCAACTATATGTTCAATTCTACATTGAAAGAGCTATGAAGAATCAAAATCTTCAATATTAATCCAGTTAAAAGTAATTAACTGATCATAGATTTTAGCTTAAACTTCTCTCTTTTATATATACACAGTTTGAGCTTGTGTGTGGATATATAGAAAACATATTCTTGCCTCTTTTACCTATTTTGAGCTCTCCTTGCTGAAGGGAATTAAGCATAGGAGTCAGTTTATTTTGTTACATTGCACAGTTCAAAACACCATTTTTTTCCCCAATGTTGCCCATATATGTCTACACATATCCATGGGAGTAGAAACTGCAATAATGCTCCATATCACATGTCCATTTAATGACTATTTTTTTAGAAAGATAAAAATAGTCGGTAGAGATTTATTTACCGTGGATAGAAATAACTCTGTTCACTAATTCCCAACACAACTGGGGGATTAAATTTTATTTGCTAATTTGTATGGATATATGACAGAAAACTGTAGAGGTAATGTAGATGTTAATCTGGTTATATCTTCAGCTTCTACAGCTTAGACATGAATTGTAACAGAAAAAAAACCCAAAGAAATAAACAAGCAAAAAGAACTGAAGTGTTACTGACGCTGAACTGCACACAATGGAATTGTGTTTTTTAAGCAATTACCTCAATAAGTATTTAGTAAGAGTTTTCAATCAATAAATAACTGTGGAAATGTTGAGGTCTTGAAATTGCCTAAGTTCTCCACAAATTGTGTGTTCTTCCTATTCCACGCGCAAGGGAAAAGAAAATTAATAGGGAGCATTTTTAACTATATAAACTAGTTTACAAATTAAGAGACTTTTAAAATAAAGGATTCCTAAAATAAGACATGAAGAGGTCAGCAGCTCTGTAATTGATTCAGTACGTACATCAGTTTAGTGAAATAGAAGTATTTTAAAAACATTTGACTAAAGTTAAATATTAAAACAGCCATAGGGGAAACCAAATCATTTGGAATTTATATAAAGCACACAGTTCTGAGAGGTATTTTTTCTGACTAGCAGCACTCTATTAAGGCTAATTTCCTTTATGTTATACAAGAGGATTGAAACCCAAGAGAAACAGTTCCTGACACCTTTTAGCTGCTGCCACTTGCTCGAATGACCTTTTTATCTCCCCCTTCTTGTTTCAGTAGAAGTGTCTGGGTGGCCATAGGGTTATGTGAATGCAAGTTAAAACTAGCCCAGAAATAAATACATAAAAAGAAATAAAAATTCAGAATTGATTTTTTCAGTAACGATTAGTACTGGCAAAGGGCTCATGAAAGATATCCTGCATCCTTTACAGCTTCTTTA
Source organism: Melanocharis versteri (assembly GCA_013397845.1). Taxonomy (NCBI): domain Eukaryota; kingdom Metazoa; phylum Chordata; class Aves; order Passeriformes; family Melanocharitidae; genus Melanocharis; species Melanocharis versteri. The sequence goes on along the minus strand of VZTG01007084.1, from coordinate 4,118 downwards.
TTATTTTTACTTGCTTGGGTGTTTTTATTTTCTTCTTATTGTTCTGTTAAACGTTTAAATCCTGATTTAAGCAGATTGAGACTGACAGGCCTGTAGTTTCTGGGGTCCTCCTTCGGGATGACTTTAACCAGCTTCCACTCAGGTGGGACCTCTCTGGATTCTCAGGACTGCTCAAAAATCATCGAGTCCTCAAAGACCATCGTCATCATCTTTCTGTATCTGTATGTGGTACAATTGCTTATCTTCTTGAAGACATTCATAGACAAGAATAGATGGATTTGAGAAGCATTGCTCTGATCTGGCCATAGAGCACCAGAAATTGCATCTGAGCCACAGGCAATGGTTTGGAATTGGAGTCCCCTATGCCCAACCTGTGCACCTCTTCTTCTAGAGAAATGAGAAATTCGTGAGCTGTGAGAGACTGAGATTGAGGGTGCTAAGCAAAGACTTGACAGCTGTGGGTTCACAGCTCAAAATCAGCCCCAAGAAACCTCTTACCTTGAATGACTTGATTTTGTAGTCTTTGTGGAACTCTTTTGGAGAAGAAAGGCAGAAAAAGGTGTTTTCCATTATCATACCTGCAGAAAGCAGGCTACAGAGGACAAGGATTTGCTGCTCATGGAAAGGGAATGAAGAGTGTTTGATGATACATTTAGCAGAGGTGTAATGCTGATGTTCTGAGTTAGTGCTACCATGGCCAAATTTTTGTTTCTTTTTATTCAGACTTTAAAAAAAAAAAAATTTTTTTTTTTCTTTTTCCAGTTAAGAGTTGTACCCAAGAACTAAAAACAGGTAGTTTCTGAGGGAGGATGGCGACTTCCACTGTCTGTGGCACCTTGAGGATGACACAGATGTTGACAACCAGATCAGTATCAGGTTCTGGCATGAAACACCTCAGCAGACAACTTTGAGCTCAGCAGTGACTGGATGGCCTAGCTCTGACATGAGAGCTGAAGGCTCTGAGGCAGGAAAGGGTTTGGAGTTGATAGTTCGAAAGCAACTTCCCCACAGGAATTGTCTTGATTAGAGCCAGACTGCAGTTAAGCCTTAGTGCAGATGAGAGGATCTCTGGGAGGGTCTCCAACTAGAACCTGTAAGGTTGAAAAAGAAATATTGATAAGGGTGACAGGGTATTGTGAGGATTAATTCTTCAAAGCCCTTAAGAGGGGCTTGAATCTTTTAGGAGTGCCTGAGAACCTCAGAGAATGCTGAAAGGAAGGATGGAGGAAGCTCTTTGAAGTTACTGACTCACCCGGACACCTTCATCCAAAACCTTGCTCCAGAAGTGGGCTGCACCCTGTCTCCTTCCACATCCTCATTTGCTGTGAGCAATGCAGTAAAAGCCACAAAACAGAGCCTTCACTGCTCTTCCCTTAAAATTTGATTTCTAAAGCACTTAAGCAGTGACTAGGAAGCAGATTAATTATAACACTTTAACAACTTGTCTCCAAGCAAATATAGACTTAGTATCACAAATACCTTTCTCTTGTCGACCTCTGTTTTTCCCCAAAAAACCCATGAAGCAATGGAAAACAAATAAAAAAACTTCCAACAAACCCAATTTCATCATCTTCTTCCTTTCACTTAATAAACATGCCTTACATAGTTCTTATGGGGTCTTTTTTCTCATTTATTAAATGCCCCAGAGTTCGTTGTTTTGTTTTTTGGTGGTTTTTTTTGTTTGTTTTTTGTTGTTGGGGTTTTTTTTAACTTTCCTGTAAATAGAAAAACAAGCACACTCCTGTTACTGCAAGACAGCATCGCTGTGAAGGGTTTCTGGAAGCACAGCATGCACTGAATTAAACTTACAGGGAAATTTCACCAGAAACAGGCTGCTCTCTAGAACGAATAAAAAGCTCAGCTCCTATTCTGTGGTAGAGAAGAGTCTTATTCAACAGCAGCGCTTTGAATTATTATTCACTATTTTGAAGACTGAATCTAAGTCCATCTGACCCAAACAGAATATTTCCTTTCACCGGAGTTTAGCTCAGAAGTGAAAAGTTCCATTTCAGCACTGAATTTCAGGCTCTCTTAATACATTTTTTCCAATACTAATGGTTTTCATACTTTCAGAAGAGATACAGCAGTTTCTTCTACTAAAGCTGCTCCCACAGAATTGCCTTTGACATGTCATTTTAAAGTACATATTGTAAATAGAAGAATTGCTAAACAATGCCACAGCAACTCTGGTTGAGAGCATAAAATCTGCACTAAGCTGTACATTTCATACCAAGAGTCTTTACTATGGGAGTTGCAGCTCCCCAGCTAATTCAATTTGTGAGCATATTATTGAATATTAACATGAAGCTAAAACATTGTTCTGGTGCATGCTAGAGCTTTATAGTTCAAAACAGCTTCAAAATATTCAAGTGAAACCAAATCAAGCTGTCATTTTGGAATGTATAGCTGAATAATATCCATAATGAAATGAATTGTATTAAATAAAAAGCACCCTTACTTCTCTATTGGCAACATAGAAATTAACTTGAGGGAAGTGAGCTATGGTATTTATATGCAGCTGTAGTGGTGATTTTACTTTACATTTGCATATTAAAACCCGCATTCCAGCAAAGCAAATGACTTTGATAAATTGCCTTACACATAATTATTGAATATTCTTATGCATCTTAAAAGACTTCAGACACTTTTAAATTAATCTGAAATTTCACACAAGGATAATTCGTATACCCTTTAGTTTTTTAAAAAATATTTATCTTTACTCAGAGAGAATTGTTAATAAATCGTGTCATATACTTTTAAATTAAAAAGTGTATGAAATGAAAATTTGGTTTAATTTTTTTTTCAGTCTGCTGCTCCTTTTCATTATTGACTGATATGCCTTCAAAACTTGTTTAATTTTATACAATTTCAAGAATGGTAATTCCTGAAATGTTCTAAAATGGCAGTATTTTACAATCCTAGGTTTGTGGTACTTTTTCTTTCCTTACACACTGGAAGCTTATATTCTATACTATTTTTCAGACTAGCAATGTACAGAGCTATATCATGAGGGTATTCTTGGTGTTATCGCAGAAAATTTGTTCCGTATGATTTGCTAGTTCTGAGACTATGAATAAAAAAACGATTTCTATCCTCATGGTAGGCGAGAAAAAAAATACCTTCACCATCCCTCTCATGGTTTTATAAACCAAGATGTCAGATATCTGCCTTCATGTGATTTATATGGGCCTTTTATCACACTTTATATAATTTTGTTTTTTTTCTAGACAACATCCTAGTCAAAGTAGTCAGCCCTCCTGGAGAAGCTTCTCCCTGTCTTTGACATTGCCTTTGCCCTTTCTATTTTAGCAGCTCTGAATGAGGAAGTCAGAGCTACACAGAATGGCCAAGATATGGGGACACCATGGATTTATGTAGCCTCCTAAAGATGTCCTAATTTGTCCGTTATTCCTTTACATCCTAAAATCATGTCATTTATTGTGATTTCTCGGCCCTTACCGAGGGTGCATTTCATCCACTGAGTGTTACTAAAGCCACTAAACAGCTCTTCCGTGGTCACTTTTCCTCGTCCCAATCCCATTTAGAAAGCAGGCCACAGCAGAACAGATACCAGCTGTCATAAAAAGGAGCCAACTCTTGTTTATTAAAAATAAGAGTAATTTATTAAAAGAAAAACAGTCAGAAGAAAATAACTGGGAAAGTCCAAGATCAAAACCGGGTCCACAGTGATTAGAGACCTTAAATGCCGAACTGGCTGTTTGCCCAGGGCAGAGATCTGCAGCGCTGGGGTGGCTTCAGCTATTCCAAAGCCAAATTATTTAAAAGAAGTTTCTCAAAAGAGATGCAGGCCCAAAGACCGCAGTGCTGGGCTCCACCAGCAGCTAACCTGAAGGCAGAAAAGCCCTTTCTGGCCTCTGTCCAAGAGTTTTGTACCCTCTTGGTCCCTCCCATGACCGCCCACGGTCCAGCCCCCATGTTCCAAGGTGATTGGTGGTGCTCTGGATGAGGTGATGTCCTCCTGCCAATGGCTCGCTTGCTGTTGGGGGACAGCTTCTTCTGGTTTCAGTGGCGGGAAAAGTCCTCAGTAAAATTCCAGGTTGCCATGGAGCTTGGTTGCAGAATAACGGTTGTGGTTTAAAAATAGCTCTTGGCCACTT
>VZTG01007083.1:0-125265 GCA_013397845.1 Melanocharis versteri | reverse complement strand
CAGGTCCATGACACAGGGCTGTGGCACATNTGACACAGGTCTGTGACACAGGTCCGTGACACAGGTCCGTGACACAGGGCTGTGACACAGGGCTATGACACAGGCCCGTGACACAGGTCTGTGACACAGGTCCATGACACAGGTCCATGACACATGTCCATGACACAGGTCCGTGACACAGGTCCATGACACATGTCCGTGACACAGGTCCATGACACAGGGTTGTGACACAGGTCCGTGCCACCTGGGCAGGCATGGCCAAAGACAGCTCCAGGTACAAAGGTACGTGTCAGGAGTCATTGAGTCACCCTCAGAGCAGATGGGACATCAGATGTGGCACCACCAGAGACAGGACAAGGACACCTGTGAGGTGCCTCAGATGAGGACTAAAGGTTGAGGGCTGAGCTTACACAGAGCCCACAGGTACCGTGGGGGTGAGAACCCAGTGAGGCTGTTCAGGGTCATGTTTGTGCACTCAAGGTCCTGACACATAAAATGCACCTGTAAACAGGCAGAGCTGGGGCAGATTGAGCCATGCTCTCTGTAATACAGACATGGTTGCTCAAGTGTTTGCTGTCTTTTAGGTCAAGTGTATAAATCGCATTTTGGGAGGCAGCTTGAAATGTGTATTTGATCATTTATGTGAATTAATAAAGTTTCACTCCAAAAGCACTTAGAAGAATCAGATACATGTTTACTCATTGTATACAGCACTCGTACTGAGACAATTTTCCCATTTTTAGAGCATGTTTCTTTAATGTCTCCTATGATTGCAATTAGATCAGTACCTAGAGGAAATGTATGCACTTAGAAATTGATTGAACCCACTATTAATAGTGTTTTTTTGATTCTGTACTAGATAGCAAAGAGTCAGATGAAACACAAAATGTTATTATAATTGAGCATTAATTCGAAGAGTAAAAAAAAAATCAAATAAGATTAATGGAACATGGATGAATTTTCTCACTTGGATTAATAAAAGAAATAACCATGCAAAAGAAGGAATTGTATTTACAATTTTTCTTTATATTTCAACAACAAAATATATATAGTAGTTGATACTCTTAGGAAATAAAATTGCCATAAATTCTGCACACTTGAAAATGTTGCTGAGTATTGAACTACACACCTGACAAAACATATGTTAACTATTATAAATGTGCAGTGAAATGTGAGGTTTTAATGTTCTAGATATATAACATGTAATGCTATATAAAAAGTACTGCTTCCCATGTCTGAAAGGTTTGCATGTCTGGTATAAAAGCTTCTTTTACTCTACCAGTGTTCTTGGAAATCACTGATCTGTGCACCCCAGGACTGGGATGGAACAATTCTCCCCACTGTTTGACTTTTGCATGACCACTGAACCACTCTGATACCAGAATTCTCCATTTCTTGTTTCCACAAAGAGCTGTGGCCTCAAGATCCTTCCTCCTCACAAAATCTATAGCATTTTTTCCTTGTGCAGGTACCCCTGCAGATTCATTCAACCTCTCCTGACAACAGTTTTTAAGATTTTAGACTATTCCAAAGGAAAGCAGGCCTGGCTAACAATTACAGCAGACCCCAAACTAACAAATATTTCACAGGTCAAGCCTCCTTACCTCAGCCCTGCTCTCCAAACAGCAGGACGTGTATTCAATTCCTTCTGAAGTAGGAAAGCTTCAAAGAGTAAATGGGACATGCACTCCCCAACAGGCAGCTGAGGCAGCTGCTGAAGGTTTGCTCAAGCACAGGAAAAATATACTCAGTACAGTGAGAAATGTGTTATTCTTGGGGTTTCAGACTAACAAGGCAAAACACTGAAGTACAGAAATGCCTTGTGCTCTCTCCCTTTCACTGCTTTTAAGCAGAAGATGGGAAATACCTGGAATATGTTTGAGATTTTTCCCCACTTCTCTAAGCGTAGAAAGAGAATTTTTAAGAAGATGTTTTGTCCCATGATACAAGAGAGAAACTGGAGGAAGGAGCCAGGTCACACCTTTTTCTGAGGCTCAGTGCTTCCTAGTAAAACAGTATTTCTCACTTGACTCTGGCAAACTGACAGTCAGCTGAAAGATTATGCTGCTATACTACAGGAGAAGAGAACTTAGAATTCTGTAAGTCATTATTTAGTTTAGCCCAGCAACGAAAAAAACCAGGAGCTAGAAGATTACCTTTATTCATACAGCAATAGTTACTGCTGCTGGTGTGTATTTGTCTGTAATTTGATTATTAGCAATCTTTTCAGTACTACATGATGAATAATAGTAAGTTTCATATAAAGTATTAATGTTATTCTCAGCCTCTTTTCATGTTCTTGGTAGAATTAAATTTTCTCTCTCTGTAATGATATTTTTAAGAGATGAAAACTGCGTTTCTTTCTAGGAGGAATCATACAAATAGCAAAGCTTGATTCCACTACATGTTCAAATTATTTGTTGTTTCCTACCTTGTCTAGTTCATTATCAGTCATGTTTAAAAAAGAGGCAGCTTCATAAATGCAGAGCTAAACCCTTAAGCTAAAACCACTAGCAACTCATTAAAAATCTGTAACACTACATCGAAAAGGGAAAAAAAAAAAATTAATTTTAAACTATTGCCTTGGTAAGTTTGCAGTTTTCACAAAAACCAACTGATATAAACTGCCCAGGACTGAATTTAAGAGACCTGCAGAAAGAGAAAAATGAGTTAAAAGCTCATGACTTGGTGTCATGATTTAACCCCAGATGGGAACCAAGCCTCAAAGAGCCACTTGCTCACTGCCCCCACACCAACGTAGGGGAGCGAACTGAAATGTAAAGGTGGAAAACCTCCATCCCTGGCAGTGTCCAAGGCCAGGTTGGATACTGGGGCTTGGAGCAGCCTGGGACAGTGGAAAGTGTTGTGCCCATGGCAGGGGGTGGAACTGGATGAGCTTTAATATCCCTTTCCACCCAAACTGTTCTATGATTCCATGATTCTAAAACTTGTGAATTGAGATAGAGTTTAATTATTAAAGCCAAAATTCTCGCACTCAAGCAAAGCAAAAGAAGGAATTCATTCCACACTTCCCCTGGGCAGGCAGGTGCTCACCATCTCCAGGAGAACAGGCCTCCATCACTCAGAACTGTGACTTTGAAAGACAAACACCATCACTCCAAATGTCCCCAACTTCCTCCTCCTTTCCCCAGTTTTAAAACTCAAGCCTGACGTTATGTGGTGTGGAACATCCCTTGGGTCAGCTGGGATCAGCTGTCCAGGCTGTGTCCCCTCCCAGCTTCCTGTGACCCCCCAGCCTCCTCGCTGCTGGGGTGGGCTGAGAGCCAGGAAAGGCCTGGGCTCTGTGTAAGCCCTGCTCAGCAATAACAAAAACACCCCTGAGTTATCAACCCTGTGGTCAGGAAAAATCCAAAACGCAGCCCATCCCAGCCACTGGGAATAAAAGTGACTCTACTGAGCCAATCCCAGCTCTTTCACATAATAGTGTCTCCATCCGTGCTTGGAATGACACTGGATAAGCACTTCCATGGTGTAGGATAAGCACCTGCCTTTCACTGATCCTTAAAATCACAGGAAAAGTTGGCTTGCATTTTAACCAAGCAGTTCTGGTTTTTCAAATGCAGCTGTTCCGTGGGAATTATTGACAATAAATATAACTCAGTGTTCGCAAATTTTGCCAGGTTATTTTGTGTTAAATGATAGACTAAATGTGAGTTGTCTATTATGACAATTATGCAAAGTGCTGATATATTTAAGTTTGAGGAAGATACTATATATATAACAATTATATATATATATTTGAGAGAGAGTGACAGAGTTATAACTGTTAAGCTCAGTTTGGTTAAGTTAAATGTCGAGCTAAGTGAGAATATAGAAGATGCTTTCCCACTTACTACAGACTGTATTTCATTTGAAACTATTACTGGGAAAAATGATCCAAGCAGTAAAAATGGAACCAGAAATTCCTGTGTGACTGAAGCAGTCAGCTCCCTTCCATCCAAGGTGGAAGAACTGAGAATTCCTGCCTTGGAATAGCCATTAGAACCAGCTTTGTGCGAACTGGCCATGATTTACTTCAGGTGGAAACAAAGAAATAAGAAGTTTCCTGGGTCTGTTTTAATTATTCAACTGCCAAATGAAAGCATTCTTGTCTTTTCTTTTTTGCTCTTTAACAGAAAAACATGTTCACCCATAAACATTATGTAGAAAACTGCTCCCAAAGTGAGGCAGGATCAAGCCCTCCCAATAAAATCAGAGGAGAGAAGCTGCGATTCTGCTCAGCCCTCAGCTACATGCAGACACGAGCTCTTCCCTTCCAGGGTGTTTTCAGGCTGGTGCAGAGTGACAACACTTCAAACTTAAGAGAGAAAGTTGAGAATCGATGACCAAAAGGGAAAAAAATTGGGATATGGAGGGATTAAAACTGAAAACTTTTTCTTGGATACAGAAGCTCTCCTTAAATCTTTTTTTAATCTGCAGTTTATCCTGGTTTTAGTTTTGGTTTTGTTTTTTTTTAAATCAGTAACTATGGCATGAGATTGGTAATTGCAAGGATCCATATATTAGCTCTCATTCCCAAACCGTAGATAATATCTGAATTACTCAGAGTGGGTCAAATAGTTTTCTGAAAAAAATCAAAACAAAAAAAAACCCAAAAAACAGAACAAAAACCTAAAACCAAAACCAACAACGTTTTGGGGATGGGTGTAATTTTTTATATGTAAGTGGAAATGTTTCTATTCTGTATGAAAACTTTACAACCGAAGCACTGAATTCCCCACTCTGATCAGATATTTGGGACAGGTAGTGCCTCAAGTGCTCTCACAGCTGTCTTACGAGCTTTCTCATCTTCATCTCTGAACTGCAAACTAAATTCTACATCAAGTCAATAAAAACTTACATTTCCCCCCTTGATTTTGGAGATGAATGAACATAAAAAGGCAGTTGAAGTAAAAACCCCACCCCAAACAGCTCTGAGTGTCCTCTGGCGATACTTCTGCAGTTAATCCCAAACCACTGACCACTATTCTTGGATCCTCTGAGCTTTGATCAGACACCTCACAGGTCTTTTCCACCCTCAGTGTAAACAGGAGCAGCATTTGCCTCCTGGTGCTAGCTTTGTATAGCTGTCATTGTTCAATAAAGGAGTACAAATCCAGACGGTAAACTAATTAAACTGTCTCAGAAATATAGGATAAAAAAGGTAAAATGTCTTTCTTTATACTTCTGTTTGTGTTATACATTCCTAACAGCCTCTTGAAGGATGTGCCAGCCCTAAATGTAACCCGGGGAGGATGGATTGCTGAATGATTTGGACTCATTTGCACTTGTTTCAAAGGTGACTCCATCACCAGTGTCTGAAAGACACTCTGCCCCTCAGTAACGAATGATTACAGCGAAATGAATCCCAGAGGTTTGCCACTAATGCACAACAAAGGCAAAAGAATGAGAGCTGTGGTTCAAGATCTATTTTTCATACCAGCATAATTTTTTGCTTCAGTGATCTATCACTAAACAACAGCTGCTGGGGTAGAGACTCGCTGCACTGCAGGAGCGTTAGCAAATCCTTTAGTGACTGGGCACATGTGTTTGCCTCAGGCCCTCGGAAAAGTCACAAACTTGTGAAGGAGGACTGGCAGATTAATGTCACCTTCTTTCTGCAAGAGATTTGAAGATGCCAGACACGCTGGAATGACAGCCTGCAGTAAGTTTAGATTTTTAAAGGACTTATTTCATGACCTAAGCACATGTGGCCAAACTCTTGGTAGAGGGAAAGAGGGAGGAAAAGAGAACTGAGTAAAATTCAAACAGCTTGGGGTTTTATATATATTGGCTCAGAAATTAAACTTTTGCAATGTCTTATAAGATGTTGTTTGTTTTTTCTCCACTAGAGATCTATGTGCTCACTTCCAAATTCTTGAAATAGCTTTTCTGCCACTTTTGAGGCAAAAAGTATCCTAAAAATGGCAGCATTTACAGCATTCATAACTGCAGGAAAAAAACCCAGATTGTTCTTATATTAGATGCTATTAGAAGTCTGTATATAATCAGATTGAAGTAAAAGAAGTTATATAGATTTACTTGTTTTTCACAGAAACTCAGTATTCTCTTCATTAATAATCAAATTTCTCTTTGTTAATCATCATCATCTATGACTGTGTATTTTTGAGAAGCTAAAAGATAAAGGGGATTAACCCAACATGCTTCTAAATTGTCCAAAAAGATAATTTTTAAACTTCTCTTAAACTTTGTGACTTGACAGTCAAAGCCCTAAACCAAGCAAATGAAACACAATCTGAAATTTGTGTACTTTTTGCACTCCTCTTTTCAGCAGATTATTAGAAAACTGCAGCGTCAACTGCACAGGTTTGGGTTTTTTGCTTATGTTTTTGCTTATGTTTGGGTTGGGGTTTTTTGCTTATGTTTGGGTTGGGGTTTTTTGCTTATGTTTGGTTTTGAGGGTTTTTTGTTTTGCTTTTTAAGGTTAAGTTTATTTTTCATAAATAAGAAGATCTGGTCTAGAACACGAGATTGGCTGCTGGATCAAGTGTTCAGCTTCCCTGTGTAAATGTCTTAACCACTTATTCCATCCTAATTATACTCTTCCAACTCAGTTTCCAGTAAAAGGCAGTGAAGCACAGTGACTCCTGAAATACTCAGAAGTTGTGGGATACGAGCATGGGAATTCCTGTAAGGAAAAGGGTCTGTGAATGCTTAAGGCTTCATTTGAGGAATTGGCATTTATAAATATGAAATAATAAGAATTCAAAATTAAAATACCCCACACTGGAACTGCCCAAGTAAGAATGTGCTTGGTATGATTTCCTTAATTATTTCTAGGTGTCAGGAATTCTTTTATATTAACTTTTTAGTAGAAATAAACTTGATGCCTGTTCTAAATGCAGAAAATTTGTGATGCAAGTACTTTTTTTGGAAGTTTTCTCTCACGGCATTTCTCCAAGAAACTCCCATACCTGTCAAACCCAAGGAAGAATTTGAAAAATCCACCTGCAGAAGACAACAGCTGCTTGTTTCACGATGAAGAACTTCAATGCAACACACCAGGACATTGAAAGGACCAAGGGGGACTGCACACAAATCTGACAGCGCCTCACATATCCTGGCTCCTCCTCTTGGATGAACACAGATGGATTTGGAACTACATGAAAAACTGGGAGAGGCAAAGAGATGAATGAGTGATGGAGATCCTTCCCTGCGGAGGAAGGATCAGTTTGACAGCCTGGGCACTTCCATTTCCCCAAGTCCTGCCAGCTGCAGGTGATGTTGCTCGGAGTGACAACGTGCACAGATGTGCAGCTCTGAACCGAGCAGTGTACAAAGGATTGAGAAGTTCAACTTGAAAGCTCGGGATATTTTGATGTTACAGTTCACCTTGTCACATGAAGCATCCCCAAAGTTTTCAGCAGTGCTTGACACGTCATCAAAAATGTATCTAGAAAAATCAAATTTTAGTTTTGCTGCTGCTCTGATGCATGAAAGCTTATTCCAGCCAAAAAGAGCTGTATCTCTGCAATAGTGGCACTCCAAATGTGATTTCTGGGATACAGAAAGCTATGAGAAAAGGAGATTGTGTGGATGCAATGTATGAATGATTTCTTTCTCTTTTACTTATGAAGTCCCAAGGCAGAGGTTTTTAAGGCTTGGTTTGTAACTGAACTTCCTTTCTCAAATAGAGCATTTAGAAACATTTGTTCAGCTCACGCTTAATAAATGTATATAATTGGTATTTACAAACTTGTTTATTCATATTCCAACCATCTCAACTTACTTAATTATCATATGAATGCTTTCCAGTCCCTATAGAACATCTGCAAGCAGAATAAAAAGCAGTGACTACGTCTCAGCAGCCATAAGCTGGAAGAGATCCTATAACCAACCAGAGAATCAGAATTCTAGTGTATTGGGTTGGAGGGGACCTTAAAGCCGCGCCAGAGCTGGTAGGGCTGACAGATGATCAAGGAATGAAAAGAAAACTCAAGGAAATTCATACCACAAAAAAAAAGCTAAACAGATTCTTTCCCACCAGTGCTTACTGTGAAGGTTTGGGAGATTCATTACACAATTCTTTAAAAATTATGAGATCTGGATCTGCCTCCGTTTTAAGTGCCAATAAAAAAAACAAGGTTTCAGGAGATAAAAAACAGTCATCGCAAGTTGACAATTGAAGAAATTATTCACCTAAAAATTCTAATGCAATTAAATAAGAAATTGCTGGACTCTGAGGGTGATGCGTTATCTACTGGATAATCTTGTTCAACAACTGAGCAGAGGGTAGTAAGTGCAACATCTGTGTTTAAAATGAGATCCAGGGATGAGGTCAGGAGCACAAACGAGAAATTCTGAGCCCTAAACTAAGTAAATTTGTAGAAATATAAATTAAGAACAAAAATTATAAGCAAATTGATAAATCTGATAAATTTGCATAGAGGGAACCCAACCTTATGGATCCATTTGTTAAGGAACTGCAGGGCCAGGCAGATCCAGAGGATTATTTTTAAATTCTTTTTCACATGATCCATTTCCAAAGGCTCAGCAGAGAACAGATATGGCAATAGATAAAGGAGAAGCTTCTCCTAAGGACTATTGACAGTTTAAAAGATTGGATATAATGGATAAGAAGAAAGAATTGTTGCCATAATAGGAAAGGTACCAAGGGAATTAGAGAAGGATTTATGTTAAGACATAGGCTATTCAACATAGAGGATCCAGAAGGACAAAAGAATGCTGAAGTAAAATTTTGTTGATTATACAGAATCGTTCTGGATTATGAAATAAAACAGATACATGAAAAGCTGTTGGAAAACTTCACAACACTAAGGATAATAAAATAACAGATGAAATTAAATAATGCTAAATGCAAAGAAATGCCAATGCAAAAGAATCAGCATCAGGATATGTAATTTTGCTACCATTTTGACTTGGGAGACAGAACTTCATTTCACTTTGGATTGTTCTCTGGATACGTTCAGATGAGAACAGAACTGTTCAAAAGGGAAGTAGAGCATTAAAAATTACTGAAGAGAAAAAACATGACTATGTCACTACATTAATTAGTCACAATCCAACAATTTTGATCACTTCAGCTTAAAATATAAAGTAGAGCCAAAAAAGATATAAAGAGGCTGACACCACTGATAAGAACTATGAGACAGAATCTATACAAGAAATTAAATACAGAAGCGAGACTAAACCTCTTCAGATGGGAGCAGAAATCCCCTAAAGGGTCCACGATAAATATTTATCACAACTTGGGTTTCTTAAAAAATCTGTTATAACACAAAGGATTGCAGGAGTAACCACTAAGTTCTCAAGGAGAGAAAATATATAGCAGAACAAAATTAAAATAAGAATTATTCATCATCTGGCAGGAAGCACAATGGTTCACTCTACAAAATTCTAGAAGTTTTTAAACCTAGACTTTCAGAAATTACAGGCCTATGTAAAAGCAAAGATAATATTTCATCTGCCCTATGGCACAGATGCCTTACTGACCAGAGCTGCAAACAGGACACTAAAAGAAAGAGACTTTTGATTTGAGGTGAATTTATTTCTAAGCTCCCAAAAGCCAACAAATAATACCAGCTCTGACGTTCACTTACATATATGTACATATATATATATATTAAAAAATTTTGTAATTAAGGTTTGGTGATAGTCTTCTAGGACTAACAAACAAACTTTAAAATGTTAAAAATCTGACTGTGATTGCTTCTTGTCTTAGCAAATGTTTCCTCTCATGCTCTTAGTAGGTTACAGGATTTTCCTGCCCCAGCCTGTTTTCTAAGTCTTCAAAGTTCCTAACAAACTATTAATTTGCTATTTTCTGAGTGGAAAGACATGCTCCATATTTTCATCCAGATAAAGGACTCCCAACTTCCAGACTGCTGGTAGAATATTGCAGCATTATGTTGGGGAAAAATATTATTTAATCGTAGGTGGATGAAAGTACTTCATTTTGTTTGCATTTTTCAGTGATTTGATAGTGTTGGAGCAGAGGAAGTCACTGCACTCAGTGCTGTGTTCCACAAAAGGGAGTTGCAAATCAGAAAATCAAAGTTACCAAAACTTTCTCAGGATGGTCACCAATTATTTTATTGAATAGAACGTCCTAAGTTCCCTCAAAGCCAAAGTGTGAGCTACTGGAATTACAGAATATGTGTTTGCAAACCACCCGGTTGTTCCCTTCTGGATATGAATCCTCCCTCTGGAATTCTATGAGAAGGAATTAGTGCACAGCACACCCACTGCAGGGAAAGTCACTGGGATTTTGCTACTTTCTTTTGGACCAACATTCTTGTGTTTGCAAACTTCAGCCTTTTTAACTCCAGGAGCAGTTTCTGTAAGTATTTATGTTTTGAAAAGCTGTTTAATAATTTCTCTATGAGTTTCTTCCCACTATAAAGCATATTTATGCCTCATTATCTTCAATTGACATTTGTTTTTGCTGAAGTTCCCTTCCCTTTTGCTATGTCTAGTGTGTATACTGGGAAAGGGAAAAGATTTTGCCTTCAAACGACAGTTCTGTAACTCCTGTGATTGCCCTCTGGGTTTCACTACAATCACTGCCAGCTGAGCATGAAATCATGCTGCTGAGTGAAACACGGTGGCTTGCTCATGAAAGAATTCTTGATTACACTGCTTTTACATATTTATTTCTGCATCAGACAGGAGGACTGGGATGCCAGTAGGGTGGTGCATTCTGACTGGCAGGTGATGTCCCCATGCCATGAGGAGCACCTGTGCCTATACAACATTCACAGCAAATCAAGCCTGCCACGAAAATTAATTACACAACCTAAACTATGGAAAGGCCAAGTGACACTGATTGGGAAATCAAAGCAAGAGCTGTTACCTGCTCCTCCTCTGGAGGCACTCAGCTTCCCCATGATTGCCTTTCCCAGCTTTAGGAATTCCCTGTAGCTCACACTCAGCCTCAGCTCCAAAGTGGGAGCTGTCTGCAGGAAAATCTGCACATCACACCTTGCTGGTACAACTGTTTAATACTGTTTGTTTGCTGCTGTTCAAAGAATAGTCTTAAATGATTTTATACATTGATTTTTAAAGCAAATCATATTAAATTATGCCAGCAATTCAATTTTATCTTCCTGAAACTCAATACAAATCGGGTCACTTCCACTGACAGACATCTGAATTCTTTATCCTACAGGCAACTCATTTAGTTGTGATTGTATCACTCACTGAACACCACAATTTCAGAGCACATTCAAATACAGCAGCATTTCCTGATTTTTCTTGACGCCTTAGGAGATGATGGGAATAAAACCCAGTGTTCAGAGAGCAGACAAGGAAACAGAGAGGTTTTTGCAGTCATGGGCAAATTCCTTTGCTTTAGATGAATACACAGCAACAAAAACCTCAGAAAATATTTGTCCCTTTTAGGCATTCAAGCCTGATCTTCATTTTCTTAGCATGCACACAGCACTGCCAGGCAGTGCAGAGATACAGACCTCCCCACACTGGAGATCTGATTCTGCAGCTACTTCCATATCTAAACCACCCCAATAAAAGCCATTCTGATCTGCTGGATTTCTTTGCAGGATAAAACTCTGAAGATCACAATCTGCTCTATAGAATTCTTCAGCCCCCATCACATCTTTAAATAAAACACTCTTGGGAACATTTTAAATACCAAGTCTTTAAAATAAATAGCACCACTGTAATATATGTGATGTTTCTGAACACAGTCTTCATTCACAGAATCATAAAATGTCCTGGGCTGGAAGGGACCTTAAATCCCGTCCAGTGCCACCCCTGCCGTGGCAGGGACATCTTCCACTGTCCCAGGCTGCTCCCAGCCCCAGTGTCCAGCCTGGCCTTGGGCACTGCCAGGGATCCAGGGGCAGCCACAGCTTCTCTGGGCACCCTGTGCCAGGGCCTGCCCACCCTCCCAGGGAACAATTCCTGCCCAATATCTGATCTACACCTACTTTCTGTCAGTTTGAAGGCATTATTCTCTCTGTTTGAACATTGTGACAATCCATTTCATGCCATTCAGTCAAAATTTTTATACAAATTTCCAATCTTTGCAAAGGTTATCATACAGCAAGGTTGGGAGGGGGCAGAGGGAGGTCTAATTTATCAGAAAAGAAGAGAATATAAAAATACCATAATACATGCAGTTCAAATGAAATCTTGACAGCTGCTATTCACAAATATTGCTGACATGATTTATATTATATTAAAATTCAGAATTACTGCATTTTCATCAGTTTCTCATTTCACAGCTGGCATTTCATAGTGTCAGCATCCTGTGATTTACAAGGCTGTATGTAGTGTGAAAATGTTATTTTAAATGGACAATCTCATAAGCATGTTTACTAATTGATACGCTAGGGCAACTTAAAATGTAAACATACTGTGTGTTCCAAAAGCCAGAGTGCTTTCCAGAAGAAAAAACTGAACCTAATAGCTTCAGTTTCATGAAACTTTAATAAAAGTCCCCAGAAAACAGACATTCCCATGCAAATTTTAAAATAATGGCCTAATTTGTGAAGTTACTTTTGCAATGTCAAAAATGCAATGTAAAATACATAAAAAATGGGATTGATACTCACTGCGAGGAGATATAGAAGCTGTTTAACCAGACAGACCACGCAGCCTTAATAAAGCATTGTTTTCTAATAATGTTTACATAGGATTCATTGGGATATTTTCCAAAGTGATATAAAGCAAGCCTGGCACAAAATGCAAATGCCCTATTCCAGCAATGCTATTCTTTATCTAAGACCCGTAGAAATGATGGAAAGGACAAATTTTCAGAGAATTAAGTCAATATTTTATACATTTTGTCACGCTTCTCTATTCCAGTGCTCAGCAGGAATACAGGATACAACCTGCATTTCCACAGTTCCTTGTGACGTAAGGCACGAGAAATTATCTGTGCATAACTTGGAAAGTTTGGCTGGGTCCAGAGACTCTAATGGAATTCCTTAAGTAGAACATTAATCAGAGGAATAAAAACACTGCTTTTGCCAAAGCTGTCTCTCCCTCTTCACAGAAGCTGCTATTAGGCAGCCCAAAGGCTGGAACAACCTTCTATGATTCATACAATATTTTAACAGTAACAAGACGCGTTTGGACCTTATCCTAAAATCTGAGGTATTCCTGGGATAGTTTGTAGTAAAGGTACAAGAATCAGGAAGAAGAAGTGGCAAATTGATTCCAAAGCTATCTATATTTCCCTTTTCAACCCGCCTACTCCTTCTATAAGAAAGAAATGGCCCGTGAATATGTCCAGGCAATGATCTGCCACCCTGCAGACCGAATCACTTCTAGGTTTTCTACAAATATTTTGTGTTACAGACAACCACGGAGAGAAGCTCTGATGGCATCACCAGCAACTCATCATCCTCCTCCAGTGATCTCCTCAGTCAAATCCCTTCCCTTCCCTCTTATCTCTTCCCCAAACAGAGTTTATTCCCATATTTTTTTTGGCATCATCGCAGGATTTTTTTTTTCCCTAGTACAAATATGTGGGGGCATTTTGTCTAGTCTGAGTTTTTGACATAGTTTGACACTTGATTTCTGCCGACCAATAGTAAAGATGTTTGCCTTTTTCACATCACATCTTCAGGTTTTCCTTCTGGTTCTGCTGGGGGCAGGTTTGCTTGGATGCAGCTGGAGTTTGAGAGGCTCATTGTGTCCTCGGTAGGTCATATGAAAATCAGACAGCCAGAAACCCTTTTGGCTAATCTTTCTCCATAAGTGGATCATAATACAGCCTTCACCTTATCTGGAAAGTCCTACATTTTTGAATAATGTTTTCAGAACATATTTCCCTTAAAATTATGACAAACCTCATCCATCAACAAAAAAATGTTTAATGACTTGCACCAAACAGGATGTGATCAAACCCAGGGTCTGAGAACCAAGAGACCAAAACATGGTAAGTAAAGTCATTCTGTCCTTTGGGGCAGTAGGTGAAGTCTGCATATCATAGAGCGCTTACCAAAATGAAAATGTGTAATAAAAAGTGTCCTGTGGCGTCACAGTGGTCATTGCAAAGGAGCACATGTAAGGATGGCACTTGTAGGATATTCTCTATCTTATAGAATTTGGTCTTTAGCTCTGACACTCTTCCAGCATTTAGTTGTGAAGAGAAGCCCACATTTCTTCTTGCACAAGCCTAAGCATTCCTCATCTGAGATTTCATCCTTTTATTTTCACCTTAAACATGAATTAACTGGAATATGCTGATATTAGAGCTCTGCCCTCAGGCTCCCCTGTTGCATCTGAATCAGCCCCGTGCCCTCAGCCACTCCTCGGGTGGCCCCTCCAGACCCTTCACCATCCTCATGGCCTCTTTTGGAAACTCTCTAATGGCTTCATGTCTTTTTTCACACAGTGGTGCCCAAAACTACCCCCAGAATGCCCTGTGAATTGCCCTGCATCAAAAGAGGTGTGGGCAGCAGGGGAGGGGGGAATTCTGCCCCAGAGGTGCTGAGGAGCCCCTGCCCTGTGCAGCCAGGCTGGGAGAGCTGGGAATGCTCAGCCTGGAGAGGAGAAGGTTGTGTGGAGACCCCACAGCTCCTTCCAGGGGCTGAAGGGGCTGCAGGGAACCAGAGAGGGACAATTCCTCAGGGACTGGAGAGACAGGAGCCAGGGAATGGCTGCCAGTGCCAGAGGGCAGGGCTGGATGGGATATTGGGCAGGAA
The DNA here is from genome assembly GCA_013397845.1 of Melanocharis versteri. Classification (NCBI taxonomy): domain Eukaryota; kingdom Metazoa; phylum Chordata; class Aves; order Passeriformes; family Melanocharitidae; genus Melanocharis; species Melanocharis versteri. Next base: position 110,608 of record VZTG01007083.1, on the reverse strand, counting down.
TTGTTCCCTGGGAGGGTGGGCAGGCCCTGGCACAGGGTGCCCAGAGAAGCTGGGGCTGCCCCTGGATCCCTGGCAGTGCCCAAGGCCAGGCTGGACACTGGGGCTGGGAGCAGCCTGGGACAGTGGAAGGTGTCCCTGCCCATGGCAGGGGGTGGCACTGGATAGGCTTTGAGGTCCCTTCCAGCCCAAGCCAGTCTATGAATCTCTGAATTAGTCATGTAATAATTTTTTTAAAGATAGGGGTTTAGAAGAAGATAGAGCAACAACTAAATCTGTTGAAATGTACCTTCTATATTGAATCATTTTGACACTAGAACCAGTCGTTAGTCAAATTTTCAAGACATTCCCAAGCTTCATTACAAGTTATTGCTTTTATTAAGTACTGTGAAATTACGGCCTTGGCTAAAATTTATTTAGATGGTTTACTTTTTTATTTCATTGTTTTTTCATAGATTATGTGTTTACATATTTGAATAAACTGGGCTTTCAGGTAGCAAATGATAATATCTTATAATCAATAGTGCTCTAGTGTTAAGAAATACTGCAAGGTTTTCATTAAATCAGAGAAAACTGCGGTTAAAGGAATGCTAACAAGTATTGATATTTAGATTTTATTTATCAATGTTGTTAAACTCCTCTCCACTGCACTGAGTTTATTTTTCCACATTAAAATAATCTTATTTGGTATCTCTGGGGCTGAGTTTCAAACAAGATAAAGTACCTTGTGAATTAATTTATTTCGAAGAGAAAAGAAAATACAATTTGTGTCTTTTCATTAAATTATCCTTAGCCGTATTGATTTAACCCAAGTTAAAAATTTATTTAGCTGAAAAAGAAACAAAGCTACAATTAAAACATGCCTCCTGTTCTGTGTTAAACTTGGGAGTCAATCCTTGTAGTATTTCCCTTCATATTTTATCCATTATTTATCCATTATTATTCATTATATTAATATTAGTCTCTGATTACCATACTGGCATCCAAATTACATATTTGTACTGGGAAAGTCTCATATAATCAAATGTTTCAAAGCAGCTAAATTAAATTTGAGAAAACATTGTTACTTGGGAGAAGAGACCAACACCCATAAAAACAAGGAGCACTTCCTGAAACTGTGCATCATCCTTACACAGATTCCATACACAGATCAACAAAACACATAGAGGAAGGAAGGTTCAAGGAGATAAAAAATATCACATTAGTCAAGCTTCTGTCCTCAGAATTAGTGACCTGACCCACTGCTGATGAAGAAACTTATTTTTCTATTGTGAGAATATGTATTCAGCTATTCCCACCTCACGTAGGTATTTATGTTCTATGTTTGATTTGCTCCTGATGTTTATCAAAGCATAACAGGGGAAGAGGTGATAAAATACACAGATGGGGATACAATGACAGCTAATTCATTTCCTGTGGAAAATAAGCTACGGATATTCTAAAATGTGACACACAACATCAAGGTGTCTTCGAGGCTATTTTAAAACCATTTATCTTATTAAGAGCCCAATAATATTTTCCTGAAAACATCACACTCTCATCAGGGCTAATGTATATTTTGACCACAGAATAATGGTACTGCAGAAAATGAGTACAAATAGTTCGCTTAGCAGAATTCTTGCTCTCTATTTGTGTAAGTTTCTGTTTCAATTTCTTTAGCAACTATACATAAAGTGTGTAATTTTGTTTTCAGTAAATAATGGTCACAGTACAATTTGAACAATTAAGCATGACAATTATCTGTCTTGACACTTTTGCTGTGGTTACCAAGACTACCTTCCAAAGAAATACTTCTCTGTAATATTGAATGTATTCACCTGGTATTAAATCCCAGCCACGCCAACAGAAAACGCTGCTGCATTTTTGTGATACACGAAAAGCTGCAGGTGAGAGCAGTGTGTATTTGCACGGGTGAGGCCTCACCTCGAGGGCTGTGTCCAGCTCTGGACCCTCAATTCAGGAAGGACATTGAGGGGCTGGAGCGTGTCCACGGCAGGGAACGGAGCTGGGGAAGGATCTGGAGCCCCAGGAGCGGCTGAGGGAGCTGGAAAGGGGCTCAGCCTGGAGCAAAGGAGGCTTAGGGGGACCTTGTGGCTCTGCACAGCTCCCTGACAGGAGGGGGCAGCCGGGGGGGTCGGGCTCTGCTCCCAGGGAACAGGGACAGGAGGAGAGGGAACGGCCTCAGGCTGGGCCAGGGGAGGCTCAGGGTGGACAGCAGCAGGAATTTCCCCATGGAAGTGTTGTGATGGGTTGTAACAAAGAGTTCACAGAATCACAGAATTTTCTGAGTTGGAAGAGACACGAAAGGATCATCAAGTCCAACCCTTGAGTGAACGGCCCATGTGGGGATCACAACCACAACCTTTGTGTTACCAGCACCATGCTCTAAGTAACTGAGCTAATCTCAGGGCTGTTCAATATTGGGATGAATTATTCCAGTTGCAGAATCGTTAGGGCTGGAAAAGCCCTCCCAGCCCATGGAGTCGCAGCTGTGCCCGATGCCCACCTTGTCCCCAGCCCAGAGCTCTGAGTGCCACCTCCAGCCCTTCCTGGGACACCTCCAGGGATGGGCACTCCAAACCTCCCTGGGCAGCCCCTGCCAAGGCCTGAGCACCCTTTCCATGGGGAAATTCCTGCTGCTGTCTACCCTGAGCCTCCCCTGGCCCAGCCTGAGGCCGTTCCCTCTCCTCCTGTCCCTGTTCCCTGGGAGCAGAGCCCGACCCCCTGGTTACACCTTGCTCAGGTAGTTTGGGCATTCTTTCCCTGAAGGAAAACTCTCTTTTCCTGAAAGATGCCAAGTGCAGAAAGTAGTGGCCACCTCTTGGCTAAGAAAGAGCCAAAGTAGCCTTCCAAGGCCAGACGCTCATGTTGTGGAAATGAACTTAAGGCAGAAAACAAAATTATATGTTCCTAAGTTCCTGCTTTTCATTCTTATTCCAGAAATTATATTAAACATTATCCAGTTAATTAGGGATTTTTTACATTTTCTAAAATAATCAGTGGTCTTTCCCTAAGCTTAATTATGCAATCACCAGAATATTTTCTCTTCTAAAATAAAAGTAAGAACGGTGGAGGATGTAATGTAAACAAGACCAAAGCTGTAGATTGAGGAAGTAATTTCCAAATTTTACTACATTTTTCCCCCAGACTTACAGTCATGCACTTACGAAATGTAGTCCAGACTGTCTGGGCACATAGATATTTCTGTATAATACATAAATATCAGAGTAGAATGAATAAAGTATTTTCCATGAATAGTCATTTGAATTTTAATAGAAATTTTACTTCAATCTCAATTTTTTTCATTACTGAGTGACTGACATTTCTAGGAAAAATAGTTTCAAAAATGATACTCTAAACTTTCTATTCAACTAAATTTCAGATATTTAGATACTTAAAATTATTGTTGTCTAAATTCTGATAAATTTATTTAAAACCAGCACTATGCTGACTATCCAGAGGAGAGAAACAATGAGATGTCTTTCATCTTGCCAGCACTAATAACCATAAATTTATTTTTTTTCTGAGTAACCCTGAGTGTTTCCTCCTCTGCACAGCCCCACTGAATTTGGGACAGTCCAATACTGTGGCTGAGGTTTGTGTGTTGAGGGCAAAAGGCCTTACATTCCCATATAACCATCCACAGAACAGGAATTAGGATCGAGAACATCAGACAACCAAAAATCAAACAATATCTGAGCTTCTTCCAAAAAAATGGCTCCAGAATGAATACAGGATGTCTCGGAGCACACTCATGACAATTCTGCAAGCAGATAAAAACAGAGAAATTAAATGAATTATTTATTAGGACTCTCATATTGGAAGTCAGATATCGGGAGTTCTACTCCAAGCTCCACCACCGACCTTCTGTGTGACCTTAGACAAACAGATGTATCTGCTCGTGCCTGTTCCATGGTTTATTTTGTGTCCTGATTTAAAATAGTTCAGCCAATACATTGTCTTTTCCAGCATGTTCATAGAAGAACCTAACACATTCCTGCCAACCTTGAGTAGTGCCTTTACACAGGAAGGAAAGACAAGTAAATTGCAAAAAAATAAGATTAAAAACATGAACGCAATTCACTTTTATGTTGTGTAGAGAATTATTTTTTACAATAGTCCATTGTATTATACAAATACAGTAAATATTATCTAATCAAACCTTGCATGCTGTGGGTTTAAATATTAGTAAGATTTTTTTCTGAAGCAAAGTTGTAAATTATTTAAGGGCTAAATTCACATGAAGCTGATGTGGGGTTCTGGGGGGTTTTTTTAAGTATTTCCCCTTTCTACACAAAATTTAAGATCAACATATATTTGCCTGAGATTTCAACAGCTTTTTTTGGAGTCTCCAAAAAGCCTTCTGTCCTCGAAACCTCAGTTAAGAACATACATCTCACTGACTTCTCTGTGATGAATCTGACACTGTCTTAAGCCCACTGGACTAACTGTGCAGTGTTAATAATCAGCTGAAACAGTGCTTAAAGCAAGAAATGAGAAAAACACTTCAGGATTTAAAGCTTGGAATGATAAAATCTCAGATCCAGGAAAAACAGAAGCGCCTATTTGAATTTACACACAAAATTGTGTGAAGTTGTTGGTCTGCCCAGCGTGGGATCTTCTGAACAAACACACAAGTTCAGTGAGAATGTTAATAAATCTTCTAAGAAATATGTATTACTAGGACAATTCACCAGGTTTGGGACATCTTTTATGCCAAGACTGAGAAGATGGTTTATGTGCCCAGATGATCACAAAAATTCCCTTCAGGCTCCTTGACAATGAATCTGTAATAAAGCTACATGGACAATGAAACCTCTAACAGCTTCTCAAGTAAAGTATTTTATATTAGTTGGGCGGAAGCTTCAATTTTCTATAGAAAAACTTCGGAAAATTGCTTATTGTGGTAAAAGAGATTATGTCAGTTCAATCTACATTAAATTTTCTGGACAAGAATTTTGTAGTCTAATGTTAGGAAGGAATGCTGACTGACATCCACCAAAAATTAACAGATCTGCCATAGCAACACCTCTGTTGTTATTTTTTGCTGAGACACATGAATTTAAGCAACAACAACAACAAAGACATAAAATAGAACACGAAGAAAACATCTTTTCTTTTTATGATAAAACTGACACATCCAGTATTTGTTATTTCGGCATTGTCTTCATCAGTCTGAGCTTGTCACATATATTTTAATACGTGATTTATGGTTATAAATTCATTTTCCATTCTCATTTATAATATGGTGTCACATTTTATCACAAGAGCATTTAATCATCTGCTGTCTGCATACTAATGGTTACAAATATGATACCTGTGTAGACCCAGCAACCAGTTGCTGTAACTGTCTCTGACTGCAACGCTTGAATGCTTTGAAAAGTGCTGATAAATAGAGAAGTTCAGACGTTTTTATGTGTCTGTCCCATCTTAATGGCCAAGATAAAATTCTCCTGCTTCACCAAGAACTTGATTCTTTTTTCCCCACTTGAAAATTTTTTGTATGCAGTCATCTGTCCTCGGAACAGTGTCAGTGCATAAAATTAAACATGCATAAACGTTTCAGGAATTAGTACTAAAAAGGCAAAGATAAAAAGCCTATTGATTTTATAGGAAAAGAAAGGTCAGATAGAAGAAAAAGCAGTATCTACCCAAATTTAGGATAAATTTTGAAAAAAGAAGTCAGAGTTTTTTAAAAATTTGTTGGCCAAATTGTGCTATGCAGTGAACCTGAGCACATGTTTAAAATGAGGACACTTCCAAGGCACAATTGAATCTCCAAATACTACCATTTATAGGCAGCATATCAGTACAGCCTTCTAAATTTTTTTTCTGAGGAAAGCAATCCTCACTATTATTTGTTCCATGTTTTTGACTTAGATTTTTGCAAATATGTATTTGAGAAATCTCAGTGGAAACATTCAATTCCAGTATTTTAGAAGAAAGTGGGTTGCAGTCAACGTCAGCAATTTTAACAGGGAAAAGAAATGCACACAAATTCACCTGGCCTGCAAACACAGAATCATGGGATGGTTTGGCCTGGAAGGGACCTTGAAGTGCCACCCCTACCACGGGCAGGGACACCTTCCACTGTCCCAGGCTGCTCCCAGCCCCAGTGTCCAGCCTGGCCTTGGGCACTGCCAGGGATCCAGGGGCAGCAACAGCTTCTCTGGGCACCCTGTGCCAGGGCCTGCCCACCCTCCCAGGGAACAATTCCTGCCCAATATCCCATCCAGCCCTGCCCTCTGGCACTGGCTGCCATTCCCTGGCTCCTGGCCCTCCAGCCCTTGGCCATTGTCTCTCTCCATCTTTCCTGCAGCTCCTTCAGGCCCTGCAAGGCCACAGTGAGGTCACCCCAAAGCTTCTCCTCTCCAGGCTGAACAATGCCAGCTCTGCCAGCCTTTCCTCCCAGCAGAGCTGCTCCATCCCTCTGCTCATCCTGGTGCCTCCTCTGGACTCACTCCAACAGTTCAATTTTTATCATTCTCATGCCAATGTTTTGAGTTTCTCTCAAAAAATACCAGCATGGTTTCTGAATTAACTCAAGCAATTTACACAGACACACACACACGTATGTACAAAAGCTTTCAATTTATGCATTAATGCCTGCTTAGCTACATTTAGGGTAACTTATTTGAAGCTGTCAGTGCTAGTTGTCTTCTTGTCTTATCCTTATAGGCAGAGAAATTGAGCCCACAAGAACAAGGCGTATGAGTATTTTTAGTCATACTTGTAATTGACTGTTTGACACTTGTTGTGCATTCTGTCCTGAGCAAAGTAATTTGCTGTACTCTAAACCAGACAAGCGTGTGCAGCTGACAGGCCAGAACTCCTGTGCTGTCACTCCTGTGGTGTGGATGGAGCTTCCTGCTAAAGAGCTGAAAAATAAATGTTCCTCAGCATGGTGAAAGATGAATATAGTGCATATTTGTCAGAAACTGCAGGTTATGGTATTTTTCTTAACCTTTAAAACAGAAGCCTTTCAAAACACCTTACAAATCCAGGTGCAGGAAGTGCACATTGCAAGAGCACACAGAAGGCAGGGAAATGCCTATTTGCAATTACCAAAGTTCACAAAGCACACAAGGGTCAGCCGTGAGGTGGCAAAATTCAGACTGAAAGTGGACTGTGTTACCAAAATTCTCAGCTGGAACTGCAAGGAATTAAGTATCCTGTATGTTGAAAAGCACTGTAAGATAATCTTGGAGTCAATTCTTTAAAACACAGCTGATGATTTCGGCATGGACACTGAGCTTCAAGAGCATTTTTCTACATGGATCAAGGGGGGTTTTCTGCCCCTCTGCCCCCTCAGGTGAGAGTCCAGCTGCAGAGCTGCCCCAGCCCTGGGGCCCAGCACAGGAAGGACCTGGAGCTGCTGGAGAGTCCAGAGGAGGACTGATAACATGATAATGATAACATGTAATATTCTACTGGAAGTCTCATCAATGACTTTAGCAATTTAGCAATGAATTTGCTGAAAACCAAGCCTTCACAACACCTCTCCTGCATGCAACTGCAGTTAACTGATAGCAACAGGGGGCTGCCATAATCTGTCATGGCTAGCCAAGGCTTTCAGAGATGGGAATAAACAGATGCCAAAGGCTTGGTTTCCATCTCAGTTTCTAAATAGGATTAGAGTGAGAACAGGTCTTTTTGTGTTGATATCGCTGGGCCCTAGAAATGGTCCAGCTTGACCCAATTGTAACTTGAATAATATGGTATTTTTCAAAGCCAGGCAGCTTTGCCAACAGTGAGCCCTTTCATCTGCCAGAGATCACGTTCCAGGTTTAAAACATCAACTATTGGCACTTTTTAAAGACAAAAAACTGTCATTCTCTTTGGTACAATAAAACAAAACCTTCCATAACCATTTTCTCTTTGGAAATTATTTCACCCTGTTATCAGTTGTCTACTATGAAGGGAATTTGGGAGTGTAGTGAATTGTACTGTGTAGCAGAATTTTCATACAAAAAATATTGTCTAGTCCTTTGCAGATTTGTAGTTAAAGCAACTGAAAACAGAATCGATCATGCAAAAACTGGCAACTCTAACAAGCACCAATATTAGCTTCATCTCTAAGGATTATGTCAATTTAAATAATTCACAATAATTAACAGGCACTTTTTTCCTCAGCTTTTTTATACTATTTGTGATAGGTCATTCCTGTCACACTGTTCTTGAAGAAAAATTTTTAATTATGCATAATTCACAATGTGCTACTGATATCTCTTTGTCTTTATTTGTGTTACATCTTTGGGACTCCTCAATGTCAGCCATGGAAAGAGATTTGTATTCAGAACAAAAGGCAGAAAGCCTCATCTCAGTTTTTCCCATATCTGAGTTTATTCATGTTTGCATAAGGAAGGAGGCTGTGCATGATGAATCATGTATCACACCTATTATCTCCTCTAAATATAGAGAGAAGAGAACTGACAGCTTTAGCAAAGGTGGTTTGATACTCATTAACGAGTCCTGGCTTTTAAAAATCATTCTACACTAGTGTTTAAGAAACAGACATTCCAATTTTGGGCCAACAGCACAAGCTCCCACCCCCAAAATCTACAGATAAGTGACTTCCCATTTTGTATATACTACATTATTGCACCATAGAGTGCTCTCTGGAAGGAAATAGATCTCCTTCCTGAGAAAAGCAGTTTTATAATACTCACTTTTCCTTAGTCTAGTTACACTATTTCAGAAGTGTCTTACAGAAAACTTTGGTATCTTTTCCTGTAAAAAACACACGTGCAATAAAAGGGATTTTTTAAAATGAAAAACTGTCTTAAGTTCAGAGGTTCAGAATTTGGCAGTTCTTGACCAGCATCCTTGTTTGTTTACACCTCTCTGATCTCTCCAAATTTGAAGTTAACTCCATCCTCCAGTGCTGCAGCCCTAATCTAACTGGCCACCACCATCAGCCTCACATTGCTATGGATCAAGCGATTTACTTTAAGCTCCTCCTGATTTGGTTGTGCATGGAGGATACTTGAATCAGCTGCACAAGTTTGCAGAGTTGCATCTCTGAATTGGCAGCAGAAATGAGGAGATGTCAGCTTGTAAAGACTTCTGATGACCAGATGATAAATCAGAGTCCCTGAACACAGTTCAGTCAGCCAAATTAATGCCATTAATTAGGAGAAAACCAACTCCTCCACTTATTAAAAATCTTCCCTTGCCTCCTTCTTTCATGATAGATCTTTAATTTTGCCTTCCTGACACTTTTATTTGTTGCCTTCCTAACCCTGATTACCACTGGAGTGTGTACAGTGTCAGAGCAGCCTCGCTGGAAATGCCTCTGATCCACGTTTCCAGCTTGCTGACCTCTGAGGAAGAACCCTTCCAAACTATTCTCCCTGTCCTACTGCCCAGAAGGACGAATTTCACTGCAGGTGTACCAGACTTCTTCACAGTCCACACCACACACACTGAGACTGAAGGGTTCAGGGTGGGCTCTCCAGGCTCAGGGGAACAGAAACGGCCCCAGGATTTTCACAGATGTGTAGAGACTGTTCTTTGGAGCTGCAGGTGCTTCACTCAGGCTGCAGGGAACAGGTGAGTATGGTCACACTGCCCTTCCCCTGTCCTATCACACCTGTGACACAAGAAAGCCTTATCAGAGCACTTCTGATGACACAACTGGGAATGCATTTCATGGAAGTTCTCAAATTAACTCTTGAACGGAAGAACTGGCTTTGTACTTTCTCTGGTACATGGATAGAACCTCCAGTGGGGAAGAGACCTCACACTATTTTTGCTACAGAAAAGCAGGGTGACACATTTCTGTCCCTCATAACATGACTGGACGAGGCACTCAGTGCTCTGAGCTGGGTGACAAGGTGGGGATCAGTCATGGGTTTAACTTAATGATCTTGGAAGTCTTTTCCAACCTAAAGGATTCTGTAGTTCTGTGACCATCATAGTATTAAATACATAAGAAAAATATGCAGCCATGATTTTTATAATTATCTATATATAATTATGATGTTCAGACGTAGTTTAGCATCACTGTGTGCCAGTGTGATTCCTGGAAATTCAGTGTATCTCCCTATTTGGGTAAGAATAATCCAGCATTCTTCCTGTTGAATTGGTGAGTGCAGGTCAGGGTGGAAAAGGAAACAACACAGGTGGCAGTGGAAAGAAAACGGAATCTGGATCTGGTCAATCTATGTTTAAAAAAGAAATAAAATAGCTGGGTGAAACAGTTACCCAGAGAAGCTGTGGCTGCCCCCAGATCCCTGGAAGTGTCCAAGGTCAGTTTGGGCAGGGCTCGGAGCAACCTGGGATAGTGGAAGGTAGACAGGAGATTAAGATGATCTTTAAGGTCCCTTACAACCCAAATAATTCTATGATTTATTTTAAAACTGAGATGTGAGTTTGTGCTTAAACTGCACAGCTGGAAGGGACATGGGGATTATTACTCGTGTTAAAGCATGTCACTTTGTAAATACACCAAGATGGTAAATATCAATTATTTCAGAGTGTTTACCTTCAGCCGGAGATTCACTGTCACAGCTTGGTGCACTCCAGCATGTCTGTTACCTGGAGGGCAAGGGAAAGTGATATTAAACACACAACTCACACCTGCTTTTTGTCTGCCTCCTCATCCATTTTATCAGTGATCAATACTTCAAGATCCACAAATCTCTGACAGGACCGAATCAAATCTCAGAGAGGCAGGATTTTCCAGCACCATTTTGTTATTAGTGAGGATCACAGAAGTCCTTCCTCATTAAATGCTATACACACACTCAGCACAAACGAGTTGAGATAATCACATCGAGATGTGAAGCCTCATGATCAGCCCTGTGTGTTTATAATCATCAGGCTGGGCTGTGTTTAAAGGGTGATGGAGGGAGGACAGTGGCCTTCCCCTCTGCTCAGGAAGAACAGCCCAAGGAGATCTGAAATACCAATGCCTTGGGTATCAGAATATTAAGTATAATACTGTTAGGGAGGTATGATATAAAGTCATACATTTTTAAATCCTGTTCTTTAATTATTACTGTAGGTTCAGAGCAATAGGTTCCAAGGACAAAGCAATGACTCGAAGCAGTGAAAGCCTGCAAATGGATCAGGTTACAGACACCATTTGTTTTTCAAACCTTCTGAATAATCAATTACAGGAAATTCAATTTCAAATTGAATTTGGGCTAAGAAGTATGTTTGAGCAACAGAAATTTCTGGAAGTTCAGACCATAACTAACCCATAAAGAATTTAAACAATCTTACTAATTTATGTGGAGAAAATAAAACTATGATGTGGTTTTTTTCTTCTTGAAAATGATGAGAATTATATTTTTAGAGCACAAATATTAAAAGTTCTAAAAGAAAATCTAGACTATTCTCTGTCCCATGGAAAAAAACAACTTTATGGAAACTATTTCTGAGGTAAGTAGGTTAATTTTTTTATAGAAGTGATGACATTTCATAACAGTCCAAGACAATTTCTCCAGCAAAACCTACCTGGAGCAATTTTTTTTCATAATATCCTGCTTAACTTTCTACATCATCACTCTCAGTGAATCTTCCCAGTTAGGTAGTGGGCCACTAAAAACTACTTTCTGGATATGATTCTCTAGGGTACTTTATAACAGTTTCTTCTAGAGTATATTTTTAGCTTACCAATGGGAATATCCTGCTGTTAGATGGAGTTACATGTCTTATAAAAAAATGAAGGTCTACAGAATATCTAATACCTCACACATATCAATAAAACACCTGATATAACAAAATAAATGGTGGTGTTTTGACACGATTTCTTTCATGATTCTGTCAGTGCTCTCACTGATCGTGTGTGTTTATAAAGAAATTGTTTCATTATTTGTTCCCATCTAATTCATAAGCCCAGCCTCTCACTTTCTCCTCTTTCTTAAAACAGCCGAATACCTTCCCATTTTGCACTTGTTTGGACCTTTAGCCATCCCTGTTTCAGACAGCCCCTGATGCCTCCAACAGCCTCAGCCAATTCTCTCAAGCAGTTTGAGTGTCTCCCAGACCAGCTGATGTGTAAGCACCCGACTTACAAAGGAGTCTCTGCTCTGATCTTTCCCTCTACCATCACAAGTCCTTTTTTCCTTTGACACTAATGTTAGTTCCTTTAAAATCATCACAGCACAGCTTTATAGTTAAGACTGATGCAGAAGGGATATTAACACTCTGACCTTCTAAAAACATCCGCTGTCACTTATTTTCCTTCTCATCTGAGGAGCAGATCAGCTCTTCCCTTCATTTCTCTCTTACTATTAAAGTACTTACAGAATCCTGCCTTTTATTCTTTCTGTAACTTGTAAGCTCTACCACGTCTTTTGATGTTTTGCTTATATATCTGTGCTATTTTTTTTTTAATATTTACACTCTTAATACTTTGACTTCTTTTCTATAGGCTTCTTTTTCAGCATCAAGTCATTGAAGAATTCCTTATTTAGCCAGCTTGGTGTGTCACTAATCTTCCTGTGCCTTCTTTTTTTAGGAGAGCTTTTGCTCTCTTTTTATGCTAGTCTTAATATTTCTTCCTTAAGTAACTGTCAGCCCCTCCAGAACCCCTTTTCCCCTTAGACAGCAGATTTTACCTAGTGATCTTCTGAGCTTACTAAAGCTTCAGCTCTACTTTATTTATTCACTATTTTTCTATTTCTTTTCAAAAAATCATCCATCAGAAAATTTCATTCTCATTCAGGTCTAGTCCACGGAGTCTACAAATTCCTTTGATCACATGGCCAATCACGGCATTAAATAAAATCCCAACAAGTGTTGCATCACACAATATTGTGGGATTGCCTTCTATTGGAATTTTACATCTTTGTACAATTTGCAGGCCGGTTTTGGCCACTCCTACCAGGATAATGTGTCTAATCTACAGGAACAGTCCCACAGCGTCTCATTTGTAAGAACTACAATGGTGAATGTGCTTTATCCATGAAAACACCCAAAAGAAAAGCTTTGAAGATTGATGAGGCTGGGATGAACCACAAGATCAAAAGCCTCAGCTCTTTTAGCTTCATATTTCTCATGGAAAGACTTGCAAAGGACAGAGTCTCCAACAAACTGGTAACAGTGAGAGACACACACCCCAACAGAACCCACAAATTCTGGATGGAATATTTGCTGTTCTTGCATGTTCTATCAGATTTTGTAAACCATAGGCACTCATTGTGTTTGGTTACAGCACAACATTGCTGATTCAGTCAGCAACAGCACACGGAGAGTAAGTAAATCCACCGATTTTAAACCATGAATGCTATCAAATAAGTATTTTCCATCTAGAAAAGGCAGACAATGTGCAAATCAATTAAAATATGCAAATGCTACAGCCTGTGATTACGGTAAGTGGTTATTGAAGACCATCACTGTAAAAAGCTACCAAAATAATAGTGTTTAACTGATCCTTTTTGCAAAATTAAGTTGTTCTTTAGTAAACTGACAGAACACATAACTAATATATTCTTAATCAAGTATGTAAATGTAACACAAAGACTATATAGTACCTCGTTGGTTGAAATGTAATTTTGGCACCATGCAGGCCACTTAATGCTGTAAATTTTCATAGGAAGGTCTTGGCTGTAGAACTCTGTTTCCTTCTACGTTAATGAACTCCAACGTCAGAATTCAATTAGTAATAACACCAATATAATCTCATTTCTCTTCCTATCATGCCCCTCTCAGCACACAGAGTGACACTGTCATGAGGAAATATTCTATATATGGATGGAGTTTGTGGGGTGGAATTTCTTCGCAGAGAAGAAATTGAGGAGGAGTGGGAACTGTATCTTCTTGTTAGATAAAGAATATGGTAATGATGGTGGAAATAAAATATGGAATCAAACAAATTCCCACGGATTTGATGTGAGATATATACATATTTATATACATATATATACACTATTCACAAGACCACCTGATTATTTTTTTCCTGTTCTATGTAGCTTTAGATTTTTTCCCCTCTTTTTAGGACATCTAAGTTTTGATCAGGCCAATAATTAATAAGAACTCAAACAGCAACATTTACATCCCAAATGCTGGGCAATCACTTCTCTCAGAATAGACTGACAAGTACCTACAGTGTACTAAACAACTAATAACCCAGTATGAGGATGAGAACAATCATTTTTGCAATGTTAATTAACAGCTACATCTCAGAAAAGGAAGAAACCTGTTATCAACATTATAATCTTATTGGAGAAGAACCAGAAATGCTGATGTTGATTCACCATAACCATGGGTTAAGACTCAAATAGTCCAAATAAATCTGCAGAAGGTGCAAAAGCAGGAGAGGCTCTTTTAGAGATTCTGAGAGCTGATTCTCCACAAATGCACTGGAGTTATGAAGTTAATGAGGGTGTTAACTCTCTTGTTTTATGCAGTGTCTGAAAAGCAGGTAGCAAAAGAGCTAACAAAAATCTGAATTATGTTATGTCTAAAGCATCTAAATTTTGCACCAAGAATTAGACTGCCTTGTTACCTTTAAAAGATATTTCCTAATTGATGCTCTCCAAGTCAGGGAAATCAAACTTTTCCAAGCTGCATTCAGTCTCTGTTTCACTAATCCAAAAATGAAATTAGATTGAACTAGGTGTTGAATGAGATGAAATAAAACTGGCTTAAAACGCAAAGGCTATCAAAATGTCAAGTGCTGTGAAAGCCAACAGGCTCTGGGTATATCAAGTGGGGAGACAAAATAAAGAATTTATGCATGGAAGTTTAATTACCACATCTCTGAACTTTTACAGACTTGTTTTCTCAAAGCTGATAGTCCCTAACAAAATCTCTTTCAGATGTGTGCACATACATACATACATCTTTAAAAATAATGCCTTTTTTCTACTATTTTTTGTTTGTTTGTTAAAGTTCCTCAAAGCTGACAGCAGGGAAAAAAGTGGAGATCAAAAGGAAGAATGAAACAGAGTAGCAATGTAGACTTGTAAAAGGGAAAAAATAAAGATAGGCCAGATCCTCAGGTATATAAACCACCACAGCATTTGGTTTCCACCAAGCTAGGCCAATTAACACAGCTGAGAATCTGTATCAGATTAGGGTGAAAATACATCAGTTAGCACAGTGGAATTTTTTCTTATTCTACTGCAACAATTACTGGTAAATAGCTAATTACCCTGTTTAAAAATCTTTCCTGTAATGGGAATTAAAATTGCCCTTAGCTTGAGCAACTAATAATTACTGCAAAGCAACCAGCTCCAATACCTGGAACCCAAATTAAAGGAAATGACCACCCAGCACCAGCATGGATATCAGAATTTCATCATCATGCTCTGGTAATGCCACTGAGGAAAAGAGAGGTCAGAAACACACACAGGAGGGAAGGACAGGAGATGTTGCTTGATTTTGTTGCATCAAACAATGAAATCTTCAGCAAACTCCTCGTAACTGAACTAAACTGAAAAAAATATAACTGGCTTCATGTTCAGTTGTGGACGGATTAAATAAAATTTAAGTAAAATTACATACATTTGGAAGCTTTCCAGCCTTCTCAAATGAAATCCATCGTTTCCACTTCCCAGTATGGGATTTAAAGATCAAAACCTTGTTTTACAACATCAGTGAAGTGCCATTCTGTAACAGGTCGGTGCCAAAGTGATAAAAGTTCTTTTGACATCAGTATAAATTAAAATAGGGTTTGCCCCACAGTTTCAAGTTTGAAGCAGATCTGTTATACACCAGCTTGGATATCAAAATCCACTGCAATGCAATTAGGTGGGATTGAGGTACCAGAGAGGAGATTGTCTGGAAAATTAACAAGCATTTTTACACTTGTGCAGCTAAACGTGGAGATAAAGCAGAGGAGCAGGAAGGTACCTGCCTGCAGAGGCACAGATCCATGTCCTGCACCCATGAGTTAATAAATTGTTTAAAACTGAATCATCTCCTGGGCTGCAGCAGCCACTCTGGTCACACTGGGCAAAGCAAAAAGGTTCTGTGGCAATAATTAGCATAAGACCTGCTCTTCATTCCCACTTTCATTATCAGGTTATTTAGCACATCTCAATATAGCCACAAAAATGCTACAAACATCACACAGTCCATAAAAGCAGGAAACACAGAAACCTACTGGAATTTCAGAATCCATTCTGAACATGAGGCACAACTTGTGCCCTGGGCAGTGCCCAGCCCTGAGCAGATTGTGCACAGAGGCTGTGCAGTCTCATCCCTGGGGATATTGCAGAGCCCTCTGCACACACTGCTGTGCCCTGAGCTCTGGGATGGCCCTGCTGGAGCACCTAACTGAAACCACGACACTCATCATCAGAGCTTTACAGACAATAAAATCAGTGTTTGAGGAAGGAAAACTGAGCTACCAGAAAATCACAATGACCAAGACCCGTAAATACAGTCTGAGTTATAGAACACTGCAGTGGACTGAGGGGTGATGGGCCTGAGCTCTTCTTGGTCACATTGAAAACTCAGAAAAGCAGAAACTCAGGCTTGGAAGGGTCAGGTTAAATAAGCGAAAAAAAAAAAAAAAAACCCAAACAACAAAAACCACTCCACCACTAATTCACTAGGAGGACAGTGCTGCCTTGGGCAAGGTTGTCCTTTCAGGTAGTAAAATCACCAGTCACAGAGGTTTCTAAACCTTTGCTAGGCAAAGCTATTGACCTCATCTAGCAGTAGGCTCATAATAATTTTTCTTCAAATAACAAGTTGGCCTTGCTGACCTGTCGGGCTGCAATCCAGGTAACTGCTACAATCCTGTGACAAAGTTAATCCTTTTCTCACAAGAACTGAGAAAGTTTTTTCCCCTCACAAGAATTTTATGTCAGTAACAGAAAACAATAGTACTTCAATAACTTTTAGTGAAGCCAGCTGTAGTGAAGCACTTGAGAAGACTCACTCTGAAGTAGATTTAATTAGAAACAGGGAAGCACAAAGCACCTTATACCTCACAGCCAAACACAAGAACCTAATAGAAAAGTATAGGGGTGAGAGAAAGGAGAACACACCGGGATCTGAGAATGACCCCAACAGTCTTCTTATTTATCAAGACTATAACACTGAGATTCTTCTCAGCAGAACTCATCTCACACCTTTAGCCACAGACTTTGCTAAATCCAAATGTCTTATAGAAAAAATAAAAACCACCCTTGTGGTTTCAGATTAGAAAGAGCGTTGTGGCTTGACACAGGCTGCTTTCTGCAAGGCTTCAGAACTTTGGGAGTGCCCAGTTCTGACAGATCACTGCTGGTGAGTTATGTCCTCACAAAACTCATTTTCAAGGATAATGAAGCTGGACTAGAGCTTCATTTCAAGGATGTTGTAGGCAGCTTAACAAGGATATTTTCTGTCAACTACGCTGAGCTGCCAATGGGTAATATCTCAAGGTAAAACTAGGACAATCAAAATAGGGGAATGTTATCCTGATATAATGTGGTTCTGTTAATGTATTTGTCATGTTTAACCACAGGTGAGAGGCATAATTTCCAATGAAATAACTTGTGGGAGCATAACCCGGGGAAACCTCTGCCAACGATCTGAAATTCACGTCTGCTCCACAGTTTCTGCTGAGCTGGGAATCTTATCCATTAGACCTGGAATGTTACTTATTCGGCTCTTTTAAAGAAGGCCTGTTGTGTTGTATTTTCTCTTGTTTTGCTTCTTCTATATTCTATTATACTACCAAGGGAAAAATGAGCCAGTTGTCTGAAATCCTCTGCTTGCCAGAAGTCTAAAGTTTTGTTATAACACCTTAATTTTAACATGCTGAAAAAGACTGGCGTTTATACTGTTAACAGTCACATTTCTGCTTCTTAGACAGACTGTTTATATGGAACACTTCATACACTTGCAGTCTCAGCTCTCTACACTAGAGTCAGTAATATTAACAATTCTAGATGTTTCCCGTATTAGGACTCTTAAAACAACTTTTTCCTTCTTCACCCACACATAGAAAAAGCTGGAATTTCCTCACACTTTGCCTGTTTCTGGTCACACGGCTGCTAGAATACATTAGAGCATCTGAAAAGAACCTGCTGCTCAGAGCACAGCCAACTGCTTGTGTCTGCAGGAACACAAGAATGGGCTTTCCTTGTGACCTTCCAACTCCAAAGGTTCCTATCCTGTGAGGGGTTGCATCACTTGCTGCTCAGCAGGTCTTTCTGAGAGGTGGCATAGGAACTGCTCAATGTCAAATAGCAAACACTCAGTAAAAAAACCTTTAAATTCAGCCATTATTTGTACTCAAATGTTTCAAACTCTTACACTGTCCAAAATATTCACAATTGATCATGACATAGTAGAACTGCTCTTGATAAGGAATTGGATGAACACAAATACAATTGATGGCAAAAATCCCTCAGGCAAAACCCTGCAAGCTGTACTTGGTATTAAATCTTAACTGGGCTAAAAATTCAAACCACATTTGCTGATTCAGGTTATTGTGCTCAAAGTCTCCACTTGTGTCACTTCAGGTACAGCCAACATGAACAAGCTTTTCCCGTGGTAACCTCAGAGCTGTATTATATTGCATTTTCTCACCTTATTTGAAATGAAGGAACAATTCATCATCACGGCTTCCTCTTCAGGGCAGAGCCCTCTGCACACACTGCTGTGCCCTGAGCTCTGGGATGGCCCTGCTGGAGCAGGGAGGTGGCACCAGAGGAGCCCCTGGGCCCCTCCAGCCTCACCCATCCTGTGTATCCAGTGATGGGACACACGGGAGCGGCGCAGAGCTGCACAGGGAGGTTTAGACTGGATATTGGGAGGCAGTTCTTTACCCAGAGGGTGGTCAGGCATGGAATGGCTTCCTAAAGAGGTGCTCAGTGCCCAAGACTGTCAGGGTTTAAGAGACCTTAGGACAAGGGTGGTTGTATGTCCCTTCCAGCTGGTGTAGGGTGTTCTGTCAGCAATCCAATCTAATGGATACTGACACCAACAATGAAGAGGGGATTTAGGAACGTGGTAACAAAAATCTAAATCTCTAAGCCATTTGTGAATTATAAATAAAGTATAATGCACTATAGTAAATTGTCATTCTAAATCCCACTTATTTGCTGATAAGCAAATCCATGTCAGCTCTAAAGTCTAACATAACCGTCGATCAAACACGGCGTTTAGGTTAGCGGTGGCTGACACAGATGTGCAGACCATTCTTGTTAAAAGCACACATAAAAGATTAAATGTATACAGATTTAAGAATGTTAACATTTTCTTTCAGCTGTAATGAATTATTACAAAACGCCATTTAACCTTTTGCAGTAAGCAGTATTCCCCAGCTTCCCTGTCCCTTCACTGCATTAACATCATAGAATCATTAATAACAATGCATTAAAAACAAAATGAAAACCACAAAGCCAGGATTTGGGGAACATTATATCGATGCAAGAGATTAAGGTTTAATCATATAGCTTCCACTTTCAATCATAAATAGTGATTATAGAGGGTTTGGTGCCCTGTACATTGTACACTTACAAAGACAGCACTCACATCTCATTTCATAAAAAACCTTAAATAAATGGGTGATTTGAAAAATAATTCAATTGGCTATAAAGGATTTTTTTACAGGAATTTATGCTTCTGGGCAAATCTGATCAGATCTACTGCAAACTATTCTGTTTTGTACCCAATTCAGCTCCAAATCAAAAGCAGACCTGATGGAAAACACTTGAATTCACATGGTTAAACATCTGATCAATTTGTCCCCACTGTTTTTGCAACTGGCAGCTGATAAGAGGTAAATAAGATACTCAAAATAATAATTTTAAACATATCAGTTATAATTGCACACATTTAACTTGAATAGTCATAACATATAGTTATGTGACACTTAGGCTCAGATCTCTCAAACACAATATCATCAGCACTCCCACAATTCCAGCATTTTTTACTGGTTTTAACGTATAAATATACACAGAACTACATGGATTAATCCTTTACATTATTTTTTTCTGTAAGTAGTTTTAACTTGGTGAGCTCCACTATTACCTTCTGTGCCTGTACTTTAACAAACATCTGGAAGTAAAATTGAAAGACAATGCCATTTTTATTCCCCATGTTGGTTTGCTTTTTTAAAAATAACTGACACTAAAAATCACTTATCAATACCTTCTATCTCACTGTCACAAATATGACCAATGACACCTGAGTAACAAGAGGTGTGGAAGACTTGACTCTGCACTCACAGAAGTCAAGCTATACTTCTTGTAGTGGTTTAATTAACACATCCTACATTAACAAATGCCCTCCTTTTCAGCAGTACTTATTTAATTCCCCAGACAATGAGTAAGAGCTGTAGGTATTTGATACCCAACAAAGCTGGGCTACACTATTTTGTAATTGCACTTAGGTAACAATTGAGTTGTTGATCCATGAAGTGGAATAAAACCTTATTTTCTCATTAAACCAGCAGCACACCTCTAGAAGTTAACGGTCACCAAGTAAAAGCCTAAATTCAAAAACCCACACTGAATAGTGGTGAAAATCTGATTCTATTATGCACAGAGGGCTGAGGAATGAGGATAAAAATTGTTCTCTTTAAATTACTGTTAGTTTTGTTTGGGGTTCTTTGAGGTGTCTGTACAGTGTGAAGGAGATCAACAAATAAGGGTAGTAAGGAGATGCTGTCTTTTGTGAGAAGGGAGGGAAGGAACACAAGGATTCCTGGTGCCTGTGTGAGAAGGGAACCCTGCTTTGATGGGAACCAGCACTAGGGGGGACACCAAGGACCCCACAGACTGCCAGGTTAGTCCTTATTCCCCAATGGGCTCTTGGGGAATTTTTACTCACCAAAACCTTCTTACAACCTTTACTCTCCAAGCAGTGTCAGAAAACTCCTAAAACGCCTGGGCAAAAACCCTTAGGAGCTGCTGGGGAAGTTCAGTGCCGTTCCCTGGTCAGGGAAGAGGGATCCTTGCTCTGCAATTCCCAGCCAGTGATCTCCTGCCAACCCACAGCCACAGCTGTCTCACAGACCCACACCAAGAAGCAGCTGCTTCCAGTTTGTCTGAATGGCTCTGTCCTGTGCTGGGCACACTTCAGGAATTCCCTCTACTACGGTAACAACATTTAACCTTCCAGATCAGAGGAATGCAGGAGCACCAAACCTTGAAAATCCAGGATCTCTATGAGGAGTCTGTGAATTCCCTTCCAGGTCTAGTGGCAAAAAGCAAGGGCACCATGCAGAGAAAAACCACCCATGGAATTTCAGAGTTTAATCTGATGGGCTGGGTGAAACCAGAGTACCCTTAAGAAACTCTCTCCAAAAGTGCTAAACATTTAACAGCTAATTGTTCCTGTTGGTCACTAATTAACCAATGACTGCATAATTAACTGCTGCATGTGAGAACTCCATGTGAGACTTTAATGATAACATCATCGCCTTTCAGCACAAGCCAATGCAAGGTTTTACAAGAATTCAGGATTAATCCCAGAGCCATCATCAGAATTCACTTTGGATTTATGCTATCTACCTAAAACTGCACTGCAATTCCAAAGGGTTTTTTTCCAGCTGTAAACTATGACACAGTATTTCTGTAAAAACTGGTGTTGGTCTCTCTGCAGAAGAACTCTGTTAATTTTCATGGATGAGATTATAATTCTTTGGGCTCATAATTCTGGACATAACTACACTCTGACAGAGCAATAAGGCTCTTCTGCTTAAATTGCTCTAAAAGAACTAAATATCCCTGAGGATAAAAAATATTACAGCACTCTTAATATATTACTCTGAATTTGTAGAATAATTAAAGAAATCAGATTGTACCTATCCAGCCATACTTCAAAATGAAAAAGAAGTGAGCACTTAACTAATTTTACTTAATTATTATTTTCAAAGTATGAAAGATGTATGCAAGTGATGATAACATTTCTACTTTGCAGGATTTCAACCATGGATGAATTTGTGATTAGCTGTGGATAACGTCCTTGGATCATCTATTATGATCAAGAGTTATAAGGTATAATTATGAATATGATTTGGAGAAGGTGCTTCCCATGTAATTTTAATACAGTCATATAACACAGGCTTAAATTTTTATTTGACCCCAAAAATCCCAAACAATAAACCAACAACCAAAAACCCCCAAAAATAAAAACCAGGAGAAAGTTTATTTGGAAGTATGTGTCAAATGCACATAAGCCCTGCTCCTAAACTCAGACTGAACTCCATGAATACAGGATTTTTTGATGCTCAAAATAATGTGAGGAGGTCTGGTTCTCCTAGATACTGAATTTGTGGATCAGAACTATGCCAGAATGATATCTGCCAAGGCAAATCACTCAGCAGCTTTCCAGAAAGCACAACCCAACCACTAAGTTGGCCCTCTAAATTCTTTAACAACCCAAACTGATTTTTTTTACTATATAAATACTAAATTTCATCCCTCTGTAAGGGATACCTACAAAAAATGCAGGTAGTTTTCTGTATGGATCATTCGATATGTACATAACATTTCACCTGCTTTTAGGTGGCAAGCAAAGGCAGCAGCCACAGAAGCATCTCGGAGTACAGATGATGGTAGGAAGGGAGAAAAGGTTGAAAATTCAAGGCCAAAGCAAGAGAAAGGACTTCCCTACCCTCACTTTGATCAGATTAAGCTGCTGTGCAGCTCCATAATAAGAGAGCAAGATTCAAAAATCTGAGTAATTGCAAAATGGAATCTTTTATGGATATACAAGAAAAAGAGCATGAGCATGTTTTACTTTAAATATAGCTGAAAATAGTCTAACTCTCCCTCTTTTAATCAGTACAAGAGATGCTTCCACCTTCTCAACCACTCTTTGAAGAAATTTAAGAAGCAGTTTCTGTCCAGTTTTTCCAAACATGCCACTGTGTGATACATGTCTGTCTGTTCAATGGATACATTTATCAACAGACACAGAACTGGACCATCTGAAAAATTCTGAGTCTATGGTTTGCAAGAGCAGTGTCTTACTATTCAGGAAAAAAATGAATCACTCTTTCCTACTGGTGCTATTAACAATTGAAGCTCTGCATAATTACATCAGTTTTAATATGAAACAGCACTTCAAAGGGTATAGACTGATAGAAAAGGTAAAAACTTTGTAAATTATAAACTAGAGGATAACTTGACCTTTGTATGAAACTTGGATTTTCACTTTAGCCTAATTATATTGCAAATCATCTTCTCTCTATTCAGGGTAATTTACTTTAAAAACATGAAAATAGGGTGTTTCATCTGAGTGCATGTTGAAACAGTATAAACAAAATTTACATGGAGAGCTTTCTAAAAGGGCCCCGAATGAGGGTATTTAGCTCTTCTATATTCATGATGCTGTGAGCTGATTCACAACAAACTTATTTTACAGCATTTAAACTAACCTGGACAACCTTGCACGAGGCCACCTGTTATCTGCCTAATCATCGCTTCATTCTCTGTCTCTTGGTGCACCTAAGTAATTTTTAAACTTCTGCTGTTATTAATTCTATACAGAAAAATGAGTTCTGGCAATTTCCTGGTTTTCCTCTGACCTGCAAAATAACAATCAGGTGGTGGAAGGTTTCATATTAAATGGAATTCTTTGAGATGTTAAGACTTTAGATCAGATTTGAGCAGAAGGAGCAGATGTTAATAAGTTCTCATCAGCCTCTTCAGCTTGATTTCTGCAGCATGGTTCACTTCAGCATCACGTATTCTGCTCTTTTTCCTTTGATTCTTTGTTTGAAAAGTTAAAACTATTTGATTGTCTCTTTTGGAAAAATGCTATACAATTTACTGCAGCTAAACCCAACAGCATTCTAAATAGCTTTTATTATTAAACGCAAGAGATATCTTACAGAAAAAAGTTTTAGAAACACTAAAACAAAAAAAAAAAAAAAATCTAGATTTCACTTCGAATTGCTGGTATTACAAACCAAACCAAGTAATAAAATTAAGCCAATCCTCTAAGACACATAAATTCTGCATTGAACTCTACATATGCTCCACTGGGCAGTTCTCTGCAGGGGAAAGAAATGCTCACCAACTCTGCTGCCGAAAATATTTGGGTGTGAGGACAAGAAAAACTGCATTAGGATCCTGAAGATCTTTCAGTCTAACATCAGTCAAAGCAAACAATGCCCAGCTCTGAACTCTGTGGTTTCAGGTATGTAGTTCAGATAAAACAATATCACATCTTCCCAACTCCCAAGAGTATGTGTTAACAAAATCCTCATTTCCTTTAGCTGCCTTTTATGTTACAGCTATTGCTCTGCAGAGATAGACAATTTTGACAGAATTCCTTTGAATCTGATCGCTTGAATTTGAATTTAAACCTTGATCACTTTGAGATAAAATTCCTACAGAACTGTTGTCATGATGCATATAGCATATAACTGCCAAAATGAGAATTAACTATTAGAATTTATTGTGTAATTATATTATTGATCATCCACATTAGGAAGCAGTTTTTAAAGTAGTCAGTCATCCCCTAGTCCCTTCTACTTGTTGCTGAAAAAGAAATTGATATTAAACAGATGTAAAGTTCTGCCATGTTTATTTTGTGTCATTTCTGACCATGGAAGTCCTTCCAGAAGGATGACTCGTCACTTGAAGACTGGATGCAGTTGACTGTGATAGGATTTGGCTCAGGGTATCCATCATCAATGAGCCAGAAAAACATTGCCATTCTCAGAATAATTACACGCAAGAAGCCAGCAAATCAGTGGGTCAGACGCAAAGTCAGCTCCAGAGAGGAGTGTGTCTAACCTGACAATTATCATTTCTTTTTCATGTCTTAATCTACAGAGTCATTTCTTGGTGCTTTACTCATCTGTTTGGCCTAAACCCAAAATTCCAATGGAAGTGCAACTACATTTTATGTATGATCATACGAGCATGAGTCAGAATTAGTGCAAAGTGCAGATTACAGCCTAAAAATTCATAAATTAATTAGATGGCCATTCAGTAGAATAGCAAATTCTATTACTGCTTCTTTATAATATTGTCGATCTTGAGCCCAGCAACTGAACAAGACTCTGCAAGAACTGTTATAAATCTTCACAGCATGACTTTGTTGATGGTAAGACTGATTTTATAGACTACATTAAATAGGCTATTAAGGAGGTAATTAAGAGAAAATTATATAGGACTTCCATGTCTCAGTTCATTGCAGATGTCAGAGATTTTTTTATACATATCTGAAACTCCTTTAAGTTCAAGTAAAACACAGAAAAATGGGAAAAGATGCACCAAAGGCAACAAAACGTACTATTTTCTCTAAGCTAAGGAAACTAAATGCCAGGCATCTTATGGACCCAACATCCTTCAGAAGATTTTTGAAGCATAATATTTTGATTTTAATCTTCAGTAATACTGGTTACAAATAAAACATTTCCTGAGACAGGGTTTAGCTTGTTTGGGTTTTTTTTTAAAATCATTATTCGGTGTGAAACCCCTTCCTTTCCCCAGCCCAGCCATTTCCAAGCTGTCAAACCACGCTCAGCCTCTGGGGCTGCTTGGTCACTGAAGCTAAGCTCAAACCAAGGGAAAAAACCACAACGAGTCTGAAGCAGAGGCCACCTGAGCCGTGCAGCAGTACCAGCAAAGTGTCCCCAAAGTGCGTGACAGGCTTCATTTGTCTCAGCAGCTCTGCCATCACCCTCCTGCCTGGCACAGCCCTGCTCTGGGCGCTGCCAGAGGAGCGGGCGCAGGGACAGGCAACGCCAGGAGACTTCCAAATGAATGCCACTTCTAGGAGAACCTGTAGGGCAAGGACCCCAAGCAGGCATCCACTCCTCTCTCTCTGCCAAAGAGCTGTCACTTCCTTGGAAAGCTGAATTTGTCACAAGGAAAGAAAATTTCACCATAGTCTGCTTAAATAACTTAGGGAGCAGAATCTTTTCCCAGGTGCTTTTCCCACACAAAGCAAATGTATCAATCATTTTATTCTCTGAAATAACAATTTATTATCCATGCAGGAGGCCTTAGATTCAATCTGCACAGTGTTCTGAGTGTCGTGTCAGATATTAGAATCTGTCATCAGTCTTTATCAAGGAAATCATTCTGTTCTTGTCATCCATTTTTATTAATAAGACTATTTATTACTTCAATAATTAATTATGACAAGTAGTCTGCCATTTGGATAATGAATAAATATTGATAAATTGCATGGCTAATACACTGTTGCTGTATAACTAGCTTTGAAAACTTGAAGACCTGAATGGTACTAAACCAAATAATTCTAAATTAGGTATCACACAGCTACAGCTGAATATATATTCAGTTAAAACATTAATTTTCAGACTACACAACTTGCAGAGTGGTGCGGTTGTTCAGATCTGGACACCTTAAAATGACCTGCTTTTTGAAGCTAAAACAAAATTTAAACCCCATATTAAAGAAAATTCAAAAATTTTAATTCATAAAAAAATTTCGTGACAGCTGATAACTGACATTGTGTTGCAAGAATTAATTATAACAGAAGGATTCTCCATCCTTGCCTGTTTAAAACTCTCCCTTTTGCGTTGACTGGAAATGTGGGGGAAACAATGAAAACAAATTATGACCTAAAGCCTGCAATCCTTTTCCAAACATCAAATCTCCATCATTAATGGATTCCTCTACTTTTCATTACTCTAAACCTCAACTTTACACCATTTCAATTGCTCACCAGCAGGTGAGGATTCTGTATGTTTGAAAGAATGATAATCTCCCCTTTTCTCTAACAAAGTTTATCACTTTCTTTACAAAGTAACTGCTCTTATTTATTGATATCCTTACCTACTCACAACAAATCAGACTAAAATCATAGAATGAATCACAAAATGGTCTGGGTGGGAAGGGACCTTTAAAACTCATCCCATCCCACCCCTGCCATGGCAGGGACACCTTCCACTGTCCCAGGCTGCTCCCAGCCCCAGTGTCCAGCCTGGCCTTGGGCACTGCCAGGGATCCAGGGGCAGCCCCAGCTTCTCTGGGCACCCTGTGCCAGGGCCTGCCCACCCTCCCAGGGAACAATTCCTGCCCAATATCCCATCCAGCCCTGCCCTCTGGCACTGGCAGCCATTCCCTGGCTCCTGTCCCTCCAGCCCTTGGCCATTGTCTCTCTCCATCTTTCCTGCAGCTCCTTCAGGCCCTGCAAGGCCACAGTGAGGTCACCCCAAAGCTTCTCCTCTCCAGGCTGAACAATGCCAGCTCTGCCAGCCTTTCCTCCCAGCAGAGCTGCTCCATCCTCTGCTCATCCTGGTGCCTCCTCTGGGCTCTCTGCAGCAGCTCCAGGTCCCTCCTGTGCTGGGCTCCAGGGCTGGAGACAGTTTGAACAAGTTTGGTTTATTCCAAGAAAATGTATTACTGATCTCTAAAGGCAAAAAAGATTCCTGTAACGAGGAAGTGAAATGAGGGATTTTTCTTCAAAAAATGTTCTTTTTTTTTAACAATAAGATAGAAAACACTGGAATTGATGATGTACACTCCTTGGGAAGTTTTTCTAGTCCCCATAAAGAGAGATCTTTCAATGGAGTAATGTTTAAACTTCTGTTCAGGAATGAGAGTGAGTACAGCTGAGCATTGCCATTGGGCAAAAGAGATATCAAAGTAACTTCTAACATTTTTATCAGCAGTGTGGCTGTTAAGAGAGAAGAATGAGTGTAAGATAATTCACAATGTATTGGCTAAAATGCAATGCTATAAAGGCAGAACTATAATACAGTCAAAATCAGATAACTTTATAATAGAATATAAATCTATTTCTCCAAGGAATGAAATATCCTAATGTGTGTCTCACAGTGCTGTAGTAGAGTCTTTTTACAAGTAGAGCTCGTAGCCAAATATAGAGTAAAAATGTATTTAATAAAAATATTAATATTTATCAATGCAAGGCATTTAAAATTTAACAATTTTTTCAAAGTATCTGAAATCATATGTAAGGCAATGGCACTGCATTTAATTCCAAACTCTACAGCCTCAAACTTCTAAACAGATGTGATATGCAAAGTGTTTGGAGCTAACCTTAGTCCACCTGGGCAAGAGATATGAGCTGACTGGTACTTTGAAGACAGACTAAGTTTGAAAAAAAATACTTCAGGAGATTTGAAACTACGAATGCTGACTGAGCTGACCTTTTCCTGACTGAGCTGATCCATACTGCTTTAAAATTTTGTCACTCAGAACTTATGCCACATCCATTGAATAATTTCAAGCTCAGATTCACCTCGAAGTTAGACTATTTTCATTGCCTAAATTTCAAATTCAATTACCTGAAAGGTAAGGGGACTATATAGTACTTACAATTTTGAAGTATTTTCAGACTTGACCATATGACTAAGTTATTACTTAAAATAAAATTATCATGGAAATTAAGTCATACATATCTTTTAAGACAGCTTTCCCAGACCATAAATGACTTTTGTCCATATTGAGACTAGCTACATTAGCTCTGTAGAAATAGCAGTAAGTACACATTTTCAAACTGGTGGAGGTGACACCTAAAAAAATGCATAGGCAGTCCACAAAAAAAACTTCTAACTACATTCCAAAATGCCACTATTTTGAATTAGGTTAGAGGTGAATTATATTCTAATATTTTCTTTTCATGTTCTTATTAAAAAAACACCAAAAAACAGTTTCTGGAAATACAGCCCCTTCCTATCCTTAAAAACCTTTGGTAGCAACCCAAGAGATAACTACTTGAGAGTTAGGCAAACACATGTATTGATTTGTAACATACTGTAGATAATGACCTGCTGTAGGACAAAAAATCCACTCCGAAAACAAACAGGTGTTATTTTCTGCTGTCTTGCTGTAGTATATGCAGAATGTGAGAGTGCAATAAATGCCTGGCACATGTTGGTACTTCTCACTGCTGTGTATTGTTTATACCATACAATGGACACTTGGTACTACAGCAAATATGGTTTTCCCTACAGGGAAATGGGTGAGGCTGGAGGGGCCCAGGGGCTCCTCTGGTGCCACCTCCCTGCTCCAGCAGGGCCATCCCAGAGCTCAGGGCACAGCGGTGTGTGCAGAGGGCTCTGCAATATCCCCAGGGAGGAGACTGCACAGCCTCTGGGCACAATCTGCTCAGGGCTGGGCACTGCCCAGGGCACAAGTTGTGCCTCCTGTGCAGGGGCAGCTCCTGGGCTCAGTCCCTGCCCGTTCCCATTGCTGCTTCAGGGACAGCTGCTTGTCCCCAGCACCCCCAGGACACTGTGCTGCCTCAGGGACAGCTCCTTGTCCCCAGCACCCCCAGGTCCTTCCCGCAGAGCTGCTCCAGCAGGTCCCCCCAGCCTGTGCTGCTGCTGGGCTTGCTCCTGTCCAGGAGCAGGACCTGCATTTGCCTTGGTAGAACTTCAGATGTTTTTTCCCTGCCTATTTCTCCCAGCTGTCGAGGCCCCTCTGAAGGGCTGCACAGCCCTTGGGGATCAGCCACTCCTGCCCATTAAACTTCTGTCTCCCAGTAACTGATTTTGTTTGGGGCTTTTTTCCAGTTTTCCATACTTTGTTCTCAAGGTGTGACATGACTTGTTTTAGCACTCAAAAATATATTCTTAGTCACGCTTTAAGTCTAAAAATGAGGTTTACAATAGAAAGTCTGTCATAATCTTAACAGTAGAGTTCTGTGTGTGGCATTATAATGAGGCCAAATAAGCACTACGTCAGGAACATGACAACAATAATAACAACTTTCACTTCTTCTAAATACTTATCATCTACTAAGGCATCCCAGAGCACTTAGCAAGTATTACCCTCAGGATGGTTGAGAGCTAAAAGGTTTACAACATTAGAAGGATTATAAAAACAAATTGAAAGAGAACGTCAAGAAACAAAGATGTAAATACAGTAAGAAGTTAATCTCGCTGTTCTGATGACAACTTAATATTTTTATGTGGAAATCATTGTATTACACTGCATGATGCGTGGGGGTGCCTCAAATGCTTTTTAGCAGGTCCGTTGTGAAGTCTCCTGAGCATGTGCACAAGTGTGCACACATGGAGATGTGCTTGAGAACGGGCAAGTTATATATTTATTTATTTATCTAAGAAGACTTGCTCCGTGTGATTATCTTAACTGCTTTTTGCTCTACTGCACACCTGCAAAATTTCCATCCTTGAAGACACCATTATTAGGACTGAATGATGCAAGACTGTGGGGAGGCTTACAAAATTTTGACCAGGAACACCACTATTGCCAAGGTGAAAGTCATCCAGACTGTACATTTAAAAAGTAATTCCAGAACTGTGTAGGAAAATGCTAGACAGAGTATGACAAATTTCAGTGCAAGCAAAATAGATCAGTGAAAGAATAACTTTAAAAAAAAAAAACAAAAAAACCCAAGTTCATTCGGAGCAGCTTAGAAAACACCACCAAACTAAAAAGAAGATGAAAGAATTCCAGGGCACTGTGTGATAAACAGAACATAAATTTAGAAAACATGATTTATAATATTGCATAATTTTAGACTTTTGCTTCTTAATATTTATACTGAATTAAATTTATTCCTCTCAAAAACATCAAGTTTCTATTTTTATGTAAAACAATTTGAATAAGACTTCCCTCAGCATTAAGTTGTAAAAATCTTGGGCAACAAAATAAAACTGTGGTTCTTCTACTTCTGACATTTTGGAAATGATAACGGTTAAGATTTGATAGCAGAAATAGAGGCAGACTCATGTTCCCCCTCCATCTGTAACTTACTGTAAAGAATAGAGATTATCTGGGGTTTGAATTTTACCATTCCCTTATATCAACATTTTCACTTTTTTTTTCATTGATAAATGTATCCTGGACACATTTTAGTCTGATAAAACTTCCAAAGCAATTAAATAGAGATGCAGCCAAAAGTTAATAAACCCACAGATCAAATCCTCTGCTGGGTCTAAATTTAATTATATGGTACGTGTAAGCATTTAATTTTATGAAGATGAAAATGGGATACCTTGCAATAAAAAGAACACTGGCAAAGCACTCAAATTTGCAGATTTAATATGTTTCAAAATACATTCATTTTATCACTGTGAAGGAGAGACTTAGGCAGGAATATCTATTAACTCTGACACCAGAATATTCAAGTACTCAATGTGATAGCCCAGGAGTCCCACCAGTATCTCAGGATCTAGAGAGCAGCTGTGAAAGCTGTTCTTGCACAGTATCTAAACCCATGGCAAAATGATACCTAGACCTGAGAAAGAGAAAGACTGGCAGGAATTTCTGTGGCAGATGGATCTACTCTCCGCGTTCAAGAGCATTGCTTGAAATGTCAGTCCCAGGAGCGAAGCAGATACAGAATAACGAACTCAGGATCATTTTCTGTAACAAATGAAAGGACAAGCACATATGCTGTCCTATCAACAAACACGACAATGATAACATGATAAATACAGCCTTTAACAACGCCACTTCTATCAAAACAAACTTACTTCTTACTCCTCATTTCTCAACCCAGTCTGTGATAGAAGCATCTTTCCTTCCAATACTTTGACTCCTTGCCTGGACCATGGTCCAAGAGCCCTCTGCAAAGGATGTATTTCAGATTTCAGGTTCCTCATTATTTTAGAGTGCAGGATACAGGTTTCCATGTTATTTATGGCTCCCATTGTTCATACACACCACTCATGCAATTGCAAAACAGCATAAACAGCAGGAGAATAGCACTTTTAATTTATATCTTACATAGTTCTGTATCTGCCTCACAGCAGAAAAATTCAGTGATGAAAATTATTTGGAGAATAGAGGCTAAATATATATAAAAGAATATAGAGAGTGTACTGATGTGCCTGATACATGGTACTCCATGAAGCAGGAACTGGGTTTTGGATAGCTTTAATATATAACAAAACCCAAAGATACCCAATACCAACCTCACTGTCATTTATTGTCCTGATTTTCATCTCTTTTAACTAAATTCACCAATAACTGCAATTAAATAATTATCTCTGTGGTTTCCTCTTTACATTCAGGTATATTTGAAGCTATAGTACCTACACAATTCTCTTGTTCCTTCTCCTTTTTACCGCTTTTAAAACAATTTTGCATAATTCAATTTCTTCTCCTTTTATTTTCCACTTGCTCCTGCCATTACATGCCCTTTCGTAGGCTTGTCAATGTCCCTCTCTGCAGTGTTGAGTTCCTTCTTACAAACAAGCTTTGCCCAACATCTTCCACTGTCACCTGTCCCCTCTTCCTTGGTCTCCTGCTCTCCTTCCCATTCCAGCTGCAGCCCAGCAGCACAGCTGGTTCCCATCTCAACTCAATCATGTTATCTACTCCTGGCTAAGGAAATTCTTTCTGGGTTCATCCTGGAATCTCTCTCCCCCTGTTTCTGGCAGTGTTTGGCTGTATTTTAACATGACGGGATTTGCATAATCATGGCTTTCAGCCACTTTTACTTTTAATTGTTCTGGCTTTATGTTTTTATTTCTAAGGAATGAAAGAAGATTAAAGGTTTATAATCACTCTAATTTCCCATTCTGAGCAGAAGGTAAGAGCTGGCCCTGCAGAGGGTGAGCACAGCTGAAGGCTTTGGTGCACTGACAGCTTTTGGAACTGCCATCCACATGATGCTGATTTTCAATAGCACTTAATATGTTTGTTTAAATACTGGCTTCAACCACTGCTTAGTAGCAGCATGAGGCATCATTACCACCGTGGTCTTGACACAGCACTGAGCAAGTTGTTTGGAAAGCTGTTATGTATTAAAACTTGTGGGTTTTGGGTAACTGTTTGGATGTCCACTGCAATACACAGTGGGCAAAGTATCCCCTGCACAGACACATTAACAAACCAATTTATTCTCACTTTCTAATCACCCAGTTTAGTTGTTTCATAATATGGCCGTCCAAATGCAACCCTACCTTCTTTCTACAGACTTATTAAATCTTTTCACAAAACCAGTATAATACAATAATTACACGGCTCACTCTGAAGTATTATAGTACTATATGAAAACATAAAATCAAAATTCTAATTCTCTAGGAACTTTCTTTGTGGTGGGTTGACTCTGGCTGAATGCCAGGTGCCCAGCCAGGTATCGCTGCCCTCCTCAGCTGGATGGGGAGAGAAAATATACCTAAAGCCTCATGAGTCAAAATAATGATGGGGACAGATCACTCCCCAATTACTGTCACAAGCAAAACAGACTCAACTTGGGGGAAAGTAATTTAATTAAATCACAGTAGAATCATAGACTCATAAAATCATTGAGGTTGGAAAAGACCTCCAAGATCATCAAGGCCAACCATTAACCAGCAGCACCACCATGTTCACCACTAAACCACGTCCTCAAGTGCCACATCCACAGGTTTTCTGAACACCTCCACGGATGGTGATTCCGTCACCTCCCTGGGCAGCCTGTTCCAACGCTTGACCATCCTTTTCCATGGAGAAATGTTTCGTAATATCCAATTCTAAACCTCTCCTGGCACAGCTTGAGGCTTGTCTTGTCCCTTGTTCCTGGGAGCAGAGCCTGACCCCCCGGGTGCCCCCTCCTGTCAGGGAGCTGTGCAGAGCCACAAGGTCCCCCTGAGCCTCCTTTGCTCCAGGCTGAGCCCCTTTCCCAGCTCCCTCAGCCGCTCCTGGTGCCCCAGAGCCTCCCCCAGCTCTGTTCCCTTGCCTGGACACACTCCAGCCCCTCAATGTCTCTCTGGTCATGAAGAGGCCAAAACTGAGCCCAGAATTCGAGGTGGGGCTTGAAGGAAAATGAGAAATAAAACTAAACCTTGAAACACCTTCCACCCACCCTCCCCTTCTTCCTGGGATCAACACTGCTCACGAGTTCTGTGCCTCCTCCCCCTCAGTGGCACAGGGGGATGGAGAACGGGGACTGTGGTAAGCTCAGCCCCTGTTGCCTCTGCTGCTCCTTCCTCCTCGTGGAGAGGAGGACTCACACTCTTCCCCTGCTCCACAGTGGGGTCACTCCCACGGGAGATGATCCTACATGAACTTCTCCAACCTGAGTCCTTCCCCCAGGCTCACAGCCTCCTTCAGGCACCCCCTGCTCTGTGTGGGGCCCTGCAGGGGGGTCTCTGATCCATCCTGGACCCCAGGGGCTGCAGGGGCACAGCTGCCTCTCCTGGGCTGCAGCCCGGGCTGGGGGAACCTCAGCTCCTGTGCCTGGAGCAGCTCTTGCCCCTCCTGCCCTGCCCTGGGGGGCTGCAGAGCTGTTCCTCTCATACGTTCTCCCTCCTCTCTCCAGCTTTACTTCTGCAGGGGTTTTTCCCCTCCTTCTTAAATACTTTACCCCAGAGGCACTGCCGCTGTTCCTGATGGGCTCACAGCAGGCAACAGAATTAGGAAGTATCTGACGGAATTTTCATTGACTCCCATTCCCTGTACAATTGTTTTCCACGTACCCTTACAACAAGTCTTAAAAACCATTATAAAAAAATGTTAATAGAACAGAACATGCTGCAGTATCTAATCTGTTGGGATATCTGAAAAACTGAGAAGGAAATGTCTTTGCTACATACAAACAAAGGAATATTTGCTTTCTCATTGAGAAGACTGTCCAACGGTGGTTGTGAAATTTAAGCACTTAAAGTGACTTTAAACATTTAAGTGACTTCTAGTAATTCAGTCCACACCCTTGAGTACCTTTATCTGCAACTAACTCCAGTGCACATGACGTCTCCTCTGCTCTGGAAAGCATGAAGGGACTACTAAACAACACTCAACAAGGCACTTGGTTGTCCAAGTGAGATTAGATTGCAGAGTCCCAAGGAAAGGGTATGATGTTTCCACCAGTTCCCCAGAACAACAATTCCTCTAATGCTTCAAGCCTAACTGCTATAATTCGTTATACGGATGCTTGTAAAATGAAAATTTTAACTTCATTAGAAACAGAAAAGCAAAAAATATTGAGTTCACGAGCACTCAGTCCCAACAGTATATTCATCAACAGTCCTCTCCATCACCTTATCTTCATCTCCATTTCCTATTACATTAACAGGGTTTCCAGTACACTACTTCCAGCTGAAGATCTTTTATAACACATTTGTTCTGGTTTCTGAAAGCAGAACAATGAAGTCCCTGAAGGACTTGAAGGATGCAAGAGAAGAACTGCAATCAAAAGATTAAGAGACCCAAAATGACCCACCTTAGTTCAACTCTACAATAGTGCTGTTATTTTAATACATGAGTTGGATCACTATCTAATACACTGGGACAGGCACCTTTTATGATTCTGAGAATGTATGTCTTAGATACATGTATTTGAAGAAAAATGTAATAGTGCAACAGTCCTTCTGCTGGAGATTTTCATTCCATTCTAAAGTGTGCTCTCTTTGCTAAGACACAGTGGGCAAATATGAATTCAATATTAAACCCTCACAATGGATTAAATGAGAAAAAAGTCATCCAATATATTTCTAGTGTCCTATTTTTAGTGTAATAATTTTTAAGTTGTTATAATTAGACCATCCTAGTTCAGAATTAGAGGTGGATTAAACTAAGCTACACAACAAAATATTAACACCACACAGAGGCACAGACATGGTGCAGTGTTTTCATTCCTCTCTGCTAAATTGCTCTTCACCTTCCAAAAAAAGAATATGCTATTGTAGAAATACAAAACTTTAGATCTTCATGAGCTCAACTTGACAAATATTTATCCACTCTAAGCCAGCTTGGCTCCACTGGCTTCAAGGGAATGACACCGATTAGTGTCACCTGAGGGTGTGCCACTGCTTTTGTTAGGTGAAACCATCACATCCAGCACAATGCTTTAACAAGTGGAAGTAGAATTAGAGGTGCAATTTTTCACCATAAAGAATTTTCAAGATTTGCACAATACTCTGTTTACCTGCACTTTCCTCCAAGATCGTATTTCTCTTCTGTCAATAAAACACATTTTTCAGGAAATACCTTACTTTACTCTGGTAACAAAGCAGTTTTATTAAAGTTCTTATTGCATTCCATCAATACGAACGATGGTGAGCCCTTTAATTCAATTTGCTAAAAAAACACTGCAATTTAACAATGCCCATCCGTAATTCTGCAGATAAAATGCATTTAGCTCAGTTTTCCTGTCAATAAATAATGTACTTGTTGGAGGGAATAAAAGCCAAGAGACAGAAAATTTCATTTATTACTTCATTTGGTGGGCAAAATGTACTTTATAGCAGATTTTAGTAGAACAGGCATGACCCTAGATTCCATGAGCATGTCTACTCCTGTGCTTGTAAGAGAATTTTCCACTTGCACTCTCTGGAAAAGGCCTTTGATATCACAAATAGCCAAGTAAGACTTAAATTGATTTGGTTCTTTTTTGGGGAAGATTTTTCATTCATTTGGGTTTGGTCTAAATTCTAACAAGACAAGTATTCTGATTGTTTTACTTCTAAAAGAAGTCATGAAGGCAAGCCAAAAGCGTGTATATTTTACTGTAAGACTAAATAGTCTTCAAAAAGAATAAAAATATTAAATTATCAAATTAATATATTGGCTCCCAACCCCTTTTTCCCCTTTCCAGTCCTGTAGGAATTTGGTCAGAGCTCAGATGTTACCACACCTAACTAACTGATAATCAAATAGAAAAGTCCTGTTACCCATGACTAAGACAAAATGCAAAACCATTCATCAATATCCAAGAGTGAGTAAGAGGATGTAACAGACAATGACAGGATGTTAAAGTTCTAAGGGTTTAAAAAGACTAGTCAGTGTTTGCATAAATTACACTAAAATTTATATCATGGGGTAAAGACATATCAAGGACAAGAATTTAAGATACAAGTCTTATCTCTCAAGAAATACTAATTTTCTGGAGATTTTGCATTCAAAATAAAACATGCTTGGATAATGAAGTAGTTTCCATTCATCTGACGAACCAAGATGCTTTGCATGACTCAGACTGTGTACATGAATATTGTTTGCACCATTCCCTTAACCTGCTTGTCCTGATACATAAGATCAAAATTTGGTAAATCCAGAATTTTTAAGAAGAAAGCAAAAGCATTTTAAATACTTTACAGGCATGTAGCTACCACATCCCCCCACAGATATTAGGTATATATGGTGTTTATTTGCAATTAACAGTCCTTTCACACTGTACAGTAAAACTTCCTGATCTACAGGTGACTGAACGTACTCCTAGTTTTTCTTCAGAGCCTGGCAAATGTTTTTGCTGCCCTGGCCTGCTGGAACACTGCAGATCCCTCTTTTCTTTCCTTGTACAAATGTCAGAGCTGTCAGACTGCTGAAACACGGTCGTAGAAAGAAAGAAACAAATCGCTGACCTCAGCACCATTCTGAGGTCCTGAACCAAGGCTTTTCCAACATGAATCTAACTTATTACAACATTTGTTGACTGACCCACCATGCTGGTCCAAGCATTACTGTTAGCTAGGAAATTAAAGTTGACAGAGTTTATTCTGGGAACTGATTAATTAAATGCCTTTCCTGGCAGATCCATTAATATCAACACAGCATGGCATCTATATTGACACAGTGAGAGAAATTGCTCTCAACAATAGAGCTCTGCTGACAAAATAGTGTAACGTTTGCACCATTAGTAACAGTACATGGATCTATCTCCTCTATCAGTCATATTTCTGCTGACAGAGCCCTTTAGCAACAAGGCAAAAGGGACAGGAAAAATACAAAATAGACACATGTGAATTGCACATTTAATGTATCATTTTGAAATAAATAATGTGAGCCGAAAACAAATAATGAACGCTGATAGTCTCTGCACAGGACTAGCTAAAGTAAGGGATAGGCTGAAGGGAGAAGAAAATACCAAGAAATCTCTGATGAAGCACTTGGATAAAGTTAGCTTTTTTAATTAAAAAAGGAGCAAAAGATGAAAATACTCAAGGAAACTAAAGTTCTTAAATCCAACCAATATCCAACCAACCCTGATGCTCAAGAGAAGTTGACAACACAGTATTTTTTTGTGTCATTAGCCAGCGTGTCATTGATTTTACTGCCCACAGCCTAGAACAGCAGCTGAAGTATTCTCTTTAAAACACAGGTAATAAAGGCACTCTCTTTCAACCACACAGGTATAACCCCACAACATACTGAAACAAATATCCTCATTTCCACTGGGCACAGCGCTCCTGATTTAGATTACTTGTATGCCTAACTCCTTCCTACCACTCAAGGAGTGAAACACATATCCTTACAAACTCCTGAGCACAATGAGACCCCAAGCAGGTCAGCAGAAACCAGGGTCAAATACAGGACCTCTGTACTAAAAGGCATAATGTACTCCACCCTGAGGGAAAGCTAGTGAAAATGTCTTTTCATCAATCTCTTATTAGGCTCAGAAACACACAGACAATCCACTCGCATCTAGAGATGAATGAACCACAGAGTATATCAAAAGTTTATTCAGAAGAATGATCACATTGGAAACTTAAATCTTGCTTTATAGTACAACCTGTCTCCTAAAGTTCTTCCTCTCCCACCTTCATTATCTAAGGGTAAAAAAAAAAAAAAACAAACAGGAAAAATACAGAGAAAAACTTGATCTGTAGCCTTAGCAATGATATTGGACAGCAGATCCCAGAGGGTCTGCTTGGAGACCTGTCACTTGTGCTGTCCCCCAAGGTTCAATAATGGGCCCAGCATTCTTTAACTTATTCATCAATGGTGGAATAAAGGGCCCAGTGCCTCCTCAGCAAATCCACTGGTGACACAAGTCTGGGAGGAGTGGCTGATCCCCAAGGGCTGTGCCGCCCTTCAGAGGGGCCTCGACAGCTTGGGGAGATGGGCAGGAAAAAACATCTGAAGTTCTACCAAGGCAAATGCAGGTCCTGCTCCTGGACAGGAGCAAGCCCAGCAGCAGCACAGGCTGGGGGGACCTGCTGGAGCAGCTCTGCGGGAAGGACCTGGGGGTGCTGGGGACAAGGAGCTGTCCCTGAGGCAGCACAGTGTCCTGGGGGTGCTGGGGGACACCGAGCTGTCCCTGAGGCAGCACAGTGTCCTGGGGGTGCTGGGGACACCGAGCTGTCCCTGAGGCAGCACAGTGTCCTGCAGCCAAGGAGGCCAAGGGTGTCCCAGGGACATGGGGAAGAGCCTTGGCAGGGCCAGGGAGGGATCCTGCCCCTGTGCCCAGCCCTGGGGACACCTCTGCAGTGCCGTGTCCAGCTCTGGATCCTCGGCACAGGAGAAATCCACATCAAGATTCTTTAACCACAAAAAGTCACTCTCCATGACAATGTCAGCATTTTAGGGAGATAGAAAAATACAATATACACTAAAACATTATATGAAAATATATATGTTTAGAAAATATTCAGACAGCATGTCAGCTACATTTCCCAGGCTTACAGCAGCATACAAAGAAAACTGAGAAGAAAATGCCTCAAGACCCTAGCTATTTAATCGAGATATTTACAGAAACTTCATGAGAATTTTTAACCAAGAATATTTCTTAACAGAATTTTAAGCATATTCAATAAATTTGTTAGTTTAGTTTTATTTATATTAAAACACAAACAAAAGACAGAACTACAATTCTGACCCCACTTGTATTTCCACTTACATGTGCTACTCTTCAGTAGAATAAATAAATAATAGCCTTTTCTTTTCCATTTTCCAGGTTCCTTCTTTACATAAGCCATATGAATAATTCAAGAGTATGGCTGCTTAGCTGCTCTCTGACATACTACCAAGCTTTTTCTTCCTACTTCTAATTTTGTTTATAGAGTGGCCATCTTAGTGGCAAATAAGTGAATTATTTACTGTAATCCATACACTAAATGAAAGAGAAATTCTGTTCTGCCCTATTATAAACTGACTTCAACAAATATACATCACATGGAATGGACAAGCATTTACCTATTCCTATTAATCTTCTATTTTGCAGTGGAAGCCAGTTAGGTTTCCTTCATGAAGGATGGTGTGTTAATAGAGAAGTTAAAATCAATGTGCAGAAATAATTATTGGACTGATTTCTGAGGAGCTGCATTACTGAAAAACTCCACCTGAGGGATGGATGCTGGAGCTGAAGGAGATTCCTACACAGTCCTCTGCTGTCTTTCAATGAGTGACACAAATGAATGGAGACTGTTGATGGTCTCCCTGCACTTTCCAGTACTCCTACAATGATTTCCCTCAATCCCCAGCACAGATCAATGTATCTGAGCACATCCACTGCCTAAATTAAGACTTTCAGAACATTTAAAAATTCTCAGAAGCATAGTCACAGAATGCTAAAAAGGTGTGACTGATTAAGCACTGGCAGAATAAGGCTTTTAATCAAGAAAGAAATGTAGAAAAATTACAAACGCAGTAAAAGCAGAACTCTTCCCTCACTTTGTACACCAGCTTGAAGGCAGGGCTTCAGGCTTTGGAAATTGTGATCAGCATCACAGGCAGTTCTTCCCCTCAGCCCAATCTTATTGCCTCTGACAATCCAGCACTAGAAATGTGGACTCTGGCTCTCAAAAATGCTGCTGTTTTGGGGATATCCAGCTTCAGATTATTCCTCAGGACCCACCCTCCCTGACAAACTGAGGCCAGGAAAGCTGAGAGTCCAGACAGTTTGACATTCAGTCTGTAGTGCACTGCTCAGTTCTTAACAGGATCTGGGCACTGCCCCACTACCACCAAAAACACTTCAGCCACTTTTACATCCAATTGCCTCACGGTCTCATGACCCTGTAAGAAGTGATTAAGCACTTGCATAATACCAGCAATTTATATATATTTCTCCACAATTTCACACATTTACTAGAATTCCATTCTCATGCTTGTGACAAAAAGATGTTGAAACTTCCTAACAATAAACCTTCTGTTTTTCACCAAACGGGGAAGCCTAATCAAGAACGTACTGAGAGCTTCCCTGGACAGCCTCAATGCTCAAAGTAATCAGCAACAAAGCTCAGCTCCTGGAGAACCAGGCTGCAGAGATAAACGTGCCTTCTGATGTTTGAACAGATTCTTGGATTAAGATTTTTCATCTGTAAAAGTGGTAATGACAATCAGCTTCTGTTCAATGTGCACTGGGAGCTGCTGAAATATCTGCTATATAATAGCCAGGCATTATTTATTTAGTTTTAGTTTAGACAAAAGAAAAAATACTTCTCAAATCACCGCAAGTGACACAGATTTGAGGTAGAGATTTTACTTTTTCTAATGCTTCAAACCGAAGAAAGATAGAATAGACAGTGCTAAGATAATAATAAAATTAAAAAATAATTTAATAAAAGCTTTTAATGTATCTTTTGTGTTTCCTTTATATGACTTGAAAACAAAAACTTTTTTCTAATATAATGTAGACCAAATATCTCAATCCTGAACTATTTCAGAGCAGAATTTATACTGAACGCCCACAGGCATTAATAAGTGATGCTGTATGTTATGTGCTACATGTGAATACTCTTACAATCCTGTAATGTGTAATTACTCTGGTTATGCCTTTGGCCCATGATAGACTGAATCTGTAAGAGGAGGTCTTTGTGTGTATAACAAATAATGTGAAGAGCTTTAAATGACACAGCAATTTAGGAAAATAGATGTAAATTGCTGAAGCCCGTCATACTTCTAAAGGAATTCAGTGATCATTTAAATAACAAGCTTAATTTTTCTCAAAACAAGAAGAAATCCATTCTCTTATTCCTTCCACGTAACATTCATATTTCCATACCTAAATCTTCTCCTATGATAAAATTAAGTCTGAAAAAGATATGCAAAGACAAGCACAGAAAGTATTTCTCAGGTGTGTTACAGTGCTGTCCTTTAATGCTGTGAATGAAGAAATGTGGAATTCAGGGTCTTCTTATTCTAATGATCTGAATTTCTCACTCTTTACACTGATCCATCAGTATT
Organism: Melanocharis versteri; assembly: GCA_013397845.1. Lineage (NCBI taxonomy): Eukaryota > Metazoa > Chordata > Aves > Passeriformes > Melanocharitidae > Melanocharis > Melanocharis versteri. The sequence goes on along the minus strand of VZTG01007083.1, from coordinate 68,960 downwards.
TCCTTAATTTTTAGAGATGTGGCATGCCAATGATTTCTTTCTTTGGCTTCTCACAGAAAACTGTCACCTTGCATAAAATTGTTAGCAAGAGAATTTGAGTGAGCTAAAACAATCAAGCACCCAGACAGTTCCTCGTGCAATTCCCACCTGGGGCCCTTATATCAGGACAATTCCCACTGTCCATCAGAGACAACAGAAAGGGAGGTTTTCAGGAGAACATACACAAAAAACAGACTGTCTTTTCTTGCGGTAACACTAATCTAAATCATTCTTTGAAGATGAAGATATAAAGTCTAAGTCCAAAATTAGATTCTTGTAGTCTTTCAGGGGAAAAAAAATAAAAGAAAAAAGAAAACCTCCCTCTTATTCAGCAGAAATTTGTGACTATGGAGCTTCCTCGGAATACCAGAAGTATTTATTTTTGCTCTTTCCCAACAGGAGTGGTTCAATTACACAACACTGGTAAACAAGTTGCTGTTTGTAAACTAAACATTTCCCTCATGAGTGCCATCTGACAATATGAAGAAGGAAGAGAGATTTTTTTATTATGTTTAGTTATCACTTACATCTATTTCAATTTTGGTAGCACCTTTACAAGAATGCTTGTTCACTTTAACTGCAATTTCTTGCCTGAAGTTCAACGGAAGGACAAACCAGGATCAACAAGATCCCGATCAGGATCAACAAGATACAAACAAGAAACTCAGATTCTTATATTCCTGGGATTAACTGGAAAGATTCATTTTGGATTTAATATTATCTTCTCTATCATTATATTCTTTCCTACAGCTGTAGACAGCTGGGGCCATATCCTTACATGGATAACTTGCAAAAGGCTGCTTACCTGGCAACACCTGCAACTATTACAAATTTTAGAAGTTCAGCTGTTTTTTCCTCAGAACCATTTGCAAACCATTTACAAACTCCTGCAAGGCTGGGTTTCTTGGGCTTTTTTTGTTGCTGTTGTTTTGATTTTTTTTCCTGTCCTTTATTCTTTGGTATAAATGGAGGCATTAATTGTCTACCTGCTTAGAATGCTCAAAAGAAATACTGAATTTTGGGCTTTACTGTCTGGTATACTATATTCTAATTCAAAAGTGATAATTCTGGAGATAAAAAGAATTTAGAAGCACCTACTGCTTATTTAAATTTTTAATTCCATTTCTAACTAGGATAATGTATTTCAGGAGTTTCTTTCTGTTTTCAGAGAGTGAAGAGGGATATTGTATAGTTACATCACATGACCTCAAAGGTTTCATGCTTATCTTTCTTTTTTCCCCCCAGTGTCTAAAGTTTATAACATTTGGCAATGTCATATGAAACACAACTATATTAAGAACAATTAGGTGCTTTCCAGTGCATCAGGATGTATATTGCTGCATAAAAGTAAACCAAACTAATTGCTTGGCTTTGATTGACTGTGTTGCTGTATTTGCTCAGAAAAGGAATGCTCAGTGCCTGCAATATTGTCACTTTAAACCAGACCCAGGGTAATATGTGTTTTTGTATGAGAATAATACATTAAATTAATAACCACATTACAATCACACAGATTTAAAATATTACTTACCCCTGGCACTAAGAGGATTCCTTTCATCTTGAAAGAATATTTAAAAATTAAAATATTATTTCACAAGCATTAATCTGCTTCTTGTGCATGCCCATAAGGCACATTCTAAGTGCTTTAATGCATCCCTGAGCTGGTGGTTTATATGATAAGATGAGGTTATAATGAGCCACTTCCTAACAATACAATGTACTTGTGTGTTATTGCAATGTATCTTTACTTGGGAGCAATCTGGAAGTCTCATAAAAGAAATAACTATCAGCAACATAAAATAAAACAAAATACAAATTTTATACTGTTAGCCTTTCCAGGTTAGCATTTGTATTATATCTGTGTTGTACCTATAGCCTCTGTTTCCTCAGCAAAAATTAGTGTAAGTCACATGCTCCCTTCAGGATCCTCCCACAAGTGAAGATCTTCTTGAGGGAAAAAAAAAATCTTGTACTTTATAATGCAAACCGGCTTTGGGCCCTCCCAAGTCTTTGCAGCAATTAAGTGGTACAGATGAGACTCCACATACACTTCATAAGATCTTCAGTGCCCGTTTAGGAGCCCTGTTAAGGCTCCCTCCCAGTTAAAATGGTTCTGCATTCACAGCTATTCACATCTTAGCATAAAAATGTCAATGTTTTAATCATCAAACGTTTTTAGGAGCTGTTCAGTGTCCTTGTGGCTACTGTCACAGGTAATGCTGCCACGATAAGGGGCTCTAAGCTGCATTCCTTGTTCAAGCACACAGCCACTGTGCTAAGGGACCAGACTGATCCTTTCCTTTGAACTGCTCAACATTCCTGCACGTTCTTCAAAGAGAAGTGAAAATAGTTCTGATGTAGAATCACAGAATGGTTTGGGTTGGGAGGGACCCTAAAGATCATCTCATTCCAAACATCTGCCATGGGCGGGGACACCTTCCACTGTCCCAGGCTGCTCCCAGCCCCAGTGTCCAGCCTGGCCTTGGGCACTGCCAGGGATCCAGGGGCAGCAACAGCTTCTCTGGGCACCCTGTGCCAGGGCCTGCCCACCCTCCCAGGGAACAATTCCTGCCCAATATCCCATCCAGCCCTGCCCTCTGGCACTGGCAGCCATTCCCTGTGTCCTGTCCCTCCAGCCCTTGGCCATTGTCTCTCTCCATCTTTCCTGCAGCTCCTTCAGGCCCTGCAAGGCCACAGTGAGGTCACCCCAAAGCTTCTCCTCTCCAGGCTGAACAATGCCAGCTCTGCCAGCCTTTCCTCCCAGCAGAGCTGCTCCATCCCTCTGCTCATCTTGGTGCCTCCTCTGGACTTGCTCAAGCAATTCCACGTCCCTCCTGTGTCAGGGACCCCAGAGCTGGATACAGTATTCCAGGTGTGCTCTGCACAGCAGGAAAGATTGGTTTATCTGATCTTTTACCCAAAACTTACAGTAGGAAACATGGCATTCCAGAACGAGCAGCATTTAATATTTTTTGGTTGATTTTTAGGTGGGGTTGGGTTCTTTTGAGAAAAACACAAAGTTTTGATCATTCTAGAACAGGAACATTACACATTAAATAACAGTAATTCTACCACAAAAATTGCTTTTCAAGTACTCTCGCTATACCAGCATAAACAACTGACATCTTTATGTGTTTGACAGGGACATGTAAAACTTCACATTTGCTATAAATATGAAAGTTTTCATACCCTGAGTCTTACTCAAGAATCTTACAGAAATTACCATTGCCATCCCTCCCTGAAAGGACCAAGTCCGTAAAGACAAAGAAACAGAGGCTAAGAAATGCAAAACAAGGTGGGAGGCAATTCTTTCCATCTCTAATGCCACCTGCCACCAATGCAAGAGCACATCTATAGAACTGCACCCCTGTGGAAGTCCTGTACACTCCCCCAGCTCCACCACATGCAGAACAGGAATTGTGTTCTCTGCTTGATATGTGACTGCAGAGGGGCTGGAGCAGCGTAGGATTCATGCAGAGTTACAAGGAAAGGAGAGACATTTATCCAAAGAGGTTACACTGAAATTTGACGGAAACTCTTGCTAGAAATTTCCCTGACCTCAGCACAAAGTGACCAGTTTGTCCCATTGGTTCCCAGCCCTGGACACGGATTCACACCCACAGCACCAGCTCAGGATCTCCCACCAGAATCTCTGAAAGAGTGAGGGAATGCTTTCAAGTTTTAGAAATAGAAATATTCCAGGAATATTTGGTTTTCAGTTTACATTCCCCACTCCTTGATGGTACCTATGCTGACTTTTACAGCTCTCATGCCACACAAACTGTAGATGCTCAGGATAAGTCTGCCAGCAAAGTGTAGTTCCCTACCAGATGCAGCCTCTGCTTGCCACTGCCTTTCCTAAATTCTCAATCCATTTGCAATTGATGACTGAATCCTTATCACTGCCACCGTTTCCAGCTTCATATATTTAAATATATGGTGTTTAGCCATTACAGTCAGATCACACACATCATACAGTGAGGGGGTACAAAGACCCGACCCTCCCCTAAGGGTCATCCTAACAACAGGCCACAATTACTGCTGCTCCTCTCTGAAGAGCACAAACACCTCGGCCAAACCTCCAAAAACACCCTCTCTCTTTCCCCTCTGAGAAAAGGAGAGGAGAAAGAGCAACTGAACATGCAGAGATCTCTTGGGTTCCAGGGAGATGAGCCCTCTCAAGAACCAGCAGATTTCCTTCTTTCACACACCAGGGAACCGCTGGGAGATGGGCTGGGTGGAAGAGCAGCAAACCCAATGCACAGCTCTGGAAAAAGCCACAGTGGGCACAATCAAATCTGCATTTTCTTCACAATCACACCAGTTGCTTGTCCAGCAGATTCTCATCAAGAATTAAACCTAAATATAGCATTACCTTCTGAGTAAAGACCATATTAAAGTATTTGAAATGTCAAACATGTAAAATAATTATAGCACCATGTTGATTACATATTTATAAGTCTCCTTTTCAAAGGTGCAAAGAAATCACGCAGCAAGCCTCTCAAGACTTGTTGCACTAACAGGCTAAAACTAAGATTACAGCACCATCTGCTGATTTAATTCTTAATTTTTACTTAAACAACAATGCCATTTTCCCATTTGAAGCCAACAAGAATACTGCAGGCAGAAATAAAATGTATATCAATGACTGAACCTGTTTTTACTATCTGAGAAAAACACCTCCCAGATGGTAAGAGTGTTTTTGTTTGGGAGCACATGGCTTGCACACAGCCCACGGGCTATTCATTAAAATAAAACCAGAGGGTCACAGAACCCAAATCTGTGAGAAACAGCAGTTATTGAAGCATCAGCCTGAATACTTTAGAGTCCAGACAGATGTGTAAAAGACAGCAAGATTAAAAAAAACCCACAACTTAAAAAACAAGGAAAGCAAATAAAACCCAAAAATAATTAAAAAAAAAATTGAAAATGCACCCAAGAAGATGCACACCCAAAAAACCTCATGCAGGGTAGAGCAAAGCATATTTAAGATCATTTCTAGCTGCTTTTGCATTCTTAAACACTCCCTTCTATCTCTACTTGATTCTTATAATAATTCTTAATTTCTTTAATTTCTGAAGCATTCTAAAGGGAATTGAGCACTATATTCTTAAACTCTAAATTATCTCTCTTTTGATTCTCTAAGTCGGGTAAGCATAAGGAGATAACTCAAATAATAATCCATTTGCTAGTAACAGGCAAAGACAACCTCATTTTGGCCTGAAAGCATCAAGATGAGGCACATATGGAGCTGCCTATGTTTTGCTGTTGGGGTTTTAAATATGGGATACCCAAAATAAGCCTGTTCTCTCTCTGTATCTGTGGTATTGTTTTTTCCTAGATTTTTTTTTTGTGGTGCAAATATTATGTTGGTGAAAAAAATTAGATTACAATTGTCCCTAATGAACAGTCCATGACAAGAGAAGCCCTGATGGTATCCACACCAGGCAAAAGAGCAACAACACACACATACATAAACCAAATACAGATGCTATAAATTGGGTGAAAAGTGATATTTGATAGAACTAAAACCTATGGTAAATAACGCTAATGGAAGAAATTCAGTAGTAATAGATCATGGCTTGGGGAATACTCTACAGCATCCATAAGAAACCAAAATTTTTGTATGAGAAAAGGCTTTTTGATCCTGGTGTGTCCATTCCGTAAATTCATGCAGTTTTATATATATGAGTAGTGTTTGATTCCCTGTGCATTCATATTTTGATTGCAATCTAATGAAAATTTGTTTCCTTAATAAAACAAACAAAACACCACTGAGGAATACCAAGTTACCATGAAAAAGTTAAAAAAATATATTTAAAGAAATACAAGATATATAAAGATATAAAAAAATTAAGTTTTGAATCTCTACGCTTTTACCAGTTAATGAAATTTTAAAATGAAGCTGGGTATATTAAGTGTTAACCTAGAAGACCTGCAAGATGTGCCTCTAAGCATGATTTTGTTCTTACTTTTTAAAATTCCCTCCTAAAAAGAATTGCCCAACACTGGCCTAAACCCAAACCAACCAAGTTGTTAATTAAAAATAGGTTTGGAGTTTTTTTTAAGTAAATAGTTATAGTCTATTTAAGTTATGAAGAAAAAGGAACAATACGTGTATTTAATTGTTTGTTATGACTATATTACTAGCTAGAACTCTTTCAAAGGGTACAGAGCAAAAATTATCTATTACTGCTACGTAGTAGATAGACAAGTAGTGACACAAGAAAGAAAAATCCTCACTTGCGTCATTGCTCTCAAGATTTATTGTATTCTCAAAAATACTGGATTTGTTTTTGTTGGGGTTTTGTTGTTTGTCATTTGTTTTTTGTTTGTTTTTTTTAAGGAGCTTTTTCAATCCACAACATTCATAAATGTTTCTGATGAATTTCACAAAGCACCCATGTCTTGTCAGTGAACTGACAAGGCACAAGCTCAGTGAGGGACAGCAGACAACTCCACTACATCACACACATCGCCAGATCCTGCCAAAGCAGACAAGGGGAGCAGCACCGCAGGTCACGCTCACAGCTAAAGGCAGCTGCAAACAAAGCTTTCAAAACAAAACCTTCCAGGCAGTGCACTAGACTGTGGAGAGGAGCTGTGAACTCAGAACGGCTCTGTAAAAACTCAAAATCAAAATGAATTTTAGGAAAAGTGTGCCAGACTTTCCCTTCCCCCGTGTACTGCTCCTGGGAGCTGTAAGACAATACAAATGCAATTTGCACTTGAACCAGATGTTTCAACCTGAGGCAATGTGAAATTATTTCCTACTCCTGAGCACTCCTCTAATGGATCCGCAACACTGCAATGCTTTTCTCAAGTGCTACATGTAGAAAATTTTGGCTGAAAAAAGGTGTGTGCCTTTTACAGCAGTCCAAGCATCTCCTTGAACTCAAGTGAGGGAAATTCCCAGAATCACAGGAGAGTTTGGGTTGGAAGGGACCTCAAAGCCATCCAGTGCCACCCCCTGCCATGGGCAGCGGCACCTTCCACTGTCCCAGGCTGCTCCAAGCCCCTGGCCTTGGACACTTCAGAGATCCAGGGGCAGCCACAGCTTCTATATCATCTTATATGAAGTTCTGTGATAAAAATCACTGCCCTTTTGACAGCTCATTAAACTACTGACACATAAAGAATAGTCTTTCAATTTTTCGATCTGAGCTGCATCTAAAAGCTGCCATGGTGAGGCAGGTTTAGCCCCAGCCACTGAAGTCCATTCCTTTTTCCCCCTAGTTTTCTCTGTAAGAAGATTTTAGGCCCTTATTTTACCCTATCCATAACTGTTATGGAAAGACAGGCCAAACATTTAAGTATTTACATCTGTTTAAATTAATAAGCAATTGAAAAAATCAGAATTCAAAAGTGTGCCTGGACTATGCATGGCAGCAGCTGGCCATAGCTGTAGATATTAATACATCCTTTTTTAATTCTCTGAATAAGCACTACAGACTTGCATTTACATTACTATCTTTAATGCTAATTTTAGACCTTAGTTATAATGGCTTCATGGAGATTTGCAAAACTTCTTCCCTGTAACAGCTTTTATGTGTGGGGTTTCATCCTTTTCTCCCTTCTCTTTTTCTGGTTGCAAATGCCATGACCCCCCATGATCCTGCACAGAACATTTCTCATGTGTGTCGTGTCAAGTGTAACAATGCAGGCTGCCAGCTCCACTGCACTCCAGAGTCACAGGAGCACACCAAAGGCATTTTATATGTGCTACCTACAGCATTTCACTGTGTGATTGAAGTGGCACCCAACTCTGAAATATCGATAGTCTTGAGAGGTCGTGCCAGTGATAAAAGAATGAGCTGCAGGTTTCTGCATGCTTTAAGACTAAAACACAAAAAATTATGAAATCATGCTGTAGGAATAAATTAATAAGGTTCATTACTTGCTCCTGTTTCATTTATTTACCATCAGCATTTCAAATTCCACTCCTCTGCTAACAGCAATAGTCATAGTTTATTTCCTGTATCGCTCCCACTGTTAAGTTGCTCAGATCATCCCTCATGTTTCTAGCAACAACAAAGAAACATATGCACTTCTGCTCTTATGGTGGAAAAATACATTCCCTGTGCACTTCCTGAATTTCACTGCCTGCTGTGCTCTGGGAACCTGAGCCTTACTGTGCAGATACTGGGGCAGTTCCATTATATTACATCAGTGACGGTGGGGTGGTTCCACATCCTGCTGGCAGCTAAGGAGGTTCTCCAGACTACAGTACTGGAGCCAGTCCTGTTCAATATCTTCATGGATGAGGGAACTGGGGGCACCCTCAGTCAGCCTGCAGATTAACATCGAGTTGGGTGGGACTGTGGATCTGCTGGAGGGCAGGAAGGCTCTGCAGAGGGATCTGGACAGGCTGGATACATGGGCTGAGGCCAGTGGTGTGAGGGACAACAGGGACAACAGCCAGGTCCTGCCCTGGGGTCACAACAACCCCATGGAACGCTCCAGAGGGGCAGAGGGGCTGGAAAGCTGCTGGTGGGAAAGGCCCTGGGGGTGCTGGGGACAGGGGCTGGACACGAGCCCAGGTGGGCAAGAGGCCGATGGCACCTGGGCTGGGCCAGCCCTGGGGTGGCAGCAGGACCAGGGCAGTGCCCATCCCCTGAGCTGGCCCTGCTGAGGGACCTCGAGGGCTGTGTCCAGCTCTGGGCACTCACAAAGGGACATTGAGGGGTTGGAGCGTGTCCAGGGCAGGGAACGGAGCTGAGGAAGGGGCTGGAGCCCCAGGAGCGGCTGAGGGAGCTGGAAAGGGGCTCAGCCTGGAGCAAAGGAGGCTCAGGGGGACCTTGTGGCTCTGCACAGCTCCCTGACAGGAGGGGGCAGCCGGGGAGGTCGGGCTCTGCTCCCAGGAACAGGGACAGGAGGAGAGGGAACGGCCTCAGGCTGGGCCAGGGGAGGCTCAGGCTGGACAGCAGCAGGAATTTCCCCATGGAAAGGGTGCTCAGGCCTTGGCAGGGGCTGCCCAGGGAGGTTTGGAGTGCCCATCCCTGGAGGTGTCCCAGGAAGGGCTGGAGGTGGCACTCAGAGCTCTGGGCTGGGGACAAGGTGGGCATCGGGCACAGCTGCGACTCCATGGGCTGGGAGGGCTTTTCCATCCTCACTGGTTCTGAGTCCTCCACCACCTTGAATGAGCTCCTCACCTGAATCTACAATATTTGACAAACATCAATTTCTCAAATTAGAATTTGTTCCCCTCGTATTCTGTAAGAAAACCATACCCTGAATTCCTGTAGATTTTTTTCTGATGTTGGGCTTTTCCTCCTGATGCAAACTTCCCATGCTTCACCTGGATAACTAAAGGGGAAATACCAGACTCATTATAGGTCATAGATCATTTCCCCAGAAAACATTTTAAATTTCTCTGTGGAACTCTTGAAAAAATTAAAGGGTGGCAATGTTTTTGTTTTAAGCATAACAGACTTGTTCTAGGGAAAGGTTCTTGACATTTGGAATGAGTTGTGGGACTTGGAGAGCAAGCTGAACTTGGCAGAGTGATAAGCTGACTGACTGGCAATAATAGATTAGAAGGTGTAGGAAAAATATGATTTGAACCAGACTTGAAAAGCATTTTATGACAGCCATGAAGAAGCATGAATGTTAAATCAGAGAGGTGAGGGAAGCAGCATGGCTCTGTCCTAGAAGACAAGATAGTTCAAGCTTTTCTTTGCCCTTTCTGAAATACCACCATAGGTGAGAGGGAAATCTGTCACACTGGCTTGGCCAAAAGGCAGCCTCCATATAGAAAAAAAGTCTTATTTTCTTTTAGTGTTTCTCAACAGCATGGACTTGGTCACTGATATCTCCTAAAAAAATATTCATGAAGCACAAGTCCCCTTAACTATTCCTTTTCTCAAGTATGTTCTTACCACATTCAAGGTAATGCGGGTAAGAAAAAAATCACATTTCATACTAGGAAAAAAATCTGTCCATATTTGCAAATGTTTAAAAAAACCAGTCAACTGTAACTGACAGTCAAGACTATTAACTGGATAGAAAGTTTTTAGGAGTCAACTTTTATTCACACCAATTGTTAGTGACAATGTTTTTGTCACATTACCTGAATTGCCAGGCACCAACAAAATCACCTCCCTCTCTTATCTGAAGTCAGATGCTGTGTCACCATAAATTGATCCAAATCAACTATTCCATCAAAAACCAAGTGAGCTGCAATAGATATAAAAGTAAATGTGGTGGGTTTTCCCCCCACTCAGTCTGAAGAAAAGCAATTTCAGTGAAAACAGGGGAAGTTGAAAAATCCTATATAAACTTTAATGAAGACAGTTAAACTTCTTTTCACATCTGTGAAATAAGTTTAACAAATTACTCCATTCATTTCCATGATGAATGGCTCCTCATGTGCCAGCTCTTTATTGCATCTAGCAAGGAAGAATACAGCTTTCACATGCTTCTGCAGTTGTTGTTTTTCCCTTCCCTTTTATTCTGATGCTTAGTATCCATATTTTCAGTGGAAAAAATGTGACAGCTATCATATGCCAAAGAAGCGATAATTAGTCTCATATGACTGTCTTTATGTTGTCTTGGCTTTTCTAAACTCATTTTCACACAATTACCTAATCCACTGTTATACAGCCTCTTTCAAAAAGAGAAGGGATTTTTTTTTCCATTTAAGCACAGGATTAAAAGGATTTTTCCAGTTTTTAAAGGTTCACACATTTTAGAAAGATTGCAATAAGGTCAGACCAGACAGATTTAATTCTTGCTTTCTGATGGACCAGAAACGAGAAACCAGGATGCAGATAAGTATCCTAATCTAAGTATAAACCTAAATTTCCAAACACTTGCCTCCACTTCAGCTTAACAGTATTTTAAAGATTATATAAGCAAAGGGAAAACATTCCAAAACTGCTCGAAAGTTCAACACAACTACTTATAGAGTATCTAACAACCAGCAAAGCAATAATTCACCAATTATTCTTTCCTAACTTTCCCATTTGGAAATAGCTGGATATACTTGATGCAGCTTTACATCAGCTGAGGGTGGAATTTAAAGCAGCCTAACAGGACTCTTTAAGGGCTGGGTTAACCAGGCTGTATGTGCAAATTTCAAAGCCTCAAATCTCTGACTAGGTTTCAGTACAACTGAATTCTGTATCTACCTACAACTTTTAAAGAACAATCTCCCAGATGTTTATTTCAATAAAACTTCTTTGAGAAAGAGATTGGTGTTGACAGCACACACCCCCAGGAACATACACAAAGGCAAGAGACAGCAAGAAGCCAACACAAAGCCAAGCTGGAGTCACTAAGACAGGTCTCAGGAGCACATCCAGGCTCCTGTGCTCAGAGCTCACCACTAGAGACTTACAAGCAGGTGTATCCCATTATCCAAACAACCTGTGCCCACCCTACTGTCCCCTGAATGCAGCACTAACCCAGGGCACTTAGCCCCAGTTTCCTTCTCACCCTGACTTCACTGAACATCCTGAGCTGGAAGGAACCCACGGGGATCACTGATCCAGCTCCTGGTCCTGCACAGACACCCCAACAACCCCACCCTGGGCATCCCTGAGAGCACTGTCCAAATGGTAAGTAATAAACAAAACACATGTTTTCAGCTTCCTGGCTGATTATTCTACCTGTTGCATTATAGAATTACATAACTGGAGAATTGAACAGGTGGCTGCTGCTACTCATTCCTACACAAGCCATTAATACAAAGAACCCATAAATAAAATTGTTGATGACCAATTAACAGGGCTCAGCCAGAGAATATCTGGGCTGTACAGGGAGGTTAGGTGGAATAACTAATGGATTCTAGAATTTGGATAAAATTTCTGCATGATGGGCACTGAACTGCTCAAAGCCTGATGCATTTAGGGCATGCACAGAACAAGAACTCGGCACATCAAGAGAGTTTTAAGCACTACACAGCAGCTGATCCTGATATTTCTGCACAGGTTTCTGTGATCCTTTACTGAATCTGGTCCACAGACACTGAAATTCTGCTCCTGCATCCCTTTAGGCAAAAGAGCACAAAGGTACCTTTACAAATTCAAAAATGATGAGTTCATGGTGTCATCCAAAGGACATTTAGGAAATTTTATTCTCTACTTCAATACATTCCTTCTGCATGACTGGCCAAGCAATCCTAATAGCCTGTGGTGTGGTCCACTTTTCAAGATCTCTTTCTCCTAAAAAGTACCTTAATATTGTCCAACTCATGTAAGCCAATTGGACATAGCACAGTAAATTAAAGCATGGTTAAAAAATAAGATCCTACTTAATATTTCTTTAATGGTTGCCACTGAATGGAGTTTTCTGCATCATGACCAGGTTGAAATCAATATTTAAATTAATTATGACAGCCATATAAATTAGACATAAGAGACTTCTAAAGCTAATCAGAGTCTGAGAGTTTTAATTTGATGTCTGTCTTGGTGTAATATCTGCTTTATGGATTAAATTAATAAAATTAAGACTGCATCATCATAAATTTCCACTTTCATAGTTCCATAAGTTTTACAATTACATGCCATATTTGAATGATAATTGAATGAAACAGAATCATTATGTTCATGTCTGCTTTTCTGAAGACTTAAAAATAATATTCCCTATTTTCTTCCATTCATAAAAGTCATAGCTACTATAGTGATCCCAATCCAAAGAGCAGAGTACAGCAAGGGTCAGCTTTAATGTAGGAGCCTCTCTACACTGCTCTCAGTCTGTTCCAGCAATAACAGAACTTGTAGCTTTTGCCTTTATCAGATTTCAGCAAATAGCTATGTGACCATGATTGTTAAGTGAAAGAACAAATGATAAATGAGTTCTTTCCTATCAACAAAACCCACATCCAATCTCCGAAGAGAAAAAAGCAGGTCCCTTCAGGGTCAGAATCTGCACAGAAGCCTGTGCCCTGAGCAAAGCCTTGTTCAGGGCTAGATCAAGGTGACCAGTACCTGAAAGTGTCTAAGTTAATCTCTACTGTTCTCTTGTTCTTTACAGCTTTACTTACAGGAAACAGCACTTTAAATATGACATCCTGGAGACTTTCTTGGTGGGACCAAAATGAACCCGCAGCTACTGGTATGAAAGAGTTACTGAGTCGTATTTTATGGAGAATCACAGAATAGTTTGGGTTGGGAGAGACCTTAAAGCCCATCCAGTGCCACCCCTGCGATGGGCAGGGACACCTTCCACTGTCCCAGGCTGCTCCCAGCCCCAGTGTCCAGCCTGGCCTTGGGCACTGCCAGGGATCCAGGGGCAGCAACAGCTTCTCTGGGCACCCTGTGCCAGGGCCTGCCCCCCCTCCCAGGGAACAATTCCTGCCCAATATCCCATCCAGCCCTGCCCTCTGGCACTGGCAGCCATTCCCTGTGTCCTGTCCCTCCAGCCCTTGGCCATTGTCTCTCTCCATCTTTCCTGCAGCTCCTTCAGGCCCTGCAAGACCACAGTGAGGTCACCCCAAAGCTTCTCCTCTCCAGGCTGAACAATGCCAGCTCTGCCAGCCTTTCCTCCCAGCAGAGCTGCTCCATCCCTCTGCTCATCCTGGTGCTTCCTCTGGGCTCTCTGCAGCAGCTCCAGGTGCCTCCTGTGCTGGGCCCAGGGCTGGGGCAGCTCTGCAGGTGGGCTCTCACCTGAGGGGCAGAGGGGCAGAATCCCCCCTGCCCTGCTGCCCACGCTGGGGCTCAGCCCAGGGCAGGGGGTCTGGGGTCCCAGCACACACTGACAGCTCACACAGATCAACCTGTCAAAACCTGTGGTTTTGAACCAGCATTTCTGATTAAGACAGCTTGGAAGAACAGCAAATAAGTAAAAAGTATAATTAAGCAAAAAACTTCGGGTCCATTCCTTTCCTTAATTCAGCATTAGGGACTGTGCAGATTCATTAACTGATATCCGCTAAGAAAGTTCTCCATTGCCTCCTGTTGCTCAGGGGCTCTGTATGCAAACTGTCCATGTCACACTGTGCCATTTAACCAGCTATACCTTATGTTCCATTTGATGTCCTTGCAAGATGATGGGACATCGAAAACCTGACATATTAAGCCTAACAGTTGCTGGTATCATACACAAATGGAGATTGTCCTCTACTATCAACAACACACATCACATACGTATCACAGCCCGGTGTTTTGACATAGAACTTTAAGATATTCTGTGGAAAACATACTTCAAGTGAAGAAAACACTTATTTTACTTTTAAATGGGGACATAACATCTGTGATAAAGGATCATAATCTCGGCTTGAAGATTTGCTTTTGACATTTGTATTTTCACAGGCAATTAAAATTTAATTTGGCCTATGATGAAAAGCAAATCCTTTTATCCCATACTTGCAGTCACAAGGGGAACATATTGCATTAGAAAGTAGCACTGTAGCTTAAGGTTTCATATTTGACATTTGTGACATCGTGAAAAAAATTAATTTATAGATAGGAAAGTTTACGCACAGTCATATAATCCTTAAACTTTCCTACCTATTAACTAAATATGATGTCACTGGTATTTTAATATACAATCAGCTCAGATTTAAAGCAGTGTTTAAAGCAAAGGCTACCTCTTAATCTAAAAATCTGTGGCATCTTACCAACTAAATGCAAAAAAATATTGCTGGAGGCAGTGAATGAGAAATACAGAAGACAATTTAAATTCATCTTTTGAAAGATACTGAATAACAACATCCCCTGACTGGAAATCTTAGTAGTTACTGATCATTATCCCTAGTTAGCATTGTTCCATATTGGACATTCCATTCATCCTTTTTCTCCAAGTAAGAATTTACAAACCCATAAGAACATGAGGGAGTTGCCCCCTTTTTGCTATGAACAGAAACTGCATTAGAAATATTCTAGAAATCAGCATCTCCACCAACTCATGAGGAGATCAGCCAATTTCACCTGCATGAAACAATCCACATTCATGATTTTATGGCACTACACAAGCAACAGCATGGACACATCAAAGAGCAACAACAATCTGACTGAGGTTCATGGAGTAACACAGTGCATGGGACTAAAATCTCCCATTCTAAGCAAACTCCTTTAAGTATTTCTTCAAAATATTATTAGTATTTCCTTCATGCTGTAAGACATTCCTAGTTTCTTTCTGCCGTTTTTATTTTTAACTAGTGTGATAAACACATATTATAGCATTGGCTTTTTGCAAATATCAAAACAGATATTATGTGTATAATGTTAATTCTTATAGAGGTAGCTTTTGTTATAAAGATATAATGATGATTAAATGTCTTTATTTTCTTCGTTCTAACTTAGATATAGTGAAGAAATAACTAATATAGCTGGTTTAGAATGTAGCTAGCTTACAATGATTAAACCATCTGCTTAGTTGGATAACATCCTAAGCACAGTCGTGCCCAGGTTCCCTGCCACAAGACACTTCTACCAACAACATCCACCTGCCGATGGAGAAAAGATACAGGATTCTCCAAAAGGACTAGGCATGCCCTAAAAAGGCGGATCCAAGGAGGAGTCATGCTAACTAGCTCCTGGAAGATGTAAAATAGTTTGGGGAAAAGTTTAAATATGCGTAATTGTTTATGAATACGCAACAGGCTGATGCAATAGAAAGAGTATGTAACGGGGGTCTTCCTGTAACAAGGTGTGCTCCTGGCCGAGTGCCAGGGCACCCAGCGCTGTTAACTTTTGCTTTATCCTTTGTCCCTTATTGTCTTTTATTAAACTCTTAAATTTTAACAGGAGAGTGAACCTCGTTTTTCACACTAGCACTCACAAAATAAAACCTAGACGTTTCAGGTATATGGTCCAAGAAAAATCAGCCATGGCCTGGAGTAATCCCATGCTCAATTCCCAGCTGAACCCTGCCAAGACTTAGCATTCCATGTGCTCCTGAAACCACTCCCAGTAACTAAGAACTTCATATTATTTGGGGGGAGAGGGAGAATCCTCCAATAATTAAGAGTTGATCTGCTGCATCTTAACTACAAATCAGAGTCTAATTCCCCACTTTGGAATACAGTCATGTCTGGCACAAAGAAGGTAAAAGCTTTTAGTTGCTCCGTTAGTGAAATATCCATGAAAACTCCAGGGAAAGTACGGCATGGAGTAAGCACCAGAGCTGAGAACTGAGCCTGCTTAGCCTTCCAAAGATGCCTTTTGGCTGGCTCTGCAATTTGTTTGATTTTCATTGTGAGTGGATCCCAGTTAGGTCTGTCTGGGGTTCTTTCAAACGTCAGCTCAGTCTACACTCCAGAGGTCCCTTATCCGCTTTGTGTGGCTATCTCTGGACCAGCACAGCTCATTATGTGTGCAGCTCAGAGGTTATGTCCAGCATACCCCAGGTTAATGAGAAGTGCCAGGAACTTTAATCACTAAGAACTCATTTGGTTGTCATCTGTAATTCCACATGTAACTCATTGTAATTTAGAATTAATTAATACCCATTTGTACAACGGCATTGCCATAAATCTCAACAAGAGTGATGTGCTCTGAGACAAAAGAACATTTAAGATGACAGATCCAAACCCAAAAATCACTGCATTGTTTTAAAATACAGTTTGGAATATTTTGCTTACTACACTAAATAAAAATGTTGTAAGGTGATAATTGGCCAAGAATTTGTCCAGCTCTTAAAATTATATAAAACTTAAGGAACAGTAATCTCTGTCCTTATACACGGATGACAGGAGTCATATCTGTTCTTATCACTCTGCTGCAATAGCAAAAGCAGTAAAATTCTCAATAATGATCATAGACTAACAGCCATATTCATGTAAAATAAAAGTATTTTTCCTCATGTAAAATACTATTAGCCATATTTGAAGGCATTATGTTCTGATATCATTTTTCCATTTCACTAAATGACAGCCATTAAATGCAATGGCAACTGCATGACAGGGATATTTTTTATTACTTCAAAAGGAAGAAAAGGATTAAAATGAGTTTATTCAAAAGTGTGATTTGTCAATTTTTTCTTATCAAGGGCTGTGTGGGACAGCTTTAAACCTAAACACTGTGATCTGACCTCCTATTTGAATAAGTTAATGTGATCCAGTGTTCTTAGAAAAGTAGTGAAACCTATCTTTTATATGCAGAAGTCCCAGGAGGAATTTATGCTTTTATACGGTCAGCTGCAAGGTGCCATTTCCTTTTCATCATTCCTGCTTTTATCATATTGTACTTCTTGACAGCTTAGAGGTTCTTTTTAGAATCTGGTGGATGAGCAACTATATAGAGACATTTTTTGTATGAAGGATTTCTTTCCAGCCTCCAAGGCTTTACAGTCAAACAGAATTCTGCTGTCAGAAATCCCTCTCTTATATGCAAGAGGGAATAATCACCATATTTGATAGAGCAAGCATCTTACCTAAACATCAAATAGAACTATAAATTACCACCTTAGAGCATTAAAGAAGGATTTTACACACATCAGGTTCTTGCATTATGCATCCTAGGAACAGCAGTGAAAATCATTTCATATATGTACATCCACAGAGAGAGGTAACATCTAGCTGGACAAAATATGGCTCATTAGGGATTTCCTTGGAAGGATTATCCTCCTCCCAGCAGCTCTTTCTCACAGGAGATCCTATACAGTGCATAGCTGCCTTTTTTTAGTGTTCTCTGTACATATTCTCCCACTTGCTTACGCTAATTTGCATTTGAAAGCATCTATATAAAAAGTTGTGGTAATTTTAAGACCAGTTCATTAATCAGAAAAATTCAATCCAAAAGTATACATTAATTTAATATCTTTTGTAAAGCACTATTTTAAAGCTCTGGCATCTCTTGGGTGACTTCTTGTAGAAGCTTATCCCCTCTAGGGTAGAAATTCTCAAGGCTTCAAGACAGGAACTGAAAGTTTTGCATGCCAACATTCTCAGCTAACCTGGAGCACCTCTGACTTGCACAAAACAAAGCCCATTTCTACTGGCTGCAAGTATCATTCAGCTGAAAGCTCACAAATGAAGTAATTACAGATTAATATTAGAACTTGAATGCAAAAAGCAACTTGAGACAGAAACCTTGAAAGCTGAGTCTCTTAAACCAAACCCTTCAGAGTTATGGATAAAACTTTGGTTTTTTAAATGCGATAATTTTAACACCACAAAATGCAAACTGTTCCATCTTTCAGTCTGTAGGCCAAGGAGGTATTTTGGTATAGAACCATACTGGCAAAAAGTTACTCCAATTACCTCAAATAATGAAAAACTAGCATGGAATAACATCAGAAATCCACAGGGGCCGTATCTTTACCCATTTCTTTTGCTACTAAACTGCTACTACATATTCCAGAATTATGGTATCAACAACAGACACTTTCCTTGAACATCTTTGCTACTCAGGACTGCAGCTTAATATTTTATACTCAAGTTCTACCTAAAAATATGGCCTGTTTCTAACTCTGGGACAGACATGTGGGAGCTGAAAACAGTTCCACTGACTCCAGTTCTGCTAATCTGCTTTGAATCAGAGAAGAACTGCACAGTTCTTAAATTCTCCTATTTAAAAAGAGCAGAAAAGCAATGAGAACACAAATGTTGAGATACATTTGTATCACTTAAAATATATGTTCCACTGACAAGAGATACAGTACTCAATTGCTGAAAAAATGAGGGGAATTTCACAAAGACATCTTTTTTCCTTCTACCAATCTATTTAAAGTACTTTTCCGTAATGCACACTTGTCTTGTCCTTATTCTGTACTTGAGCAAGCAAACTTCTTGATCAGCTAGAGGAAGAGGGCAACTCCAAAGCTTCAAATGGATTTCAAAGCTTGTGTTTTCCATGACTGAGGAGTTGCCCAGGTTTGTGCAGCTACACGGACAGGGGAACGATGCAAGTGCTCCTTAAAATTCCTTTCTTGAGTGATGCTGTCACAGAAAGTCAAGTAATTTCATATATTGCTACACTACTCATCATGAGGCTGATCAGAGGGATGGAGCAGCTCTGCTGGGAGAGCTGGGATTGTTCAGCCTGGAGTGTGAGAGCTGTCTCGGTGTGGACGGTCAGGATGGATGGTGACGAGAGATCTCTGAAGTCTGGTTTTAGAGCATGAGGTTTATTGCTAAAGGCTTAAGTATAGAGGACTTGCTTGGAGCTNTTATTCTGCTTTAATGGCAAATTAAAAAGCTTTACCACAGTTCTCTTGTAAGTGAGAGGGATGGAGCAGCTCTGCTGGGAGGAAAGGCTGGCAGAGCTGGCATTGTTCAGCCTGGAGAGGAGAAGCTTTGGGGTGACCTCACTGTGGCCTTGCAGGGCCTGAAGGAGCTGCAGCAAAGATGGAGAGAGACAATGGCCAAGGGCTGGAGGGACAGGACACAGGGAATGGCTGCCAGTGCCAGAGGGCAGGGCTGGATGGGATATTGGGCAGGAATTGTTCCCTGGGAGGGTGGGCAGGCCCTGGCACAGGGTGCCCAGAGAAGCTGGGGCTGCCCCTGGATCCCTGGCAGTGCCCAAGGCCAGGCTGGACACTGGGGCTGGGAGCAGCCTGGGACAGTGCAAGGTGTCCCTGCCATGGCAGGGGTGGCACTGGATGGGCTTTTTGGTCCCTTCTAAAGCAAACCTTCTGGAATTTTTGTGCAACATGTTTTACCATTATCAATATAACACACATTAAACTACAAAATAGCTTTCCCATACTAGAAAATTACAGCAGCTTCCCTGGAAACACTGACATTTCCATACTTGAAAAGTATTTCTCTGTTACTGAACTTTTTTCCTAAGTCTGTATTTGAGCAGTTACTGATCACTGTATGGACATAATACAGAGGGTTTGGCACAGGTAATTGTCTTTGGTGTCAAAATCAATGCAAATAATAAGCAATTTGGGACAATTAATATGCTATTTACCTACTTATGACACACAAAATGCACTAAGGTAGGTTTTGTAAATGCTTTTCAATATCTTTAGAGTTGAAAGCAAAAGCTGTTAAGTGAGCTCACAACAGAATGATGTTGACAGCAACCTTTATGTCTATAAGATAATTTGAAAAATAAATCACCTTTTTTCTGCCAGAGTGGCCTTAATTATTATAACTGGTCAATTTATTTCACAAGAGCACCCATTTTACAAGTAAATGTGTATTTTATTCTGGATTCCTTTATCAATAATTCAACAATATTTGTATATATTCTATTCAAAGAAAGCAATCTTACTGAATACTATTTACATCAATTGTTTCACATTCATACTTAAAAGATGCAGCACTTATAAAAAGCTCAGTTTTAATCAAACAGCATCAAAACAGTCACACCTGTCAGGTTTGATAGCTTTCCAATTCAAGTGACTAAGATAAACTACTTACTCATTGACTAAATCATTTCTAGTCCCAATTTGTGTGTGTTTGGACTTTGCAATTTAAAATGACAGCAGTGCAACCTGTCCAGAACTAATTGCTATAAATATACCAGATGTCATAAAAATCTGGACTTATTCCTTTTAACGGAAAATGAAGCAAATACCATAAGAACAGAAATGAACGATTTAAAGGTGTAACCTTTATTTCCAGCATTATAGGTCAAATATATTTAGTAAAAATATGGACAATTTACTTCTCTTTTTGTTAATACCGCAACCCTTACTGTACTAGGCTGGGCTATAAATTTCCAGGTTTGCTCAAAAGGCACCAACTCATGGTTAAAAATGAAGCCAATGTGCACCTGGGCACACCTGCACACATGTGGGTGCCAGTAGTAAGATGCCTCCTATTTTTACTTCTTACTACAGCTAAGAGCACATCTATTAAATGATTAAACACATGAACACTCCACAGTCCTAAATATATCCCATCACAGCAAACACAGTCAAGTCAGAAATAAAATCTGAATTGACTCAACTGCCACCTGAATTAAAGCACCAGTACCTCAAATCATAACTACACACACAGGAGTTAAGCATTTAACTCAATTTTGTTTCCCCATAAGATTTGTCAGATAAAACCCTCAAGAATGCCTGAAAAGCAATATATGATAATCAGATATTTCTAATGAAGAGACGAGTTTTACAAGGAATAATGCCGTAACCTATTACGATTTATTGAATTTTATCTAAGTGCAGTGCATGTACTATCTTGGCATGTCACTAAATGCTGAGATATGGAATTCATGCTAATTGCCTGGTATGTTTTATGATTTTTTTTTCTACTCATGTTTAAAGGTAAGAAATGTCCAATTGCACAGGCATGAGCTATACAGCATTAAACAGCTGTTGGAAATTCTGCTTTAGGTGAAACCATAATTAATTCAAGCCAACAGAATCACTTTTGCTTCCCTTGTCTTCAGTTATCACATGAGTAATTACCAAACTTACAAATATTTATACTCAAACATTCCTCTACCACTGCTATGGGTGCAAAGCTAAGGATGAGAGCCAGAAACAACAAAATTCCTGTTTACAGGAAACTGCTGACTCAAGCCAGACAACACAGCTACAGACACCTGCAGGCCATGGTTTATTTCTGAGATGGGCTTTTTTATCATAGTTATTAAATGCTTCCAAACCCCAATCTGCTGCAGCTGTTGTTTTTTGGAACACCCATATGTACATTCAAAATATTTGCCAACCATTATCATAGAATCTTTGCATCAGTTGCCTTTCAGGGTCCAAACCCATACAACTGGCAAGACAAATATTCATTTAGCACTCAACCAGATCCTATAAACCCAGCCCATTTCTTTACAATATTCGGGGGGTGTGTGTGTGTGTCCCCTTCAGATATTTTGATGCAGGTATAAAGCACCAGATAACCTTCAACAGCCTCTTTCAAGCCCAGAGTTTCTTCAGAGCATAATATTAAAACTGTGTTTTCTCCATAGAGAGAAAATTGCTTGTGAAAATAAAACAAAGAACTCTTCAAAGCTAAATAGTCAGCTCATTATTAGTGCAGGGACAGAAAACACAGAGTGGGTATCTTTTTAACGGTGTTCCTCCAGGATGCATGAAATACATCAGGTAATTTGAGAGCAAATCTGTCAGAGATATAGATTTCACAGGACTAAAAAATCTGGTCTAGAAGATCTCCACTGAGACAACAAATGCAAACAACAGACCAGATTTGTACCTGATGCTGACGTGCCTCTAAAGTTGGTCAGCCAAATTATACCAGTGAAATCCTAATCTGAATATAAATAGATCTAAACCCACATCATATACAAAATTAAGTTCAATAATGAGTGCCCTTCACAAGCTTTTAGTTTCACTAACTTAATTTTTGATACAAGCCACTTTTTTTCCTGAGAATCTAAAATCTACTCCATGCCTTTAATGATATCTAAATATTTCTCTCTCAAACCACCAGTGAATTAGGGTCTTGTAATAAAAGACATGGGATAAAGGCTGATATCTTTGTTGTTTTGAGCAGAGAACTACAATAGTGCACTGATGAATAAATTTGTGAATAACTGTAAGTAAAAGTTTTGAATAAACTGTTACACACAAATAAGGTACTGGTTTTCTCTTTTTTACTTTTTGGATCAACTCCTCCAGTGTTTCCTTCACTGTTACTTTATGGAATAATTATAGTCTTTAGCCTTTCATTCTTCATAACTCTGTCTAAAATCAGAGATTACAAGATCAACACTACTTAAAGTGAGTAAGTTTCTTGAACTGCAATTGTGTTTTACAACTGGCATTGTCTGAAGGACAAGTGCAATAGGTAAAGCACCTTTGAATCAAGTGATTTTCACCATGTTTATGCTTTAAGTGAGAAGGAAATGCCTTCACAAAACACATGGTAATTTATCCAAGCTCTTGTCTGACAGACAGGAACAGTATATAACTATCAGACTGAAGGCATTTCTGTTACACGAGTTTGACAAAAATCACACAATATTACCTCTGTGTTGCCAAATGCAAAGCAGAGAGTTACCAATCTGTGAGATTATTTGGGAAGATGGCTTTGTGGAAGAAGGAGATCAGGTACTTAGACGTCTTCTGGGAAAAGCATCAATCATAAGCTAATTTTCCCTTAAAATCACAAACATTCCTGATGGGCTTCCTAGGCAGGGAATTTGGACAACACTCTCAGGGATGGGATTGTTGGGGTGTCTGTGCAGGGCAAGGAGCTGGACTCGATGATCCGGGTGGGTCCCTTCCAGTTTAGGATATTCTATACTTGAGGACAAGGAAAAATGAAGTTTGAGATTCTGGAAAGTCAACTTGACCTCTCAAAAAAGTACCCCCAAGCACATGCTGTCCTGAGAAGGGTTTACTCTGCCAGGGATTCACAAGATGGTGCCAGGGACAAGTAAATGTTTCTCTGTCAAGGGACAGGACCTGCAGTATAACAGACCTCTGACACAAAGGCATTATAAAGGATTATTTCATTCAATTACTTTTCAGCATGAAAAACAAGCTTATAATTTGGGTGGGGTTTTTATATTTTAACCTAAAAATTACTTCACTCAGGCATCAATTCACTGCTTCAATGACTGATTACAGAAATCAACCTCTTCACAAAATGTACATGCAAAAACACTGCAGAGAATTTTAGCATTTTAAAAACTTATGACTAATTTCACTTTTCAGCTGAAGCATAACATTAAGACTGCCATCAAAGGCTAAGAACATATGTTACTTGATGTTTCAGATGAATCATGCTATGCACTAGATGTTCTGAAGTCTCATTTTTAAGAGGATCATCAGAGTGAAAGCTCTTAATACACTGCTTTAGTCTGTCAAGGTTTCTAATACCTCCAGCCAGACAGCCTGATACGCCTCAAGGTAGATCCTCCTTGTTCTCCCACAGCCCAGCACACAGAGCATGGTAATGAGTGCGTGAAAAGCTGACAGCCATAAGGTGCCCCCTGCGCTACGCTCCTCTGAAGTCTGATTATCTCGGGGCCCAGGCACGGCCGTCACAGTTAATGATGCCGGTGCCACAGCACGGGGCCTCGGGCAGCCCTCTCCAAGGTCACTCCACAGCGCTTTGTTTGCCACGTCTGACTTTATTATTGCCTTTAAGCACAAATGCAATTACTGCCCAGTGTGGCCGGGCTTCTGCAGTCCCCTAATAGAAGCCACTAAACAGGGCATCACAAAATGCAACAATCCTTAACAATCCTTACACCTGCAAACGTACAGTGCTTCTATGCTGCTCTCTAAAAATTCAAATGTGACTTTTCGCATTACTGTAAAAGCAAGGAATAAATACTTGAGGCAAAGATCACTCGAAATTGCACCTCCCTGAAATGAGCAATCCCTAACCCTATGAATAAGGGTTTGCACACCGACAGCCTAATAGCATCATGTTGGGTTTGTGTGGGAAGGTTCTGGTAGCTGGGGGGCTTCTTCTGTGAGAAGCTGCTGGAAGCTTCGCCCAGCTCTGGCAGAGCCAGTCCCAGGGGGCTCCAGGACACACAAGGCCAGGCCCATCAGCAACAGTGGCAGCACCTCTGGGTGACATTTGAGAAGGGGGAAAACCCTGCAGAATTGCAGCCAGGAGAAAGGAGTGAGAATACGCAAGAGGAACAGCTCTGCAGCCCCCCAGGGCAGAGCAGAAGGAGGGGCAGGACCTGCTCCAGGCACAGGAGCTGAGGTTCCCCCAGCCCGGGGTGCAGCCCAGGAGAGGCAGCTGTGCCCCTGCAGTCCAGGATGGATCAGAGATCCCCCTGGAGGGTCCCATACTGGAGCAGGGAGATGCCTAAAAGAGGCTGTGGCCTCGTAGGAATTCCATACTGGAGCAGCTCCGGGCAAGACCTGCAGTCTATGGAGAGAGGAGCCCACACAAGAGCAGGTTTGCTGGCAGGACTCGACACCCCATGGGTGACCCATGCTGGAGCAGCCTGTTCCTGAAGGACTGCACTCCATGGAGAAGGGTCCTGCAGCCCTCAGGAACAACTCATTTTGGAGAAGTTCATGAAGAACTCTCCATGAACAGTTGGGAAAGGTCTGCTCGCCATGAGGGAGAAAGAGCAGCAGATATGTGATAAAGTGACTGTAACCCCCATTCTCCCTCTCCCTGCCCCACTGTACCACAGCTGGGTACACAGAAATGAGACACTCGGTGACTTCAGGCCCATCAGTGATCCAAGGCTGACACACGTAAAGAATTACCATTGCAACAAGTTAGTTTTGAAAAGGAAGAGAAAGATGGAAGCAGCCACAGTGAGCAGAGAATTAGGACAGTGAAAGTACTGAAAGAGCTGCAGAGTGAGGAATGAGCAGTGGGACCTTAACAAGACAGCACATTGGACAATTGTTTCATGTCTGGTTCAGAGCCAATGCAGATTTTTCCACTCCCAAGTATTCAAGGAAAGAACTGATATTCCACAGAGCAAAGTCCTAGATGTCCTTAGAAGCAGATGCAAACTCAAGAAGTAGGGAGTGGGGTAGGGAGGAAGAGAACTTAAGTGGACAACTCTCTTCTGTTTTGTTTTATTGTTACTCAGATTACATTCCTGTAACACTCTTATTTAACACGTTCAAAAACTTCTGGTGAATAACATCCTCAGTAGTTACTTGTCTATCTAGCAGGCCCTATTCTCTCAAAGATTTATGCTGGCTGTCTAGTAAGAGTGGCCTGAATGTCCTCCTGAAATTCACAAATATACAAACTAAGGTCTATTTCTTTTTAAAGGAACTGCAGCACATTTTTATTTTCAGTCCTATTTCTTGATACCAAAGGGTTCCAGAGCAAAACACATTCCAAACAAGTGGCCACAGCAGGCAGTTGCTAGGATTGCACTCAGCAGGAAACCAATGTTTAACACCACCTGTACTTGCTGCCCCTGGGGCTATCTGTAAATAGCACCAGTGAAATATGTCACAACTAAACCAGGAGAGATTTCAAAGTACTTCTCAGAAGAAAAAACAAAACATAGATAGAAGTCCTCCGAAAGAGCTTGAAGCTATTTTGTTCAAGCCACAGAAGTCCTCAAGATGAAGAGAGAAGCCTGTAAAACTCTGGATGCAGAATCTCACTAGTTGGTTTACAAGTGTCAAAACAGCACAGAAAAGGAACAGCACAGAACCACTGTTTCAACTTCCACACGTGTTCCTATGCTCAGTGAAAGGATGAGGAAGTTTGCAGTCATGATGGCCCTGTGCACATTTGAGACAAACTGCCAGACAGTGCTACCATCTAATGAAACTAAAAAACAGTCAGGTCAGAGGTTGTGTTTGGTCTCTCGCTGGTAGCACAGTGAGGTCATTATAAAAAAAGCAGTATTAAAGCATTTATCTTGCTATTACTTACTTGGACACAGTTTTCCCCAATTCTATCCCTTTGAAGAAGTGTTCTGTTAATTTTCAGGCACTCATAGTCCCAGATTAAACTCACTTCCAACCTCTTTCTTCCCTTATGACACTTTAGAAAAGAGTGGCTTTTTCTGTTTTGTGAGACATGGCAGCCAGCAATCTGCTGCCATGCCTGGTTAAGTACCAGAGCCCAGTGACCAGCAGCATGTGGGTTCAGATTTGCTGTGACAGGGGACTTAATCCTCAGGAAAGTATAACCAAAAGGCTTCCGAACACTTGATTTAGAAGATGCTGAGAAGAACTTAACCTTTTTTTTTCTTTTCTTATATGACTCCTACTCCTCTTAGGAGGTTAAGCTCATTCCATTTAAGTCCCACTTTTCGTATTTCATGTAACATCCTCCCAAGTTTGAGAAAACTGCACAGCTGAGTCTGCTGTAAGTACAAATACAACACAAAATAGAAAGGGCATGCAAAGGTAACATGGATAAGAGTTTACAGCTCAAGGATCCAAAGGGGAAACGCCAACATCAAAATCTAGAAAACAACTAAGAGGACTGCACAAGGTGTGGAGAAAACATCAACCTTAATATGCACTAACAATTATTTTAATTTTTACAGTGTGTATTTTCAGCTGGGAGAGAGTCTCTGCAGCAGTAAGAAAAACAAATGACAAAGCGACTGAAAGAAAGTTATGTTGTACCTCTGCTCCTTCCTATAAAAAGGAAGCCCCAAAATTAAGGTAGAACTCTAAGTAAATAACACTAAGGTATTACACATGTGTAGAAATAAACACTGAGCTGAGTCCCTCCACCAAGATGAGAGCATCAGAAGGAGTCAAACAGCCAAATGTTATCAAAAACATGTATTGTACTGCATTATTGTATTATTTAGGTAATATATTGTTAGCCAGTCAAAGGATTTTTCGGTTTATCAAAACACGAATCCAAGTTAAAACTAAACAATTCTGTATTACTGAATAAAATTAAAATGCTAGAAGTAGAATAAATTCCCCTACAAATCACCTCAGACCACCCATGGTTTATAAGCCACAGCCCCTGAAATAAAGTGGAACATGAGTAAAGATATTAAGGGGTATTTCTGTAGACAGTAAATTATTTGAAGCCTTAGTACATACAAAATACAGTATATTTATACATATACACCCCCAATTATAATGTCCTATTGTCACTCTATATAAGGTTATTATGTTCAGAAGCAGGTCCTGCCTTGAGCTACTGCAGGGCCATCTCCACCAGAGCTTCACACAGTTTCTAAAATGTGTTCTTGTGTTCAAGTGTGAGCAAATACAGTAATTTAGTCTCTACCTACCCAAGAACTTGTTTCATTTCATTTTAATGTTTGTTTTTAAAATAGAGACCTCTGTCTCCATCTGCACACTGCAGCATCACTGTGGTTTATGCACCATCAGAATTTACTTCTTGTATCACAAATATTCCAGCAAAATATGCAAATTTGTAGTAGTAAAAACAAAACTCAAGTGAAGCAAGACTTTGTGCAAACTACGAACAGGATCTGGGGGACAGCACAGAGTCAGAGTCTTCCCATATGAACAATGTTGGTCAGTTTGGGCATTCCCACCTCAGGATTTCTGAGAGCAGGAGGAAAGACAGCAGTATTTTGCCTATTTGTCCTGCAAAATAATTGAGGCCTGATGTACAAAGACAATGAGAGAATGTGCAAATCCACCTGGTGTTAGATTAACAATTTGCAAAGCCTAATATACCTGATCAATTAGTGCAGGTATAGAGGAATAATGATGAAGGACAACATGAAGAAATTAAACAGCACTATCACTCCTTCCAGCACTGAGGAAAAATGCCATTTTAGCATAGACATTCATACAAAAATGAATTCAAAAAGGAAAACAAATTGAGGTAAAGAAATGCTGTGAATTTTTCAAGTATTGACCAGCAAATGCTACAATTTTTAGTAACCAAAACATAAAATGCTCTTCCTTCTGAAGCTGTGTTTGCATTGCATACAAAGTTTGTTTGTCAGGAAAAAAAATGATGATGTATTGAATGCAAATGCAACTTCACCACTAAAGGACATGCTATTATTTTAGAATCTATCTCATTATGTGTATTTTTTAATGACACACCCAGTCGTGCATTACCCTATGTGAACACACATGGAAACACACAGCTTGCCTTCCTCCACAATCCAGAATCACTGGTTCAGTGAAAGCCACAATCCCTGGGTTGGGTTTACTTGCAAATTAAGGAATTAGGGCTAAAAAAGACAGAAGGAAATGTACTTTTAATTAATTACTAACACCTAAAACTACCTGAAGTAGGTTACTTTAGTGAACTGAAGGAACTGTGGGCTTGTACAAGTAGCCAACCCATATTCCTAAAATCATTGATATCTTACTCCTTTAGCACATATTAATGCAAAATTAACAAAAGGAAAAATTTATACTGCTAAGTAAAAGACACCTCACTCCCTTTGATAGGGCATAAAAAGCAGTTAACCATGATGTGCATTAACAAAGTGTTGTATTTGAAACATTGAAAAAAAAATGCTTTCAGACTGTGATGTTGGGATATGTTCTTCAGTAGTACCTGTAAGGCTCATCATAACCAATGATTAAGATAGCAACATCTTTAAAAGGTGAAATAAAAAGAAAAAATATGTAGTCAACAGGTACAGCTAAGATTCCATGTAGATCAGTGCAGGGAATAAAAAGTGCATTTAAATAAAAGTAATAATAGTATTTAAAAATCTTGTAAAAGGATATTATGTTTTCATAGTTAAAACCCAAAAATCTTGCATTAATTATCCACCTGCCATTCATTGTACCAAACCAGCCTACAAACATTTTACTGTAAAGACAATTTTCTGGTGTTTCCACAATCCCTTTGTGTCAGGACTGCTGTTTTCCCCATTTGTGGCGTGCAGCAAGAGCAGTGGTTATACTGCTCCATTGCAGCCACCACCACGGTGCAGCTTTACAATGTGTTGGCACCACATAGTGCGGGAAAAGGTGCAAATTCCTGAGTAATTCCATCTTTCTAGCTGCCAAAACACAAACCTCAGAGGGTGCAGATTCCCCTCCTTTTAAGGCTTATGTTCAAACCTTATAGAGAGCAGCCACAATAACATATTAAAGGTAAACCCCGTATTTCATCACAGCTATGGAATTTTTCCACAAGCACGCAGCCAGACATTAAAATCGCACTTCCACTGACATCATAAGCGCTCAGGCTCTCCGAGTGACACGTAATGACTCCTCTGGGGCCGTTAGCACACGGATGGAAGTCTGAGAGACACTTCATTGACACCGAAACAGCTCCAGCGCCTGCAACGTGACGGTAATGACTCCTCTGGGGCTGTTACTGTGTCACTAGAAATATGAAACCCTTCCATTGATGTTACAAAAGCGCTTACACCGATAGCAGAAGTAAAACCCCAGGAACGCAGCATTAAAAAAGATGAAATTATTAAGGCAAAAAAACCCCAAAAGCTCAAGTGCTCTAGGAAAACAAGTTTTCAGGAGATCTGTTTGTTTGCTTCAGCTTCACTGAAACATATTCATACATGAAAATACTGCCAAAAACCCAACAAACACATCCACTCCCTCACAGATAAGACATCAGCAGGCAGAGATGAAAGGAGTGCCTAAAACTGCTCCCCATCCTGGAACTGTAACTGGTACGGGCCCTTTATGAATTGTACTTACAATAAACTTTGCCTCTACAATACTTCTGTAGCAATAAAAATATTAATTAATGCTTCATAACCGCTCAAGAAAAGGAATGAGTGGGTCGGAGTCCAAATAAGTAACTGTTTGGCAAACACTTGTTAAAAAAAATGTACATTATGCAGTCCTAACCTTCAAAAAATAATGCTCATGGGAGAACTGCTAATGTATTGAATTTATTATCTGAGGTCACAAACTAATTATCAATCCATGTATGATTTGTTGAAAAGTAAAGTAACAAATCCAATTAGCTTTCCCCAGTTACATATAACTGACAACAACTTAGAACTATGATACTATTATAAACCACGAACAAGGGGCTTTTTGTGTGCAGCATTTTTAAAAAACAATTTTGTGTTTTTCTCTTTACAACCACTTCACAGGTCCCATTTTTTTGTTAAAAAAGTCCCCTTGAATAGATTCTCCATGGACTGCTTTTGTGTTTTGTATAAAATTGCCAGGATCACAGACCCAGTGTTGAGGACCCACGTTCTATAACCCAGAAATCTGCCAGGAAAGTTTAGGAAAACTCACAATAAGCAAACACAAGTAAAAAAAAATAATGGCAATTAATTATTAACTAATTAAAAGCAACAGGAAGGTTATAGCACATCTATATATCGGTATGATGCAATTCTTAGAAATCAACTTCCCCACAAGAAATAAATCCATCGAAACAGACTTCCC
The DNA here is from genome assembly GCA_013397845.1 of Melanocharis versteri. Taxonomy (NCBI): domain Eukaryota; kingdom Metazoa; phylum Chordata; class Aves; order Passeriformes; family Melanocharitidae; genus Melanocharis; species Melanocharis versteri. The sequence continues at coordinate 38,360 of VZTG01007083.1, read as the reverse complement.
TGCAGCAGAAACTCAAGAAAGGAAAAAAGGGAGGAAAAAAAACAAACAAACCCAAACGAACAAAACACCAAACCAACCAAAAAAACTCCACTAGTACTAAAGGAATTATCAGCAAAGATTGGATTAGAAGCCCATCAGGTCCTTGCTCTTATCAAGAAGCTTCATTTGTGGGACAGGTGGGGTCAAGACGACTCAGGAAAAAAACCTGAGAGAAGGAAAATCAATTTGCCGTTTGTGGAAACAGGGACTGCTTGAGATACTGAACATGTGTATTGCTCTGAAATTCACTGGGTACAAGAATCCACATATTGAGGAAATACCATGATAAGTAAAAGGAAAGAAAAATCCAAAGTTTCTAAACAGGTGTAAGAAAAAGAAACAGCATGCGGAAACATTTCCCAACATCCTCAAAGTAGAAGGAGTAAAAGAAAAATTGCAGCTGGCCAGACCTATGCATCCTTAAGGCACATTTATGGGCAGGAGGCCAAAAAATGCAGAATGCTGTATGTTTCAGCAGCCGTGAAAAATATTTTCTTTCTATTACTAATGCAAGAGAGGTACTAAGGATTTACACTGATGGGCCGAGTGAGAAGCTGCTGAAAAACTCCTCACCAATTCAGCAAAGCCATTAACAAGCCTGTGGGTTCAGTGATGGATTTTAACACATGCTTAACTTTAATAATCCCTAAACTTTAGAGAAACCAACGTGACTTCAGTAAGCAACAAAGGAAAAAACAAGTTCCCCGACAGGAACGGACCAGTAGCTTTGCCTGCAACAAAAGCCAACTCCAGCACCTCCACACCTGCCCAAAGCACACAGCTCAGCCTTAAAACGTGCAGTCAGCTAAGAGCCACAGTGAGAGCTATCTCTGAAAAGTGCATCTTTACACGCACCTAAATAAATGGAAAGTCACTTGGAAGCGCACAGCTTTTCCAACACTGGCACCTCTCCAGCCCAGCCCGTGGAGCGCCGCAGCAGCGCTTCTCCCAGGGATGGGAGCACGGTGTTACCGGGGCAAGGCAGGGCCAGCACTGCCACAGTCAGGATTTCCCATGGCATTCCCACAACTGACACCCCTTCCCCCCAAAAACCCCAGCCAAAGCAACGCCACCCGTGTCACTGTTCACTTGCAGTGAAGGGACAAAGCCCAGCGCGTTTTCCCTCCGACCGCCGCTTCCCAAACGGAACCCATCCCAAGCTGGACCACCCTTCTGCCGCTGCCTCACCCGGAGCCTGGACACGGGGTCCCAGGACGAGGTGCTGAGATGCCACATGTCCCCACCAGCCTGTGCATTCCAGAAGGTTCCAGGCAGAGCTGCGAAGTAACCCCACTCGAACGGCGCTGCCACTACACCCCTAGAACGCAAGGAGCTTTTCCACCCCTTTAAATAGTACCCAAGAAAGGGAGCGGCTCTCCCTCCCAGCCTGACACCAATCAGGCTGTGCTGACGCGGAGCAGCTGGGTGTGCCCTGGTTTTGACCATCCCCTGCCCTGCTGGAGCTGGGCTCATACAGCGCCTGTGGCACTTTGCTGCCTGCAGCTCCTCCCTTTCCCAGGAGAAGCTGCTCCAGGTTCCAGCTCTGCTCAGGAGAAACGATCTCCAGGTGATTCTCCAGTGCAGTTTGGCAGAGATGGGGTGCACCTGTCCCCTGTGTGAGCTGTGTTCTGTTCTGTGTGAGGGAGGTTCTTCATGGCCTCGTCCTGGCTGAAGTTTAAAGCCCGGGCTCTGATTTGGGATGTCATTCGTACATGGAAGTGATGGGAAACCTTGGTTAGTCAAGCATTTTTTGTTTAATGAAAATCCAGATGTAGACTTAGAGATGGAGTTGGTTCCCTGGGCAAAGAGAAGAAAGATCTCAACCTTTCCATTTCTAACCAGGAAGGTTGGATTTTCACAGTAAATTCTAAGCCTACTGTAGACTTGCTCTCCTTGAATGTGAAATTATACACTTTTAAAAGCTCAGAAGAGGTCTTAAGATGAGTGAGTTGTTCTCTATTAGATCTATGGAAAAATGTAATGGTTCAATACTTTAGATACTTGAAAATTAGCAAATTGGGCAAAAGATAGATGCTTTTCTTACTGGTATCATTAGTGTTGATAGAATAGAAGAGATTGTATTTCTTCTGATGCTCCATACTTGCATATGCACTGCCTGCTGCCTGGGTAATACAAATTTATTCCCTGTTGTTTGGTGTCATAAACTGGACACTTCACCATCACTGCTCTGCTGTGGGTAAATTTTAACTTGAGATTCCCCACCAGGGCATTACAAACTACCAGGTCCATCTTATGTTTGCTAGTGCATGCCATGTATAATATTCACACTGGCTTTAGATGGGTTTTGAAGGGGGTATTTTTATTTATTTATTATTATTTTTATTTTAAACGTGGATGTAGCTCAGTAGGTTGCATTTGATAGCAGGTGTTATCTTAAAGAAAATACCATGGTAATAAAACAGCTGTGCAGCAACAGTAAACTTAGCATATTTAGTGATCTATAAAGATCTTGTAGGGATAGGGTTGTATGTTGCAGGAGATGAAATAATCAGTTGCAGTTACACACTGGTCAAAAATGTCCAGCTTTAAATGTATTAGTTTAATGTTTCAGCACTGCCTGGTTTTCTTCAATATATGCTAGGACACAGAATGTTATACCCTGTGATATTTTTAATAAAAAATCTTGCTTGTAGCTTGCTTTCATCTGTTTGCTAATGCTGCCATAGTAGAATATTTGAAAATGAAAAAGCCTCATATTAATCTGCTTAGGTTGTTAGAACAACAATCTGCTGAAAAAACTTGATTATTTCTTCATATTGTTGTCCTCCTCTCATATTTTTGATTTTTATCCTGTGCTAGTTTGTCGTAGAGTTTGGACTTTTATTTAAGGCTTATATGGCAACACCAGTGTCCTGTTAATTCAGGGCAGGTCCTTTGTGATCTTACTGCAATTCTTTAATGATTCTGGCAAGATGTAGAAATAAATATATATATATGTATGTATGTATTATTTTCAGGCCCAAAACAACTTGAACGCGGCAGTTTAAGCAGCAGAATGATGCAAACAGTGGCAGGTTTAGAACTGTCATTGCTGTGTTTGCCATGCAGTGATGAAGACATGCAATCTCCCCAGCACAAGTCTGGGAGCCTCTGCCAGCTGGCTGCCTGCCCTGACCTCAGGGAATTGTAATAAATGATGCCCGAGCAAATGGGCACCATCTGGGTAAAGCTCAAGTGAGCTTGTCTGGACAAGGCTCCAGGGTCATGTAAATGAAATGGACTTTAATGTTAAGATGCATCTGTGGACGAACAATTCCTCCTTCTATAAATCTGGCTGGATCCAGAGCAGGTGCAGAGAGCTGGCAGTATTTGTAGACTACCTAGAAATTAGAGATTTTTAAAGATGCCCATTGTTTACCTGTATGAACAGCTAACTCTTACACTCCTAGGCCCGTCTTTCACAGCATGGTTGGAAACAGAAAGTCAGCCTTGAAAAGAAGTGAAAAGGGAAGGGGCATGGAGCAGCCACAGAAGTGATGCCTTCCTCTGGGTTTATTCATACCTGTTGAATCTCTGTGTTTTTTACCAGCACAAATACTGGTGCTTTGCTGTAATACTGGTACATTTGGTAGGACTTCCAGATTTCTGAATGCAAAACACAAGTCCTGCACTTACAATGCCAGGTGAGAAGAAAGTGTAGCTTTAGCAGCTACAATCGTCCAAGGCCTTCTATTTTGAACTCCTTGCTGTAGTTGATTCCAGATTTAGGTTTTCTGCTTCTGATTGTTGTTATACAGTATTTTACTTTTCTCAAGCCATTTGTGTTTTAATAAGTTACGAGAGGATTTGTATTTTTTGATCTTGTTCACGAATAGCTTTCAGAAGTTAGTTAATTATTTTGAATTTAAAATAATGTGTGATTCTTGGCATGTGTTCAGTTACTTTGCCTGTTATATTTTTCTCCAGTCTGTGCTTGACGGTAGATGTCCCTTTGAAAGAACTACTTTGTACATCTGTGTATCCCTTGGAAGTTTGGGAATCTTGGCTCTTTAGCTGTAGTTCTGAGTCTTTGGATGACATTTTTTCTATACTAAGCCATTAGTCCTGGCACTGGTTTTCACTAATATGGGTATTTTTCATTTGTAATTTTGTCTTTATGCATAAATACGTTGCATATGCCAATGCTGCACATTTCTGAAAAACATCCCCAAAACTTCGTGTGTATAATATTGAAATTTCATAAAACTCCACACAGTGAAGACAACTGTAAGTCAATGTTGTCAATTATGGATGATTCAAGTATTACAGGCTTTCTTAAAAATATGAAAGAACTTTCAATTCCGAGTTCACAGCTTCATATTGAAACTTCTCTGGCAGGTTCTGACAGCACTGTGACAACCACGATCAGCATTGCAGCTCCCAGCCACACGCCAGATGGACTTCTATTTATGCTTTTTCTTTGTTTTTAAAGGACTTTACACCTGCACTGGAAGTTAATTTTGTGTGTCTCTCCAGGAAGGGAGGATATTCTGTTTCTGCTGAGCGCTGTTAAACGTTCCATCCCGGGCACCCTCTGCCTCAGCTGCTCTTGCAATGCGCTGCCCCTTTGTGTTTTCAGGGCTGAGCCACAGGGGAGGGCTCTGGGGGCTCACAGGCAGCGGCTCCTCCAGCTGGAACACCGGGATCATCCTTTCCATGGAGCTGGAACCCAGGATCATCCTTTCCATGGAGCTGGAACACCGGGATCATCCTTTCCATGGAGCTGGAATACCAGGATTATCCTTTCCGTGGAGCTGGAACCCGGGATCATCCTTTCCGTGGAGCTGGAACCCGGGATCATCCTTTCCGTGGAGCCAGTGGGAGTTGTGCTAAGCTGCTCGGCTGGAAGTCACTCTGCATCTTGCAAGAGACTGACTTAAAATCATTCCTCCCAGGGCAGCTGGGGTGAAGAATTTGTTTGGGTGTTAAGCAGATGCCCCTCAAAACTATGCACTTCCTTTTAAAATCCAGTTGCCATAACAACTGTACAGCACTTTTGCTCTCAAACAAAGCACTTTTTTTTTTATGTATTAGGAAGCTTGCACTCCAGGAGAGCAGCTGATTTACTTTCCCTGAGGGAACACACCATATGACTTGCAAAATGTCAGGCACTGAAGAATACAAACGGGAGCTATAAAACCACATTAGAAATAAAATAGCTTGTATCTTCTCTGGGTTCTGAACTTTTTTTTTTCCTTAATAAATGTGAAGATTAAGTCAAAATTTGCTATTGACAGTATTGAGGCAATGGCTCTGATAGATCGTAAACTATGAAGGGGTTGAATGCCAGATCTTGAAACGCTCAGGCATCTGTAAATAACCATCACTAAGAAACCTACAGCTGCCACATTTATGTTCTCTACTGAGATGGTGCTGACTGGTAAATACCATGTAATGTTGAGCAGTGTCGTTTGTATCAAGCTGCTGAATTCCAAATGCAATAGTTTAGGGATCAGGTTCTTGCCCACTGACAACTGAATAAGAGTTGCAATTTTTTACCCTCCTCTACGTTATTTGAGAGAAACTATTTACAAGAGCCTGAAGTGACAGGAGCCAGGGAATGGCTCACACTGCCAGAGGGCAGGGCTGGATGGGATATTGGGCAGGAATTGTTCCCTGAGAGGGTGGGCAGGCCCTGGCACAGGGTGCCCAGAGAAGCTGGGGCTGCCCCTGGATCCCTGGCAGTGCCCAAGGCCAGGCTGGACACTGGGGCTGGGAGCAGCCTGGGACAGTGGAGTGAAAAACCTTACAGGAGCAGTTTTCTTCTGGAGAGTAAATCAAGCACCTGCCTACACTGGTTAAAACTGCAAGACTTATCCTTCTCTTCTAGACTTAAGACCCCACCAGCTCCCCAGTTGAATGGACAGGGACCATGACAATTAGCATGGAAATGAGTAGATCCCAGCTTTGTGAACCTTAGCATGTGATAGCAGAGGCTGGTGATTATTTTCTTACATCATCAGTGATACGTGTGTCAGCACTTTTCCAGACATATATTCTAAGCTTGCTTTGCATTTCCTCATTCTCCTCCAGTCACACTGCCTGCATAATTTCCCCTTTTCCTGTGCTCCCCTTCACTCTGTATTCACCACAGTACTTGCTTGACCAGGAAAAATAGATTTCCCACAGAGCTTTATTTCTGACAGAAAGCAGTAATCACATTTCTAGAAAGCAAACAATGTCAGATACTTTTGTCCTACTGAGTCTGAGCAGAATTAGACTTGCATGTATTATTTATAGAATAATATCCAGAAAGAACAAACGCGGAAGCTAGCAGTGACCCCGACATCTGAAGGCATGAGGATGCCTGACTTGCACTGATTGGAAGGTCTTTACTGGGTTGCAGGGGCTTCAGAAGGCTCCAAGTCTGCATTCCTAATAAATTTAATTACCTGGAGATCAGAAGTTAAGTGCTGCTCGTGTTTGCCTCGGAAGTCATTTGGCACTTTGACTGCATCTTTGCTAACCCTGTTAGAATTGCCAGTGTGGTACAGAAGAGAGAAATCTCATCGGGGTGTGCACCCTGTGTGTCCATCACTCAGTGAGCAAATACCTGTTTGTGCTTTTGGCTGCATTTGTTTAATTGATAGTCATTAAATGTAGTGACTCTGTTACTTAGGAGGGCTATTGTACTCCTCACACATGCTAATTTAATAACTGTGCCTGCTCATGATTTCGTATTAATTTGTTGTTAGCACTTTACTAAGTCGGGGTGGAGTTCTCTTCCTCCTGACAGGGTTTTTGGGAGCACAGCTGGGCCAGTGTCCTTGTGTGTGAAAGCAAATTATAACCTGCAGACTGTATTGGGCAGTAACGCACCAAAATACCCACATCAAATTGCCCCAAAATCCATCTTTCCCTGCATGTAGGTGTCTACAGAATTGTATCTCTTCTTGCAGCAGAGCTACAACCTCTGCATTTCTGTTTTTTAGTCCATGATAATGGACTGGGAGGGACTGAATGGGACGTGCAAAAGAGAGGAAATGGTTGGGAGTCTTTAATTTTCAGGGAAGAAATATCTTGTTGAGTATCACAAATGAGCAGACACCAAAACCTGGGAATCTGATGGCCTCATGCAGAGACATCGCACAAGATCATGAAGCATTTAAAAATTCAATTTTATAATTAATATATTTGGAAAAAATCCATCGTGCAATACTTTTTGTTGAGTAGAGAAATACATATTTAGCAGTTAATAATCTATTCAGATGAACCAGCATGTCAGTAAGGAAAATTTTATTCACTTTGAGCATGATTTTAAAATTTGGTGGGGGTTAATTATTACATTTCTGTGTGTCATCCCCCTAAAGTGAAAAGGTGTATTACTTTCGTCTCCTAATGAAAATGCCTCTCAGCAATAAACACCTAACACTACTTCCAGCTTGTTTAGTGTTTCAGTTAATAATGTGTGCTGTTACAAAAGCAATTAAGACTCAAAAGAAAAAATGTGGTTTGTGGAAATGAAAGGAAAATTCAACAGTATTTTTAATGATTCTCAAGAAACTAAAATTTGGAAACTAAAATTTTGAATGACCTGATTGTAGGTCATTGTTTTCTCAAGGTTATTGATGCAAATAGAATTCAGGCTTCTGTAATTTGTAAATTGAATATTCTTCTCCAGAAATGTCAGCCACTGGTGGTTTACACCAGAGCAGGGACAGGAGCTGGACTTGGATGATCCTTCTGTGTCCCTTCCAGGTCAGGTTATTCCATGATTCCATTATTAATAGTTATCTTCCAAGGAAGATGCAAAACCAAATCAAAACCCAGCATTTCTATGATTTCCAGTGGACCAGAGATTGCTAAAATGCAATATGAATAATTATGGAAGCAGATTCCAGAGACATATTATCACCATCCATTCTGTGTGTGGAGAAAAGAGAAAATAGATTTTACAATTTCAATACATGTGGGTTTTTTCTTCTTTGCATATCTTAAAAGTAAATGATGTTTTTCTTTGTTTGTTTGTTTGTTTGGGTTTATTTTTGTTTTGTTTTACATTCTATAAGAAACAATTTAAGTTCTTTGAACTCAGGAAAAAATAAATTATATTCGATATCAAATTGTGTCTTGAGAGATAGAGCTATTGCTATTAAAAATCAAGACAGGCAGTATAAAAAAGTGTCTGATTGCTTTCTTAGCAATTCCATTGTTTTCTTTCTGCTTTCAGAAAATTGTCTTGAGATTGGATTTCCCCTTACTCCCCTATACAGTAGCATGCAATATAAAGTAATTTTTTTGTTTCAAATACATTTTCTTTTTGGTTCTATGAAGGCTTATTACATAACACAGAAGCATTTCACCTTCGGAGCACAAGAAGAGTGCCCAGCTTCTGGTCTTAAACAAAACTTTTAATTTTCACTCACATAAATACTTTAAATACCTTCTATTCAGATGATGGGGCTGTCTAATTTCTTCATGTAAAAAAAATAGAAATCTGTTTTCACTGTGTTATGGCTCTCAGTATATTAGCACTGAGTACTCTCTTGCTGAGGAAACAAAAAATGAACTTGTAACTTTCAAGATGAGAAGCAAGAACATCTGTTTCAGCAATGGCTCCTCAGGATATGGAGAACTCTGTGCTCACGTTGTCCTCAGTGCCTGTTGGGAGTGTGGAGCCTCTGTGAACTTCTGTCAGTACAGCTAATTAGGTTTAAAGCAACATAGTCCACCTCTGCAATTAGTTAAAAGCAAGTTGATGTGGAACTCCCTGTATTTGTCTGCTCTACTTCAAATGCAAAGGGCAATGATTTAAATATTGGAATAAAAATCTGATTAGGACCTTATGCTGCAAGAAATTTCTTGATCTGATAGATGAGATAAAATTTTATAGTATTTAACAGGATTTGAGCAACAACCTGGGATAGTGGAAGGTGGCCCTGCACAAGGCAGGGGTTGGAATGAGATGAGCTTTAAGGTCTCTTCCAATCCGAACCATTCTGTGATTCTATGATCTCTTGTACCTCATTATAATTAAGCCAAACTATGTTAAGAAATACTGTTATCTGTTCCCTTGCTCTTAAGTTGCTCATTTGAGTGAAAAAGAAGCAATTTTCTCTTTAATCAGTTGATACCTAAAAAAGACGAGTGTAATCCTGGTCATGAATTGGGACAGCAGAGTTTGAGGTTTTAAACAGCAAGATTTTTAGTGGGGTCTTCGACATTTCAGATGAAAATAGAATTATAGTCTCTAATGACTGTGAGTACCATTATTATCAGCAATATCACAAGCTACAAAATAGATTTAATGAATAGTATTACCTAACTACCCTATCTGATTATCCTGGTTAAGCAAGTCCTGATTTTGACAGTGAGGTAACCTGGCAGCTCCCATCTCAGTGTGGCAATTTATTGCAAGGAAGCTTGTCTATAATGCGTTCTGCAACTTACTCTGAGCCTCTGTAACAGCTGGGGGGGTTCTGCTTAACAACTGGACTGAGTGACTTCTACATTAGTACTAAAGACATGTAATTATACCATTAGAAAAAAAAAGAAAAACCTTAATGTAAGTTATCTAGCAAAGGTGAAAAAAAAAGAAATCCCCCAGTCTTGCCTCTCTTATTCCAGTGCACATGCTTATGTTTAGAACCTATCATCACCTTTTAAAATCATTTTGTGCCTTTTATCCACCTGAGAACGGAGAGTGTCTTCAATCAGAAAGTGTAAAGTCAAATGAACATTTAACTTCCAAGTAAACGAAAGGTTCCAAGTAAATGAAAAGGTTCCTTTTTAGCTGTGCTGTAGCTTTTAGTGCTAATTTACAGCTGGCATTGTAAGATAATGTCGTAAGGCCTGTGTGCTGCTTTTTAGCCCTGTTATAAGGGTGGCAATCTTAAATGTTATGTAAATAATTTCAATTTCAAAGGCAGAAGAAAATAGTAACAAAGCTGTTTCAGTGACAGGTAGTTGTAGCCTTCTTAGTATGCCCCTCAAGGGAGCTTGGTCCTTTAGTGCTTTTCAGCTCATGTAATCAATATCTTTGATATTTTTACACCATGAGACCTTTGCAAAGTGTTACTCACTGAGGCCACCACGATGTTGCTTTAAATGATCCTATTATACACCAGGAAATTCTTTCTTCCTTCTTTTAGTGCTAAGCCTCCAAGGCCTACATTTCTGTTATTATCACAAAATAAAAGTCCTTACTAAGCTTTCTGAAATCACTCTGCTTAGACTGCTTCCAGCTGATGCGTAGAAATTTATTCTGAATTACTTCAACTGTGGTTTGAAATAATAGTGTGAGTTGTCAGAGTTACTGAGAAAAAGAGAGATTGTGTTTATGCCTGTGTGCTCTTCACATTAACAGTGGGAAGGGTGCTCAGGCTTTGGCAGGGAGTGCCCAGGGAGGTGTGGGAGTCCCCATCCCTGGAGGTGTCCAAGGAACAGCTGGATGTGTCAGTCAGGGCTCTGGGCTGGTGAACAGAGTGGTGATGGCTCATGGACTCTGATGCTGGAGGTGTTTTCCAGCCTCGGTGGTTCTGTGGTTGTTGTTGTCAGCAGCCCGTGGGGCTGGCACAACCAGCTCTCAAGTGTAACTTCTGCCTTTCCTGTGTGCTTTACTGTGACAGTCCATCTGCAGTCAATTACCGTGTCTGAAAAGGTCAAATGGAGATAATTAATGAATTGCATGTCAGTGGATTAGTCCTGTAAAGCGAATGTTCTAGTGCTTTCTTGTTACAGATTAAGTTATTTATTGCCTTGGGTATTCATTAGGGCTCAGCACAGCAACTTTGTGCTCTAACACCAGCACACTCACACTTCAAGGTTCCAGCTACTTCCTATTTCCTACCAAAAGGTTTAATTTTTCTAGTTTGTATCCAGTGGGAATGACTTGTTAAACAAACAGGAAAAAAAGCTATACTAAAACCTGCTTGCTTATGAGGGGTGTTATTGAGGAACTCCTGAAGTGTCTGGGTGGGTGGCTCCACTGGGGCACCAGCAAGACAATAGCATTGATCGATTGATTGATTGATTGATTGATTTAGAAAGAGTGAACATGGTAAAGTGGAGGCACTTGGCTGGCAAAGAAAAGGAAATGAGACATGAAGCAGGTCACATGTTTGGGGGTGCAACTCTTGAATAACTCAGTGCTCATCAGGTTTGGGCTAGGACACTATATTTATAGTTCTAAATGTACAAATATACTCAGGTCTGCCTTGGTTCTCCAGCTGGGAGGGACCTGCTGTGTTTCCATGGAATCACAGAATGGTTTGGGTGGGAGAAGCCTTAAAGCCCATCCAGTGCCACCCCCTGCCATGGCAGGGACACCTTCCACTGTCCCAGGCTGCTCCCAGCCCCAGTGTCCAGCCTGGCCTTGAGCACTGCCAGGGATCCAGGGGCAGCCCCAGCTTCTCTGGGCACCCTGTGCCAGGGCCTGCCCACCCTCCCAGGGAACAATTCCTGCCCAATATCCCATCCAGCCCTGCCCTCTGGCACTTGTGAATACTTACCCTTGTAAATAGTCCCTCTCCATCTCCCTTGTAGGCTCCTTTCAGGGACTGGAATGTCATCAAAGGATTTCTCTGTCTCAACATATTAATTAGAGATGTTTTGGATATGTTCAGCCACTCTCATGGTTCTAAACTAGAACTCCAGAAGTCTTAAAAAAAAAAAAAAAAGAAATCTTTAAGTAATTGCTTATGACCATTCATAATATGCCACAGGAATACCTACAAACACTGGCAATATTTTCCTTCCTGAGGGTTTTAGAGTAGAAGCAGCCTTATGACTGTGGGAAAATCATGCAAAAATATGGGGAAAGCAGCTGAAGGCATTCAGCACATCACTCTGAAGTCCATATGAAAGGTTTGAGAGACTCTTAAAGCTTCTGTAGCAAAGGTGACTTTTGCTAATGTTAATCTGTTCTGCCAGAGAAGACAAACCCTGTTAACATTTGATTGTTGTTCATCTCAGCACAAGTAAACGTGTGTGTGCTGCAGGGGAGCTTTCAGAGCAGCTCAAACATCACTGCTTTGGGTAAATCAAACCAAAGAGCTGAAAAAGGCTGTGTGCAAGTAAAACTCACTGCTAAAGGATTTTGGAAATGAGTCCTTGCCCAACAGAACAAATGTTGAAATCATTATTGCAGGTCTAATAGTAGGAGTGTTTGATTATTCAGTTCTCTTACACCATGAGGGGAAATCTTTCCTCTGGCAGATTTTTATACTATGATATTCAATCTAATGTATTGATACAGAGAAAACCTCTAAGATTGAAACCAGATGGAATTAGATGAAAACCAGAAAACTCTCTTTTATTAAAACCATACTAAGTCTTATCTTTTACGACTTTGTGCTTTTACTTTTGCTCATTAAAGTCTCTAAATTATCAGTACTAAAATGTTGATTCATATTTGTTAATTAAACACTTTTTCTACTTTATTCTGCTAGTCTGATAACGAAATAACAGCTATTGAAGTAGGTTTAATACAACAACCTTATGAAAACAAAACCTGTGGAAATAAATTTTTCACTTTTTTCCCTTGATTATTATAAAAGGAGTTACATTAAGTGTGCCTGTCCAGTTGTCTTGCACTGAATAAAATGAAAGACAAAAACAAAGCAAGAATAATTTCATTTACTTAAAAGGGTTTACATACTACAGAAAGTCAAAAATAGTAGGGAAGGAGAGTACAAATTGTAGTTAGTTCCTAAGGACGTTTGCTGAGTCCTTCATCCAAAGGAACTGATAAACAATAAAATAGGTGTAAGACTGAAGTATCAAGTGGGAAATGGACAAAGACATTATTGTTGAGTTCATAGACTAAGGTGAAATCTTGGAGTGTTTTTTGGTTTTTTTTTTTCCTTATTGATAGTATTTTTGAGAAATAGATGTAAGACTGCTTGGGTAAATACTACAGAATTAAGGATCCAGAGATGGTGATTTATTATTCCACCATCCTCTGCAGGATACTCTAAAAGAATCTGCTTTGTTTCCTACCTTTAGAAACAAAGATTTACATAGCACTGTGTGCCCTTCCCGATTTTGGATACTGCTGTGACAGATTTCTACTCTGGGAGAAATTTATCCCCAAGAAATGCTGATGATCTTTCTTGACATGTATCAAGATGCTGAGAGCATTCTTGTATTGTCCCAGGCTTTTCCTGTAGCACTTGCCTTCGCCTTGTTTTAACACGAATGTTAAAAATAGTTTGATATATTGTGAATTCCAGCTGTGGTGATATTCCCCCACCTTCCCTTCAGTCTATAGGTCTATTGTCATGCACTTGGCTTCTGTTCTGCAGACAACTTTTATCATTTTAAAGCTGAACGTTCCTTTACAAGCAACCGAGGAAGAAAGTCTTGGTGCAAGAGAATGAATAAAACTTTCATATGAAAGACAATGGAACAAAATTTTTAAAGCCTAAAGATTTCATAGCAGGTAAAGTTCTTGCACAATTGAGCTTTAACTTATGGAAACAGAGTGGATATTTCTGCTGGTTTGGCTGACAGCTGTTTTTTGCAGGGGGCTATCCTTCATATATATATTTTTGCTTTGCTCTCTTTTATATTTTACATTGGGGTGAAGGACTAAGGCCAGATTGATCTGTTGCAGAATGACTGCTCATCCTTTTATTTTGCAGCCTGACTCCTTGCATTGCTCTACAACATCACACTTGTTTTTACTCTGGCAATCTATTTTTTCCCTCAGTTGTCTTCAAGCTCTTCCCTGAGTGTTTTACCCAATCACCACTTTGCAGTACCACTGTCTTCTCCTCCATGATCTCTCAGTCTGTTATGCTTCTCTGGTTTTTGCCAGTTCCAAGTTGTAACTGATTTTTCCCTTCCTGTGTGATTGAAACCAGCAGCACAAACACCCTCCACCCTTCTCTACCCCTCTATCCTGCACATCACTAGAATTCCTTCTGGGGTTTTGCCACAGGTTAAATCTGTTCTGCTGTCTTACAGATGCTGACCTGTGGCTTTCCTTGCACCTCCATCACATTCTCCACAGTGAAAACCTCGCCCATGACTTCAGGGGTTCCTTCACACACAGCTTTGCCTTTGCAAGTCCTGTATTTATCATTGCCAGTCCACAGGAGACGAAAGAATTGTATTCCCTCCTTTCTCCTTTTCAGCAAGTGCTGGAAATGCTGGATTTTCTGAATTCAAGGCTTGTTTCCAGGGATGCTTTTCATATGGGATCTTCTCTTTCAAGTTGTGCTGTTGTTTACACTCTTATTCTTTATAGAAAATGGGATGTTACAAAAAATGGTCAATTTATTTTCACACTCTGCACCAAAGAAATAATAACCACTTTTTTTATGCCATGGAGTTACATGTGAAAGCTACCTGATTTTTAGAGGTAAACAACAATTTACTTATTATTTATATTAGCAAATATTTATAGAAAGCATATTATAGATTGTCTCCAGTACCAAGCTGCTATACCATGAGATGTTGTGGGGTTTTGGTTTTTTGGGGGGGTTTCTTTTGGGTGGTTTCTTAGAGGTTTTTTACATCAATTCAATAAATTTTCAAATAATTTGAGGTCAGTTCTTCACTTTTCTACAGATCAAGATAGTTCTTTACTATTTGCTTCAATGTATTCTCTGTCAGACCCATGCTGGAATGTTGGATAATACATCCTGCCAAGATACTGGATGTTTTATTCTGTTATGCCAGGGAGAAAGAAATAATTATTTTTTTACATATCATTCAGTAATGATTAATCTCATGTTGAATAATAATTTTTAATCTCAATTTCTTGAATATATTTATTAATTTACCTCCTGCTAATATGCTGCTTTAGATGCCACTATTTAGAATTTATTTCTGCACTTAAGTATCATTTGCATAATGGCATTAAGAGGTCCACTCCTGAGTATTTAGTGGTGGGATGCTGGACAGAGTGAATAGGTTGTAATTAGTGGCATCTGACCTTCAACTTCATTAATATGCAAATAGAAATCCCACAGGGTGCAAAAGCATGGTGCTATTAAAGCAGTTCCTTCTGTTTGTCAGATTTCAGTCATGGTGGCTTGCTTTTTATTGATTTTATATAATACATAATCTTACATCATTTTATATAATAAAATACCTGTGTGGAGGTGAATATATGAAACTGTACATGTGCAGAGGCAAAGGGGTGCTTGCATTCCATAGAGATAATGGGGAAAGCTAAGTAAGCACAGCATGGCCATAGTTCTTTTTGGGTTTTCTTGCATGAATCTCCTTTCCCCGAGATCCTGATTCATCTGAAGCCCTACCATGACAGCAATTCTACCGCAGCTTTATACAAGCAAGGTTGGGAGTGGATCACACTGGTTTGTTCAGCTTCCCCAGCAGCAGCTGCTTACAGAGGATTGAAAAATATTTTTTCTCAGCTTTATTTTGCGGTTTTGTCCTCTGCATGTCGTCATGCCCTGTAGGTAAGTAAGACACATATCAAGATCCCCAGGGTGGGTGAGGCTGGAGGGGCCCAGGGGCTCCTCTGGTGCCACCTCCCTGCTCCAGCAGGGCCATCCCAGAGCTCAGGGCACAGCAGTGTGTGCAGAGGGCTCTGCAATATCCCCAGGGAGGAGACTGCACAGCCTCTATGCACAATCTGCTCAGGACTGGGCACTGCCCAGGGCACAAGTTCCGTGCAGGAGGAACTTCCTGGGATCGGTTCCTGCCCATTCTTCTTGTCCTATTGTTTGATCTTGATGCCCAGGAAGAATTTAAATGAAGCAGCTAAGATTATGGGTTAGGTATTTTATTTTTCTTCAAAGCAAGTTTCTTAATTGTTTAGCCTACTCACTATTTTTCATACAGCCTCTTGGGTAGGGCAATAAAGGCAGTGTGGGCAGCAGGGAAGCCAGAGTGGGATTTTTCATCAGACACTGGAGTGACAGGAGCCAGGGAATGGCTGCCAGTGCCAGAGGGCAGGGCTGGATGGGATATTGGGCAGGAATTGTTCCCTGGGAGGGTGGGCAGGCCCTGGCACAGGGTGCCCAGAGAAGCTGGGGCTGCCCCTGGATCCCTGGCAGTGCCCAAGGCCAGGCTGGACACTGGGGCTGGGAGCAGCCTGGGACAGGGGAAGGTGTCCCTGCCCATGGCAGGGGTGGCACTGGATGGGATTTAAGGTCCCTTCTAAAGCAAACCATTCTGTGATTCTACGATGAGAAATGTGCCATTTCTCAAACTTTCCTGTCCCTTGAGTACTTCATCTCTTAGAAACTTATTTAAATGCTGAAGAAGTGTCAAAAATGTTTGGTTTTCACTTTTAATGACTCTATTTTTGGAGGGTTTAAGTGACATGTTCACATCCGTTCCAGGCATATCTATCAATCATCTGTATAAATGGCTCTGCCAAACTCGCCCTTATCTGCGTGCACAGCAGAGTCACAGTGAGTTCTTTTGGATCAATAAGCAACTTTTCCCTGGAAACACTCCTCTCCCAAGTGGGTGCAGAGAAGTTGCTAAGTGACTGCCCTTGCTTCTGTGTAGCTGTACTCACATCAGCCTGACAGAAAGCAAAGCTTGGCGAGAAAGCAAGAGGCAGCACAGTTAGAGGATGATGATGTGTTTTCTCCCTGGGAACAATATTATTGCCATTTAGAACTTCTAACTCGGCTCTTGCTGAGTGCACTTGCTCTTTGGCAGGATCAGCAAAGGTGTGTTTAACTGTTATTCCATGAAGTAGAATCCCTGTGCCTGCTCTTCCAGGCAGTGGCAGCACCACGTGAGGAACAAGCAGGGTTTGAGTTCTGTCCTGTGCAAATGAATTCACAGCCCATTACTGGTCTGTATCTGGAATTTTCCTTCTTGCTCTTCCACTACAACAGTATCTATAATTTAAATGAAGCACGCTGTGTGAGGAGAAAGACAAGACTTAAAAAAAAAAAAATCCCATATTCCTGCTAATAACTGAGATTCTTTGGAATTCTGAAGGCAATGTGACATCCATCTGCCTGCACCACTGGGAAGCACCAAAACATTTGTGTTTTTTTTTTCTCTGACACTCTCCTCACCCCCTCCTTCAGATGGTTTTGCCTCTGTATGGAATGAATAATACAGGAGTGGTAAGATGAGATAATTATCTTCAGCAACTAATTGTAGTTATGGGGATGTAGTATTACATGGCAATGTCCACTGGAAATTCCTGGAGCGGTCACACGACCCAGATCCACAATTAAAACTAAAATACTACTGGAAGGATCTGATGGAGCAGTTCAAGTGACAGATAGTAGGAATCACGTTGGTGGAGACAAAATTTCTTTACACCTGCCACATAAGATGTCTTCGGATTAAAGGATGTTGATATCCCATGATCACAGATAGCTCTGGACACATTTTATACCTGAAACATTTTTATGCAGATTATCAAATTATGGTATTTGATCAAAGCCAATTTTCTATTTTCACTACAAACCAGAAATGAAACTGGATAATCTGTGGTAAGCAGTTCTCATGAAATCCAGTTCCCAAACCGGCTGGGTGGACTTTCATTTCCCAGCTCCTCTGGTTTTCACTCATGTGAAAGCAAATTATTTGGAAGTTGTGCTGGGGAAATGGAAGGTCTGCAGGATCAGAGACTATATTTTCAATGCAATTACTTCATGCTTCATTGCATAAAGGATATACAGATTTCCTTAAGATGTATTCTGTCACTTGATGCCAGCTATCCATTTCTCCAAGTTCCACACAATGTGAAAATATAGAGCAAAGCTGAAACTCTCATCTGCATAATGCTTTATTTCTAGGAAATCATTGCATTTTACATGTGCTTTTAATTTTTTGTTATTTAACCTTGCACATGTCAAACCCAAAGAATTACAAAATTGGTGTAGGAAGCTGCTAAGAATCAAAGTTCCAATTTAGAGTGTTTTATTCCTCTGAATATTTCATTCTTTTCAACAATATGCTTCAGAAGAATTATTATCACACTGAAATCCCCAACATTATTATTTGCACAAGTGGCTGTTCATGCCGTGTAACCTCTGGCATGGTGAATGGGGTGGTAGTTCCAGAGTGGATGTGCCCTTTTGGAAGTAGATGGAAGGTCAGTGCCACTTCACACCCTCTGAATTCCCTAATGGCCTTGACAAAGTTCATTGTTATTGAAGAGATTATTGCAGCACTTCTTTTGCAGAAAAGTTCAATAAGGGTAGTGGAAAATAAACACACAAGTAGAAACACAGAAATATTTTTATGTTGTGGGTTTTAGACATAGAACTGATTCCCGTTTTTTTCCAAGTCAGTAGTAAATTCCAGTTGCCTTCAGTTTTGCCAATATTTCATTCAAGGGCTCTGTAAAAATACAAACATCGTGAAAATGCATAAATGATATTTCACATTCTCTGAACACATCTTGTGGGATTAGCAAGTGACCATGCTTTTCCAGTATCATTGTATTATATATGTTCCTCCTGGATGTCTCTACGAATATCTGATCATTTGTTGTTGTTCTGGTGTAAATCCAGGTTATCTTTGTTCAGGGAGAATTTATTGTTTTCTACTGGGAATCACTGATACAATCAAATTTCATTATGCCTTCTCATATTTCACAGCGTTGTTGCCTAATATGACATAGTCAGAAGTGTGGTTTTATGCTTAGAAAGACTTCTTTTAAAATTAGAAGAATTTAAAATAAAGAATCTGTTAAAAATGTAAAAGTTGATTTTTGTAGATTCTGAATATATGTAGAATTCTTATTTTTGAAGCATTTTTTAATATATTAAGAGGAACAAATGATAGCTTTAGAACTGTTTAGGCTTATTTTCTGTGTCTAGTTTTATCCTATGGCACTGGCAGATTTCATATCAGTAACACAGGGTTAGGCAACCAGTAAAACTGTTTCATGATCCTTTAGATCACTAGAGATCACTAAGGTCATTATATATTGTTTAAATTATTTTAAAATTAATTATGAGCAAGGCAGTGTGTGGAGTAAGATGAAGGGGTAACAAAATTAATGGGCTTATTCTCCCTCCCTGGGAATCTGGAAAATTTCCTTTTGGCTACCTGTGCCTTTAATTCATGTAATGGAGTTGCAGAAATCAAGCAGGAGTTTCTAAAATGTTGAATTAACTTTCTGTTACAGTCTAGGCTTCCCCTAAGTATTGTGACAGGTCAGAACTAGAGGGATGTAAATCATAATGTAAATTATAATGTAAATCGCAGAATCATAGAAAGGTTTGGAGTGGAAGGATCTCATCTTGTTCCAGCCCCTGCCATGGACAGGGACACCTCCCACTATCCCAGGTAAATATGGAAGTGCAGTTTAGAGGAGTTTTTCCACTGTGTTCTGTTCAGGAACAGATTGCCTGGATGGTCTTTCCTGTTCCTGATAATGCTCTTCCACACCTGATGGCCATTCCAAGGATGTTGCTCCCTCAGCTCAGCCAGGAATGAGCAATTCATCCCGTGCCTAGGGAATCTTAAGAGTATGTCTGGGAAAGGAGAGCAAAATAACAAACCTATGTCTCATCTTTGGGAGCAGAACTGTGGAAAAAACGCAGAATTTTTGTTTTGAAATGCCCATATTCCCAAGCTAATCCTGTCTGGCACGGAGCAGTGTGTGGGGAACTCTCTGCAGAGTCGGTTTTGCTAATGGGAGCTGTGACAGACTCCAGGGCTGTTCATTAGGAGACAGTTTCCTGCCTTTGATTACTCCTTTCCTGTAGCAGTCTCCATTGATCTCAGTCGAGCTCCAGCCCATGCAGATCAATGACAGGATCTGTGCTGGTGATGGACTCACAAAAAGCAACAGTAGGGAATTGATGGTGGCCTGGCTGCTCCCAGCGCTTTTCTTATGCATTTTCAAATTGCAGAGGCTTTAGAAAACAAAGAAATAAATTGCTTTGAAAAAGCCGTAATTGTTTGCTTAGGGAGCCATGAGAAGGAAGCAGTAAAGGAAAAAAAAGTTTGGGGGAAGGAATCTATAAGGTAACATAATAAATTTTCCTGAAAAGAAGAAAGAGATGCTCCTGATTTCCTGAAGTGTCTTATTTTTAAAGAGCATGCCAAATTTGTTATCTGCTTCCTAACAGTTGGCAATGAAGACTTTTGGTAATTTTGCAGTAATTTTGCATTAAACATCTGCCATAAATGCCTCTACTGGATAAAAAAATTTCTATTATGAAGGAATTGCTGTATGCATCAGACCAACTTAGAAAAACCGATCTTTGCAGAACAGTTTCCCAAACTAAGTGAATGAAATAATTGTGTTATCTAGAGTTGAACCAATGTAATAACGACACTTGTATCTACCTTCTCTAACAGTGTTGTTCTTTTTGTACCTTCATTTGCTAAATTCCCTAGATGATTTTGGAAACAAGGTGTTTTATCTCTCATATAAACACCTCTATCTCCATGTGTTTTAACTCAGTTTTAAAAAGTATTTTACAGATTAACCCAAATACAACTTTTACGTAACTAGAGTTCCACAGTGACAGAGGTATTTAAAATACAGGTGTGAATCTCTAAACATACACTTCTAGCTATAGAATCTGTAAAGGAAATATTAATATGTATTGCCATGGGATCTTCTGAGGCACAAGTTAATTCTCTTTTCAATTTTGCACCATTTTGTCATTTTCTGGTAATATAAATGTGATTCTTGGGGCAGCCCTGTGCAGGGCCAGAAGTTGGATTTCAATGATCCCTGTGGGTCCCTTCAAACTCAGGATATTCTGTGATTCTATTAATTGCATTTCATAAGTCTGTCTTTATTTTGCCATCTTCATGTTCACCTTAAATGCACAGAATCACCTATTTAACCCAAATTTCCATTGAAGTAATGGTTGCCGTTCACAAAAAGCAGTTCTTTGTCACAAACCAGCGCATGGCATGTGGGATGGACACGGATTGAAAACAGCTCCTGGCCAGCAGGACAGCTGTGCACTGCATATTTAACCACCCCGGCCTCAACTGAAGTGCTGAGATGCAAGTTTATTATGAAAATTCCAAAGTAGATTTGAGAAATACCAAAGTGGTGCATTTAAAGGGACTCTTTGTACCACAGCAACCTGAGGTTCAAGTTTCCTGCCTGCATTAGGCTGTGTAGGAGGGGCAAATAATTAAACTTTTCCTTGCTGTGCAAATTTTGGATTCCATCTTCCATCTGGATATATCCTTGAAGCAGCAGAATTAATCAGATACAGATGATTCTGGTAATCTAAGAAGGCTTTTCATCAGCTCCTCTCCTGCCTGTTGATAGAATATCCAGTTTTCCCTTTACGACATAAAGAGGTTATAATGCAAGTCTCATGTGAACAATTGCTAAGTGACACCATCCTTGATATGAAGTATTTCACCTCCAATTCCAACAGGGAAATGCTGATGACAGAAGGTTTTCAAATACACCTTATAGCACTGTCAAGCCATCAAACAGATCATTTTCTGGCCAAGAATACAGTGGGGCTTTGTCACCTCTGTGGGATCTGTAAGTGAAGATGCCTGAAAGAAAACTAAATCCTCAAGAGGTGAGTGTTTGGGAAAGTAAATCCATTTGGTATTGCTGGTAGGGTCAAAGCCATTTCGTGTGGGTGGGTTCTTTGCTTCAAATGCATTCCTTTTTCGTTTCATTGGGAAAAGCATCCAAGTGTGTGAGTGCTCATTGTGGAGGAATGGAACATTCCTGAGAGCAGTCTGCTTACATTTCAAACTGCAATTGGTTTGCTTAATTAGGAGTTAGAATCATGTCAAGCCTGAGGTACTACCCAATCACTTTCACCCGAGTGATAACGAAGCTCAGGCACCTCATTTTGGTTCTACAGCTATAATGAAATAAAACATCACTGTTTGTGTTAAATGTAGCTTTGGGGGATTTTTGCGGTTGTTTGTCATTATTATTGTCCTAAAACACATATGGTGCTGCCAGGCTGCACAAAAAGAAACATTTGGGGAGCATTTTAGTTGGAAATGGAGCAGAGAGCGATGTGCGCGTGGAGCAGCTCTGGCTGTGCTGCCTGGTTTGGCCACGGCGCCGTGCCTGCCTGGGCCAAGGCTGCCTCCCCTCAGCTCCGAGAGCTGCAAGCACTCGGTGCAAGAAGAAGGAATAATCCAACAATTAAAACCGGAAAAATTGGTGTCAGCAACAACCCGCACAGAGTAAGCAACTTTTTCCTGATCCTATAGCAAAACTGACCGGGTCAGGACCTGCATAACCACAAAAGGATGTGTATTATTAATTGTTCTCATCACTAAACTATCATTTATAGATTTAATTGCTGGTGATTAATTTCCCACCTGTCTTTGGGACAAGTGTCTGGGACTAGTTTCTGCATGCTCTTAAACTTGTATTCACTGGATGTCAAAATCTACGCCCCTAACTGCTGTTCTATGCTCAGAGCTATTTATATTCCTGGGTGTGACTTTTAAAAGTACAGATAAAAGGGCTTTTGTGCACTTTTTAAAAGTTTCGCATTGAGAAAATACTGTATATACAGTATCTACAGCTAAAGAAAGAGATCATGTTAATAAGAAAGCCAGTACATTAATTTTATATATCTAATTTTAAAGGCCAGAAATGTTCTAAATGAATATTATAATTGTTTTGAAGATATATCGAATATCAAGAATAAGAAGATATTTTATTAAAAGCAATTGTATTTGTGATGGTAAGAATAGGAAAAGTAGAATTTGTAATTTTTGTTCACAAGAGAAATGTGACATGATATACTCAAAAAAATATCCTTGAAGGTAGAAGGGAACTTGAAGGAAGGTTTAAAAGAAATTTTAAAAAAAAATTGCTGACATATTAAACTAAAATGTATAAAAGTTTCCCTGCATATTTTCCAATTAAAAAGAATTAGAATAAATACCTAAAAATCCAAGTCTTATCTGAAATATTTAATAATGAGAATGTTTGTGCTAAGGACCAGCACATCCAAACTAACATTACACGTTTCATGTCCTTGGAGAGAGTGTCACAGGCTGATGTGTGCCAACAAGATACCAACAGACCTGCCTCAAAAGGTGTCCAGGGCACTTGTTTGGCTTTGTTAGGGCCAGTCTGATGCTGAGTTCCAATAAAATGCAGGTGTAAACCCATGGGAGGCACATATTTGTCCTCCTGAACCCAGTGACAGCCTGGAGTCTCTCCCCAGTGTGACAAAGCTGCTCTTATAGAGCTGCCTTTAGGTTTGGGAGGGGAGCTGTAAATCATGGCTTCAGCACTGATTAAGAAGATGAAGATATCATAAGAAAACCGAAGCTGTTAAAATGCAGAACGGCTAAATAATTTATAAATTGCCATCTCTGTAGCCTTTATTAGGCAATTAAATTCATAACAATAATACTTTCATCTGAGATGCCCCATTTGTCTTCAAGGGGTCTGACACTGGCGTCACATGGTAGAATCCTTAACTACTTCTGTCTGTTCCCTGTTACTATTTCAGGACTCTTAATTCCTTGTCTTGCTCCCAGGATCTGACAGGATAAGTTACATCTCTGTTGCTCAGCTGTTAAGTGTATTCCCCTTGCTAGAAATTATTTATTTTACTGGCACGTGGTATATCATCTGTCATGTCCAAGTGGAGGAAAGATCTTCCTCCAATGTCTTTCCTGCTCTTTAATCTTTTTATGGAAAGCTCCAGCTTTCCCTTCAGACTGCTAAAGAGAGCACTTGAAGCTCTTCTTTAAAGGTGAAGAGTTCTTCTTTCCCCCCACCACCATGTTGGGTGCACAGGAGCACTTTCACGTGCTTTGGTTTTAGCACTAAAAGTCAGATATGAAACTTTTTCAGGTGTTTTGGATTTAAATGTAGTAACTAAAACCTGAGCTGGGTATGAAGAACAGATCAGTTCAAACTTTTCTGGAGTTCTACTGGAATTTAAAATCAAATTATTTTGGATGTATAATATATTAGAAGCAACCCAGACTTCTTACTGATACAATGACCTTAGTAGTATCTTGCTAATGAAAATGTTTCAATGGGTCTGAAGATGTTTTCTTGCTTTTATTCACAAAATTAATGAAAGATTATTTTGTCTAAAGGCAAAAGATCTCCCAGAGATCTGCGTAACTTTTTTGGTGGAAGTTTTGATGATAACCAATTTTCAATACTAGAATTTTCTCCATAATACTGTTAAAATCCCTATAACTTCCAGCCTCTTTCCTGTAATAATACTGAATTTGGACATTGTGACATGCCAAAGACATCAATATATTCAGGATATTACTAAGAGTACTGTCATTCAAATAGTACTACATTTCTGGGCAAGTTAAATTAAAGTTTGGTTGGATTTTCCTATCCCCTTGTGTGTTCCTTTATTCCCTGTGGTTCTGCTTTTAAGTTGCTAACACCACAGGAATTACTGTTTCTGTTTAATGAAATATTAGCCTATTAACCATTTATAGTATTTTACAATTTAAGAGTGCTGTATATAGATCAGGGGCTCTCTATGGTCTTTGTCTTGGCTGATATTTTGGTTTTTAACTCTTATTCCCCATCACACAACTTGATAGAATACATTATCTATCATTTATATTTCCTTTTCAATTGGATAATTTTACATATAGACCAAATGCTCAAATTCCAGTTCAATATCACCACCAGCTAAAAGGTATCTTTCTTTCCTAAACTGATTGAAAAGTATTACAAACCTTCAACTCTTCAGGAGAATTTGAAATAACTCTGACAGTGTAATATGGATGTTTGAGCAGTTCATTTAATTAAATATGAACCAGACAGATTTTTAAAACCAGGTTACAAAAAAAGGTACAAACTTTAGTTTATAGTTGCAGTTGCTCACAATGGATGAGATTTTTCCAGGCACTATTTTAATTTTTTTAAAATGAAATCATATGTAAAATCACATGTGTAAAATCTCAAACAAATCAGCAAATGCTAAACAACTGGGGAAAAAAATCATTTTAATTCATTGATATTTCATAAAATATTATCCTTGCTCAATTTTGACACAAGTGAATAATTGCTCTGTTTTATGTATTTTTCCCTTTTTACTTCTAATTTTTTGTGACTTAAGTTTGAAACGTGAACAGTCAAGCACGTCGATACTCTCTTGACTGCAGGAATTGGTTGTGATGTAGTGATTTCACAAAGTGTCTGGGCATTCCCAGGGTGGAAATCTGTGGCTGCAGACTTTGTGGCAAAATCCCTGCATTATTTAAGCGTATCTTCTGCCTTCTGTTGACATCCCTAGATACAAAGTACCTTTTCCTTTAAAAAATTAAAATCATCAGTGCTTATCTAGATTAAAAGTGAACTTGACCAAGCATTAAACTTGCTAATTTTGTACAAACAAAAAGAAATAAAACAGTCCATAGGTTAAAAAAAATATTTTTCTTATATCCCAGTCTTTCCTTCTCTTACATTTCTGTAGGTTTTTTTTAAACTACCACCAGAAGTTCCCGTGCTTAATGAAAATGTGCAATTTCATGAGCTGATGTAATCAGGTTGTCCACAGAAGTTTTGAATGTCCCATCCCCGGCAGTGTCCAAGGCCAGGTTGGAGCAGCCTGGGACAGTGGAAGGTGTCCCTGCCATGGCAGGGGTGGCACTGGATGAGCTTCAAGGTCCTTCCCAACCCAAACCACCCTGTGATTCTGTGAAAGTGTTTTGTTGATTATGTAAAGGCCACACAAGACTAAATTTAGCTTTTTCTGACATGTCATTCCAAGAGAAGGGACCACTGGATTTTTAGGGAAAGAGCACATGGTAGCCAGGGTCATGTTTTCCCAGCTTGCAGGAAATGTGGGTGTCTTCTACAAGATCTTGCACACAGTATCAGTGTTTGACAGTTAATACTAAATCTCTGTCCCCTGAACTTCTGTAATTTCTCTTTGAAGCCGTACAACCTTTTATCTTCACACCTTCACGTTAGCACACGCGTTGGTTGCATGAGTTCTTTGGTCTAAACCTGCTGCCTGATGGTTCCCCTGAATAAACCCAGGCTCCTGTGTTTTGAGGAAGAACACACATCCATTTGCTCTTTGCACCCCTAGCAACTTTCAGATCTCCGTTATATTCCTTTCCCAGTCTTTTCTTTAGGAAGGGGAAGTTGTGTAACCTATTTCATTTCCCCTCAAAGTGAACCTCTTGCATGCTTCTGATCACACCAGTTGTGTTTCTCTGGACCTGTCCTAGTTCTTCATCAAACCCTTTGGCCAGGTAGTAAAAATAAAGAGAAAGTCACTCAGCAATTCCTTGACAGAGCCAAGCAGAGTGTAGGCTTCGGAATCATTCTTTCTAAATGTGTTATATATTTGGAAGAAATGCAAAGTAAGCACCAGTTAGGGCTTTGCCTGCAGTCTTCAATCTGTAATTATGCCCTGCTGGGTAGATTAGATACCTGATTTGTATTCTGATCACTGGAGCAGACATACATTTCACCAGGATTTGGGATTTCTGTGGTCTGGCATCTGGTTACTCAGTGAGAAAGTAAAGCAATGAAAGTTAGAATACCCCTAGGAGTATCAGCAACATCTGCTGAAGTGAAATAGATGTGTAGCCCAGGTGAAAATTCACAAGGTGCCCTATTATGAATAACAAGACACATTTCAAAGATTATATTTACACTGGCCTAATATTTTCTTGGTGATACTTTATGTTCTGTAAAATAATGGTGTAGTACACAACAAAACTAAACAAAGAAGTAGCAGTGCCCTCAAGGAGAAGCAGATTGCAGAGTAAATCACAGGCACCAAAGGAATGCATTTGGAGAAGACTGTATTGAGATTAACTTTTTTTAACTGTACTACTTATGTATTTTCTCCAAAGACATAAGCAGACAATAAAGCAGCAGCATTCTGGAAGCCGTAAACTGAATTAATGCCATTAACCCATGCAGTGTTTTTTCATCTGAGTGTGTAGAGTGAACCACACCGAGCAGCATCACACATCTCTGGGATATCAATGCTTCTAGTCCTTGAGATGATCATGCTGTAAAATGAAAAAAAAACCCATAACTTTAAACAAACTTTAGATTGTTGAGCTTGGTATGAAGGGAGGTGAAAACGGTGTCTTTATTGTGTTCCTGGTACTGCAGCACCTGCAGCACTGTGCCAACACTGTGCCACCCCTATGTGACACGGGGTCACTCGAGGCAAGGCGCTCCCACGTGAGCTGCTTGAGTGCTGGTGGGCTCCCAGTCCCAGCCCTGAGCCATTCCCTGTATCCCACTGCTCTGTTCATCCCCTGTGCTCTCTTATGCCAGCAGGGTCTTTCACAGTCCCCTTTTGTAACACCGACTGGGTTTTCAAAGCTGAACATCCTCTGGCAAGAAGAGCTGGATTTACATTCCCAGAAGTGTTCATGTACCTCCTGCACATCTGCAGGGCCAGGCTGGACAGACTGCCAGCGTGCCCAGGCACCCTGGTTCCACCCACAGCCAGGCAGTACAGCCAGATATTACACAAACGTGGATCCTGGGGTTTGGGAATGTCTCCGTTTAAATGGTACCTTCCCCCGGGAAGAGCAGTGTGCTGAGTATTTGGTGTTCCAGGCTTTGTTATTTCCACAATTTTTTTCACCTGCCAACCACCTCTGAGTGACAAAAGTCAAGTAAAGCTTTACAGGACAATTAAGTACCCCGTGGAGGAAAACTGGTCAAATATGAGAATGATTTCCACTTACAGCAAATGTAAATTTACTTTCTAAAGAGAATTAAAAGGACAGTTGTCTCCATAATTTGCTACTAAACCACTGGAAAGGTTTAGCACACACAGTGTGGTGAATGCCAAGTTGATCTTGCAAAGATGAGATTTTGAAAATACCATTTGTTTTACTTTTAAATGAGTGAGATGATTAGCAACAGAACACTGCAGACCATTTCTGTTATCAGAAAAGCTGACCTGTGTGTTACAGATGTCCAGAAGTAATTTGCTCAGCATCAGAAAGCATAATTAGTTACTGCAAGTTTGTAATAATTACAGCTCTGCTGTCAGAGAAATTTAAAAAAACCAAAGCCCCAAATACTTGAAATGAAAGAAAGAAAACAATAGAATGATACCGGCTTCTCACTCTGCTGTGGTCTCAATTATATAAACTCCTCTTGTTTTCCTATGATTATCGATCATATTTTCCTAGAGTTGCTAAAATTCCACCTGCAATTTACGTGTCCTGCCTTGAGTGATTCAAGTGCACATCAATGGATGCTCTGTGTGTGGCAGGAATCAAACAATGCTGGAAACTCAGTGTATAGAAAGCCTTTTAAGAGAGAGGCCAGATTTTAGGTAAAGAGGATTTCATGTGAACTTTTCACAATTTACAATATGACAAATTATTGGAAAATGCATCCCCCACTGCATTATTTTCTGCAATAGTCTGGGCACAAATTAACCTGCCCAACACCTTGGCTTGTGCTTGAGTTCATGTTGCTACGAATACCTGAATTTTGGTGTTCTACCATTACAAATGCAGTGCCCAAAATATTTGTCTCTGATGAGAACAGATTTGGGGGGGAGAGGATTTTTGGGAGGGAGAACAAGTAATTACTCTATACCTGGTAAGTGTGTTGGAAAATTAATTCTGATTCCACTGAAGCTTATGAGTGGTTTAGCGTTGAATTCTTGAGGATTAAGAAAGAGCTAGACCAAGACTGAATGTTTTTTGAAACCTCAAGCTCTAATTACTTTTGTTGGACATCTACAGCAAAATTCTGCCGTTGGATTATTTCTGAGTTAACTCAGTAGTGTCCCTGAAATACCATGTAATTTGGCTCCAGTTAATACTGCAAGTAAAATTCCTTTTTTTTTTTGGTGAGACTCTATTATTTCTATTTTTTTAAATTTATATTCTTCTTTTATTTTAGTTCTACCATGTATTCCATTCAAAGAATCCTGTAATTTTAAATTAAGTATTAAAATCACATTAAGGAAAACAAGTACTTTAAAAGCAAAATATTTTTGCTGCAGGGAAAATAGATTATTTATCCTTTAAAGGAGGGGAGAAGCTAAATATTTCAAAGTGAGATAAATATGTTGCTCAGTACTTAATCTTTAACATGTGCTGAAACCTAAGGGATTACAAGGCGTTGTATCAGTATTCAGTTTATTACTGTAAATATTTTGTACTGTGAAAGTACAGTTTGTGTTTATTGTTTAACTCGATTCTATTATACTGAGTCATGCATAATGCAAAATAAATGTGGATTTTAACTGGAATGTGGCAGTGGTTGGATCAGGCTCAATATTCCCTTCTGGGACAGAATCCCAAGCACAGGAGGCTCAGCTCTGTTCCACAGTGCTCACACTGAGCATGGGCTTTAGAAAGGTTTTTTCCTGCTTTTTGCCCTCCATCCGAATGTATTGGCAAGTAAAGCAATATCAAACAACACACCAGAACGAGAAAATACTTTCAATTGTCGGAAGGTCTTTCATTTAAAGTAAGCTCGTGCTTTTAGATGCATGTCATCCTGACAGCCCTCTTATTTTCTGTCTTGCAGTGAGACAGATAATATCACAGCCTGCCATAAAGATAAGGGATTCAGGGGCAACAAAGGACCAAAGTATGGGACTTAGATTATTGATGCATTTAGAAATCACTTTTTTTCCTGTTACAGTGAAGGTGAAATGCATAGGTTTCATAGGGAGGGGCCATCCTGGACCTAAAGCTTCATTCTCCCCATACCTCTGTGCCTGACTGCTGTAGTATCCAGTGTTTTGATTCTTATTCATGCAAAAAAGTAGAAATAAAAATATGAAAAGGCTTATTAAATCAATGTTTACATATGTTCTTTCAGGGAAACAATGTTGCATTATTTTTCCTTACCTTTTTTGTTGTTATGCTGCGCTTTAGGTATTAACAAATTCCTATTTACAACTCCAAGTCCTTAATTAATCACAATGACAAAAAGAATCTTTCTGTGCAGGCAGGGTTTACCAAGTGGGACTGCTCAAGTCTTTTTCATTACATCCAGCAGCCTGCAAACCCAAGCTAAGCTGAACTTTCACTGCAATTCCCAAATGCTTTGGGGTTTTGCATGATTTAAAATTCCTTGGCACTTCAGGAAGCATGGATTCTATCTGGGAGAGTGAGCCCTGAGATTGCAACTTCACACTAAAATGTGGGATTTTGGTGCAGTACATCTGAGTCAAACTGAGCGGGAGAACATCAGTATAAATGAACTTACTGCTGTTTAATTAAGTGAAGTTTAGATTTAGGGCTGAGAGGGATCAGATATTTATTTATCGCTGAAACTTGCATTGCCAATGGTCCTTGATTTAAAATAAAATAAAAGGCAACTTTTTCTCTTTTTCTTGTCCAGATCCAGAGTATAAATTTTGCAGGTTTCAAGTGGTTGTAGAATTAATTTTGTGCTTTTCCAGTCTGTCAGTTCCCCTCAGATAGAAATCCAAGAGGAAAAGTAGGATTTTACCACCTTGATAGAGGTGTTCACCTTCTGCCGTGATATGTTGTCCACATTCAATCCCAGAGAAGGTCACCAAGCACGTAGAAAAATGAAACCAGGACTTTGGTAGCTTTAATTCAGAGCTTCTTCATGGAAAATATTCAATTACAAATAGGTGTTTCTAATGCAAATTGATTTTACCCTTAATTAATCACTAAGAAGACAATTCTTGATTGCCATAAAACCAAAAAAGTATATTTTAATAGCATTATACTCTGAACTCTGTAGTCTAGCGTTATTTATAAGTTCTGCATAACTATTTTTGCAGTTCAGCTCTCACATACCTGTTGTATTTAGAAGACTAATAGATAATTTACTCTGAAATTTCAGTTTTCTGGCATCTAAAAAACCAAAAATAAAGAAAACACAAACATGCAAAGGGCTTGAAAATGAAAAAGATTCATGAAGTAAAATCCAAACATTTGAAATCAGAAATCTTCAGATATCAGGCAGGCTTAGTTTCTCATTGTCCTTGTATAAAGCAATTAAATTTAAAAAAAAATTGTGTGTATTTCCAAGGACAGGCTAAGAGAGAACTTCTCTTTCTTTGCAGCTGGATGTGTGTGTTACTCTTTACTATAAGTCAAATTCTGTGATTGGTTCTAGGTTTGGACACAGATTTAAGAGAAGATAAATTTTGTACTTGAATCAATAAATACATTTCCTGGAAAGCATTGCCTTATTTTAGTGTATTCCTGTCCTTTAGGTCTTCACAAAAGAGCTATTCTTGATATCTGTGTCATGAAAGAGAAATAGCTTATCTGAGGACAGACATGATATTCTCATGAAAAGAGAGCTGTGCTGGTTTGGCTGAGTGCTTTCGTGTCTAAATTAATTGAAAATGGCCCCTTTCCCTACTGGCTGTGTGGTTATTGGGTGGATCCAGACTGTATAAGACCTTAAAGATGTGTTAAAAGACCCTGAACTGCCCTGTCCTCTCATTGTGCTGGTGGAAAGTTGGGATGGCTCTGTCAGAGGCAGTGGAACTGTGCAGATACAGAGTTATTAAGAACAAACAAGGTTTTACTATCTTCAAAAAATGGTAAAATAATAAGAACAAGGATTTGCATGGGTCTGGAAATCAGGGTGGGTTCCAGCTTGTAACACATATTTCAACAGAATGACAATCTTCCCTTTGGACACCTCTTACAAAATTAAATTAATTTGAAACCTCTTGCCTGAAAATTGGAAAACCCAAACCCTCTTTATCTGTCATGTTTATGGGCTATTCACCTATGTATTAAAAATACGTTTTGTGTATATCATCTCATAAAGTTCACTCCACCAACGAGTAGGGGGTCACAGTTTTTTCAACCCTTTTGGTGACCTCATTACTTCTACAAAATCATTTCTCCCTAATTTATTCCATGAAGAGGTATTCAAAGCAATTGGCATGATTGAAAACATGGAAGAAAAGGAGCTGGCATAGATATATTCAAAAGTCATATTTCACATTTACCTCTTCAGGGGCTTTCTGTGTTTTGTCACTAAGCACAATCTGGGAAGTGAAGCAAATCCATATCCCTTGCCCAACAAAACTGAAGAGGGATAACCAGCTGCCTTACTTCACTGTGAGAAATCTGGAATCAGGTGCAAAAATGTGATGATGTGAAGGAAAAAAATACCATGGCAACCTGCAGTAATTTAGAGATATGGAAGAAGCATATGGAGGGTGCAAGTTCCATGCACTAAAGCTCATAAATCCCAAGTTACCCATAAATACCTAATTGCGTGTAATAGCAAACAAGGGGGCTCTTCATAGGGGTTACAGAAAACTTGGTAATTATATTTTGGTTGCTAATAGCTTGAAACAATATGTTATGTTCACCAACATTT
Organism: Melanocharis versteri; assembly: GCA_013397845.1. Lineage (NCBI taxonomy): Eukaryota > Metazoa > Chordata > Aves > Passeriformes > Melanocharitidae > Melanocharis > Melanocharis versteri. Next base: position 6,184 of record VZTG01007083.1, on the reverse strand, counting down.
ATTTAAGAGAGGGATGCATTGTGTTATGTTATTTATCACATTTCCTTGGAGGACCCATTAATGCTGTTCACAGTAACAAAGTGCAAGTAATGAACGTGGAAGTCACACAAGGTATTCCAAAGACAAATAGAAATGCATGCAGCCAGGCAAAGGGAGAGGATTTCCTGAATTTTGCTTGATAATCATAAGTTTAATGATCATAGTTACTCTTCTCAGATATAAACTTTCATTTATGCAATATATTTATGGCCTCTTCCTTACTGTCTTCTGACACAGAAGGTGCTGACAAATTTAAGGGCCAGGAAGACAGATTAGACCTCAGAACATTGAGCTAATGAGCTGCTAAAGCATTTTCTGCCAGCTTTGGAGAGAGGATGAAAAAGTAATTCAAGATGCAAGAAGTGATACAACAACTTAATTTACCTAGAAGACTTATTTCCTTTTCTCCACCAAATGTCAATTTTTATTGGCAGCTTAACCACTGATCAAAGCAAGTACACGATAAACGAGAATAATTTCAAAAAGGAAATAATAGAATCATAAAGTGGCTTGTGCTGGAAGGGACTTTGAAGCTCATCCAGTGCCACCCCTGCCATGGCAGGGACACCTTCCACTGTCCTAGGCTGCTCCCAGCCCCAGTGTCCAGCCTGGCCTTGGGCACTGCCAGGGATCCAGGGGCAGCCCCAGCTTCTCTGGGCACCCTGTGCCAGGGCCTGCCCACCCTCCCAGGGAACAATTCCTGCCCAATATCCCATCCAACCCTGCCCTCTGGCACTGGCAGCCATTCCCTGTGTCCTGTCCCTCCAGCCCTTGGCCATTGTCTCTCTCCATCTTTCCTGCAGCTCCTTCAGGCCCTGCAAGGCCACAGTGAGGTCACCCCAAAGCTTCTCCTCTCCAGGCTGAACAATGCCAGCTCTGCCAGCCTTTCCTCCCAGCAGAGCTGCTCCATCCCTCTGCTCATCCTGGTGCCTCCTCTGGGCTCTCTGCAGCAGCTCCAGGTCCCTCCTGTGCTGGGCCCAGGGCTGGGGCAGCTCTGCAGGTGGGCTCTCACCTGAGGGGCAGAGGGGCAGAATCCCCCCTGCCCTGCTGCCCACGCTGGGCTCAGCCCAGGGCAGGGGTTTGGGGTCCCAGCGCCCACGGCCGGGGCAGGGCCAGCTCTGCCCCACAGCTCCCCAGGGCTGCTCCCAGGGCTGCTCCCTCTGCTCAGCCCCAGCCTGGATGGATCCCAGCACCTGGCCTGGTTAAACCTCAGGAGATTCCCAGGGGACACTTCTGGAGCTTGTCCAGGTTCCACTGCCTCCTCAGCTCAGAGACATCTGCAAATAAACTCAGACCAGTGAAGGAGTGGACATTAAGGTTCATTTGCATCTTTAAAATCTTTTATTACACAGTTTTCACAGCTTTAGTCAATAATAGCAGACAAATGAACAATTACCTCAGTGTCCAGTATCAACTAAGGCCAGATGGTTTTGTGTTGTTCATTAATCAGCTCACTTGAGGTGGAAAGGTGAAATAATGGTACTTTTAATTCAGTAAATGGAATTCTCACCACCCTAGTGCTCACCCCTGCTGCTGAGCACAGAGATCAGATGAAGGGGTGAAAACCCACGTGGACTGGGGGAAGTTGAAAAGATTCCTGCAGCAGGAGATTTTGAAACTGAGCTTCATTCTCTGCTGCACCTCAGTTTTTGAGAAATGATCCATTCTTCCTGTTCCTCTGTGGGCTTTCAGAATGCTGCTCCTATTTGTAAAGTCTTCAGCTCTGGCTCCATTGTCTGTGAAATCTCTGTGTTCATACACTGGAAGCAAAGAGCAAAATGCTGAAACTTTTTCAAAGAATACTTTAGTACTTTTAAATCTGCTCATGTCCTTGTCTAATACACCTTAAAGCTTTAATTAAGAACATATAGCTAATGCCAGCTTTATTATAAACACAGGAAATCAAATTCTCATCATTAGTGTTAGGCTCTAAAAAAAGATCAAAAGGAAGCAGATGTAATGAAAGTCTTTCTCAAAATCAAAAAACATTGTATAAATCTGTTTTACTGGGTAATACACAGGTTCTCACGACAGACGATTAGAAAAAAAATTTGTATGAAACTACTCAGCTGGACTTTAGCAGGGTTGTTTTCAGAATAGCAGGGCTGTTTTCAGAGTAGGGTTTGCAGGTCACCGAGGAAGCTCTTGTTTGCCAGCTGAGTGCATCCTCATCAGCATTATCAATTGGCATTATTTTGTGGAATACTTAAGTAAGTTATGTCCAGAGGTGTCTACTCTGAGTTTCCCCAGCCTGTTGTTACCATGATCCATGCTGGGATTCCTCACCCTGTGTTTCTGCCTGCCTCAGTCTGATGCTTAATAACTTCTAGCACTTGTTCGTGAATGATTATTTCTTGTATCTCTGTGGAGATGCTACACCAAGTTTTTATGTGCTAAAGTATTCCTCACTTCCAGTCTGTGCTATACCTATGGTAAAAGAATATTACAGTAATTAATTTGAATATTATGAGTTTCTCGTTGTTGTTATATTTCTCTTCCCATTGCAATTATATTCTTCCCATTATATTTTCAGGATTAAATAAATTGAGCCTACAGACCTTCTCAATGATCTTTTTTTCGGGTGAAAGTCCATTCTCACCTCATCAGAAAATGAATATACATGGATGTGTGCTGTACCTGAGACTGAAAGGATAATTGCTTCCACTTGCCTGACCATTGGATAAAGTTATTTGCAGAGTTACAAGCAGCTCCTGTGAATGCTGAGAAGAGATTAGAGGTATGACTTTCATTTGAAAGGTATTCAGGTTGTTTATGGGGAGGCTTGTTCCAATCTATTTTGCAGAAGATTTGTCTTTTTAAAATGTCAAATTCAAGAACTTCCTCAGCCTTTGGGCAGACTGCAAACACTTTGTGGAATCTCTAAATCTCACAAAACAGGTGAAGACGCACATAACATCTTTTGAGTTCAGTTTCCACACCTTGTTTTATTTGAAAGACATTTTGACTTTTGTTGAAGCATGCTTTGTTTCAATTACCATATAACCATAATGAAGAGCTCCTGTCTGCTCACATCTCTGTTCACTTTGTTGTTCTTTATTCCTCTTGTGCCCTTGGGTGGCTTTCCCCACGTGGCAAGATTCATATCAACACTCGTGATTGAAGCCTGTTCGTTTCTTTGCAGTCCAATGCTCTTTTTGGCTTGGAGTTAAATGACTGGGATTTGAAATCAATCAGGCTCCTTCTCAGAAGTTGTTCAGCACTGGTTAGGTCACGTTCCTTGTGCATAATAAGGCACTGAACAAGTTAAGGTTAAATGGATTTTTAAATCAATAAATACAAACCGAGAGCCAACCCGATGTCACAATTTTTCCTTCTACCCCTTTCTTTTTAGAACAAATAGTGATGAGAAGCGTTTCAATAACAACCTTTTCCATGGAGAAATTCTTCCTGATGTCCAACCTGGACCTCCCCTGGCGCAGCTTGAGGGTGTTTCCTTTTGTCCTGTCCCTTGTTCCCTGGGAAGAGCCCAGACTCCATCTGGCTGCACCCTCTATGACTTTTTAATTTTTTTTTTAACTTCAGGTTTGTTTGGAAACAATCCTTGGCTGAAACACAATATCAGCACCAAGTGAATTTGGTGACCATGAAATAATTAAAAGTAAAATAATGTAGGCTGAGGCATTTTACTTAGAGAAGTAAAATAATCCCCAAGATTACTGCACTTAGCTTTATTTTCTTATACTCAGTGTAGACAGTTCCAACTGTGTTGATTTCCTGCCAACAGTGCTTTTGCCTTTTCAGCATCTGGAAGCCTTGCTGTTAAATAATCAATATTTATTATTAAAAATGGAGAAACATTTACTAAACTTTCCTTGGAGATTTTCCTGACATGCCTTTGACATCCCTTTGTTAATGAAAACTCTCTGGACTGTTTTCAGAATTTTTCAATTTATTTGCAGAAAGGAAGAGGACAGGAGAAGAGGCATTTCTGTTTCCAAACTTCTCAAAATTAACCAGATAGAATAAATAGTGCTTAGCAAATAAAAATGTTGAATTTAGCATAAGATATTATGATATTGCTTCTCTTAATGTTCTTCAGCTTTTGGTTTTTTGTGATCAAAGGAACTGAGGGCTGCTCCAGTGCCAATGGAAGTTCTTGGGGAAAACCCCATTTCCTTCTTTAACAGCTATAAGTTGCATATAAGTAATAATTTTTTTGTTCCAAAATATACTGAGTGCTTCTGAGTTTTTCTCTGTCCTTCGTCGTAGATTAATAAACTCTTTAAACCTTTCTAGATGCAATCTGATATTTCATAGGCTGGTATTAAGAGACTTGTCATTCCTTCAAATTTCACAATCCAAGCGAAACATTTAATCTTTTCATCTTTTTCCATGAATAAAAAGATTTTCTTTCTTAAAAAGAAGGATCATATTCTAGATATCCCTTATCCAGGGCAGACTGGTGACTTTTTAGTGTCACATGAATACTAATCTTAGCATTTGTAAAACTTTATACCAGAACATGTTAATAGTATGTGCAATGTCCATTTCTTTTATAAAACTGGAAAAATATGGATTTTCTGCATAGTCAAAAGGGACACACAGAGTATCTCAATGGTGTGTGCTTCCTATGAGACTGTTTTTTCTATCCAGTTAAATATGTCACTGTGTCTGGGCAAATTCTGCACTTCTATTTTATTTATAGGGGGGAAAAAGTATAATAGACAATGCTTTAGAATGTGAAAAACCCCTTTTGATTTCAACCAAGTTTCTCTCCTTGTATGTTGTTTATAATTATGTAAATAAAAATGGTTTCCTCTCTACAGATACGGATTTAAGGGGCTGAATTTGTAATCTATGTGAATCAACCCTTAGTCTTGTTCTGTCATTTATGTCTTGTAGTGTTGAGAATCCTTAGGAATCCCATTCTCACCCTAAATAAAGCTAATTTAGATAATTAAAGTATAGCTAGACATGGACGAGATTGCCTATGTGGAGTTCCTGAATCAGTTCCTTATCAAGCCAACTCCTTTCAGCTCATGATTTTGAACTCAGTTTTCCCTTTCTTTTTCCCACCTTGCTCAGATAAAGTTGTTTTGTGCTGGCATCAGAAGGAAGTGAGCAATGGTGGGATTAAGGAATGTGGAATTCTAAGGAACCAACTGAAGATGGGACTGACTGAAGTATGAGGAATGGCTTTGTGCTCCTGCTGAAGGTGGAGGGAACCCACCAACTCAAACTTTATGTGTCTTGGCTTCTCTTTGCAGCAGGGGAGTTTTTAAGGTGAGCAACATGGCCTTTGCTGTAAATCTCAGAGAAAGAAGGTCAAAATGTGGGATTGTGTATTTACTAGAAATCCAGAGGGTTTAGTAACTTTACTGAGATATGAAACTTAAAGAATTTGACTGACTCTCCAGTGATCAAGATAACCTGTAAGTCAGTCTTGCAGAACTATGATGAACTCTTCCAGCTGAGGCATCAATTTTGCCCATCTAGACTGTCCTGCGGTAGCTGATGGATTTTGAAGAAGAAAATCCATGATGAGATTTTAGTTAGCTCTTGAGAGAAAATCAATTATCCAGCTCGGTTGTGGGGGCAGAGTATTTTCATAGGATCATCAGAGAATCCTGGACTGGTTTGGGTTGGAAGAGACCTTAAAACCCATCCAGTCCCACACACCTTCCACTGTCCCAGGCTGCTCCAAGCCCCAGTGTCCAGCCTGGCCTTGGGCACTGCCAGGGATCCAGGGGCAGCCACAGCTGCTCTGGGCAACCTGGGCATTTTGCAGTGCCGTTGTATTCATCCATGGAGATACTTCTTTATTTTTGAAAAAGAAGAGGAAGAATTCAAATACCAACAGATTTAGTTGGGTATTTGGTTGCCTTTACATGTGACCAGTGGAGGTGAGTTTTCTTCAGAATAAAGGTTCTGATTACAGGGGTCTGGCTGGCAAAGCAGGTCAGTTAGGAGAGTGTAAAACCCCATTTTGAATTGTAAAGGTTTAACAAATGCTGCTCATGGATGGAGAAAATGATGACTGGAGAGGCATTTTGCAGTTTTTTTCCAACACTTCAGTATAGGAACATTTGCTGCCTCCCTTCCTAGTCACAACACTGGTGTACAACACTGGGATTAATCATTCTGAGGCTAAATCCTGTACTCACTGTAAGGGACAGGCGAACGG
>VZTG01007082.1:116069-181394 GCA_013397845.1 Melanocharis versteri | reverse complement strand
GAGACAGGTGCAGCCGGGGCGGGCGGGTCGGGGGGCGCCGCCGCCTCCCCGTCGCCTCCCCGGGCTCCCCCACTGCTTCCCTCCGTCCCTCCCCACGATGTTGTTTCGTTATATCATGTCCATCATGTGACACCCGGAGGCCTCTCTATGGAAACTTAAAGGGGACTTTCACGTCCGCCGCCGCCGGACCCGCCGGTACCCCCGAGGGGCTGCGATCCCCGCCGGTGCCCGCTTGCCCTCCCTCCGCTACCTCCCTTCCCTCCCCGGGGGGCTGCGCTCTCCTGTCCTACCGCCCTCTGCTTAAAACAAGTTGCTGCGCTTGCTTCTTCTACTGTTAATTATTAGGGGCTGCTTTGGTGTTTGGGTTTTTTTTTTCTTTTTCTTTTTCCCCTTCTCTTTTCGCAGAAAGGAATAACCGGGGAATAACCGGCCGGGCAGGCACCGTGCGGAAGGATGGACCCCGCTCCTGGAGGCTGCGGGATCGGGTGCTCGTCTGCGGCCGCGGTGGGTCTCGGGTGTTAGAAGCGGCAGAAAAACAAACCAAAAAAAAATCCAAAACAACCAAAAGAAAAAAAAAAAAGAAAATAAAAAAGGGGGAGAAAACCTTTGTTTGTGTCGGACTGAGAAGGAGCAGATGTGAGCGGTGCTGCCCGTGCGGGGTCGAGGCGGTGGTCGCGACCGCCGCGTTTAACTCCGCCAGTTGGTAGCGAAGCGATTGCACCGTCCCGACCCGTCGCACCGGCGGCTCCCGACAGCCGGCTCCGTGCCGAGCTGCTGGAAGGAGCCGCTCCTCGGGATGTGCGCTGGCCACTGCAACACTACCAGCAAGCAGCCAGCCCTCGCAGAAGGGAAAAGGAAAGATGCCGACAATTCCCCGCGGTTCGGGCAGCCCCCGGTTCCCCGCGCATCCCGCCGCCCGGCCGCAGCCGCCGGGGGTGCGGGGCCGGCCGGCGGCAGCGCCGCGCTCCTCCGGCTGCTGTTCCGCCTGCGGTGCTGAAGTGGGTTTTATTGCCCGCTCTCCACGAGACCCCAGGATTTGGGATCAGGGAGCTGAAGCCCGCCCGCTCCGCGGTTCCACCGCCGGGCTGACAACGTGCAGGGGGCTCTCGGGGTTTTCCCCCGGGAAGGTTCCTGCGGGAGGCCCCCAAATTCTGCTCCCGAACTGGTGGCATCGTGTCAGTGTTGGTGGTCAAGTGCAAGGCTTTAGAGGCTAAATTGAGAGGGGGGTATACATTTGTTGTTAAAAACTGAAGAAAGAAGAAAGGAAGAAAAGCAATCCCGCATTCACTCCTTTACAGCTTCCAGCAGCCCCTCAGCAGATTAAAAAAGCATGACCCACAGATGCAGTAAATTTTAAGTTGGGGATTTAATTTCTTCGGTATCTCACCACGTTTTCTTGAAGGGAATCATATAAACGACTTTTCTTCTGACTGCCGGGTTGGTGCTGATGCCTGTGAGCCACGGGAGGGGACCAGAGCCACCCGGCCACTCCGCACAGGCCCAATCCTGCGGTGACGGTGGATCAGCTCCCTCCACTCTCCCATTTGTGCATATTCTGAAATACCTGTTCTCTGCCCCACTCATTTCTAGGTGCCCATGCAATGAGCTGTATATCTAACAGATCAGTGTTTCAGATATCTCTACTATATCTTTTTATTTTTAAAATTTTTTTTGAGTTTTGTAAAAATTACTAACGATTTTAGCTGAAAAGAGTTAACAGTGAGGAGCAGTTCATCCTCATTTCCTTACTCCTCAGAGTCTTCCCTCCATCCACCCTACACACTATTTATGTTTATCTCTCCTTCCCATCCAATTTTGGGGGAATTTCCTCTCTGGGCTCCTTTCTGCCATTTATCCAGGCTGTCCCACTGCTCTGGAGCCTAACTACAATTTGCCTTGCTTCCCGTATCTCCGGGCCTCATTTCCTTGCCTCACTAAGCCTCTTTTTATTCCGTATTCCTCTCTTCAGATCATCCTTAAAGGAGGAAGAGGCTGGAGCTGGGATTTAAAGTAGTCTTTTAGGAGTAGTGCCAGAACCGATCTGTTTTACTCTGCTGCTGCTGCTGTTGCTGTTCTGCTGTGTCATGGGAAGAGTTTCCTCTCCACACCAACCCTTGGAAGCGGCACCTCGGGCAGAGCCGCTCGCTGCAAACCCCGGCCGTGTTTCACAAAGCCCCGGGTAAGTTTGTCTGGAGCAGGATTGAGGCTGGAAGGAGAAGGCACTGCTGCCTTCCTGGGCTCTGACCTGGAGAGCTGTGCACGATTTTGGGAGATTTGCAGGAGGCAGAGTGGCGGCAGCAGCAGTGACAGCGCTTCATCGCTCAGCTTTATTTCATTTTCTCGAGCCAAGACGCTTTAGGTTACAGCCCAGCAGAAAAGGAAAATGAAGCACTTCTGTCGAAAGGGAGCTTTTTCCCAAATTTGCTTTAAATTATTGCAAGATCTTGCACTAAAAAAGAGCAGAGATTCTGTCTCCTCTTAAAAAATGTTGTTAGTTATAAAATCTTTACGATCTTGGCTCCCTCCACCTCAGCCTGTCTCCTTCAAAAACTTACTTTCAAAAATGTGAGGTTTAAAGATGACTCTTCTCTCTCTCTCTGTCCCCCCTCTCAAATTTATGCTCCTTGGAAAGGCCTGAAGAAGCCTGAGGCTGTCTCTGCCGGTGAATAAACACCAGCGTGCACAAACATGTGCGTATCCACGCGCACACGCAGGATTTAAAGCATCCCATTGAAGTCCACGTATGGGAAAATCCTTCATCATGTGATAGGCTTTAATATCTGCCTTAAAATTAATCCCTAACTGATGGACTCTGTCTTCGTGTGGTGGCAGATCACAGGAGGCTCAGTAGCTGGGGCTCCTGTGCAGGTTTTTAAAAACTGCCAAATAAAATCCCCTATTTGCTGTTGGATTAATTTGTTTTTTCACGGCAGCTACCTGGGAAATGCTCATCTAGTGAAACCAAGTAAGAAAACTTTATGGGGCTCTGATCTTGTTTTTCCACAGTTAAAAAAAAGACCTTGTCATGAGGTCAGGACAAAATCTGATGTTATTACACAAGGAAATGGCTAAAGGGCCCTGCAGAGTTCTTCAGGTGCACTGTTGGAGATAACACTCCTGAATTTTATTGGAGCGTGAGTTTTGGAGATGGTCCTGCTTAATTGTCAAAGTTGTCTTTGCTTCTTTTTGATTCATTTTTTTTGTTGACACTGAATTTTCTTGTTTCACTTCTCTTTCGGATTCATTTCACTCTTTAGTTCCCACGTGTTAGAAAGTGCAGTTTCATTTAGACTCTCAAGAGAAGGAAGTCTGATTCCAGAGAGCAATTTGCAGCAATATATTTTCCTTGCCACTCACACAAAAACATCACTACTCCAACAGATCTGGGTATAAACAATGCTGACAGGCCCTCAAAACCAAAATCAAATTGTGAAATTGAGGCAAATAGCCCAGAGAAGCCAAAATGTTCTGGTTTCTAAAATGCTGGCTGCTGTCAAAAATAGGGTAAAATAAAGCTTTGTTTACGTGTAGAGCGGAGTGTTTGTTGATTGAGTTTCTAAGGTGATGTAGCAGGAAATACTGTTCTTGGGGAAAATGACATGAACAAAGCATGAAACTATAATTTAGCAGCTATTTGTCAACTGATAACAGAACAAAAAAGCATATTTATAAAGCAGTGAGAGGTTTTCATTGAACTTTTTCTCTCCTTTGCTGGCATATATGAAGGCAGCTTCTCACCTGCTCTGCTCCTGGATATAACTACTTGCAAGAGCAGAGCTAAATCATTTATCAGAAGGAATGTTTCCGTCAAATCCAAATATCTACACTGGCTGCTGTTTCTGTGTCACATTATGGATCAGATTGATGCTCAAGCAAGGTTATAATGTACCTGCATTTTCTCCAGATTGGTGCCAAGCTTGCTGAGTCATTTTCCCTGTTCCCATTCTGCAGCCGGCTGCTTGCTTGCTATTCCCTGTTATTTGTGTGGGTCGTAAGCTCAGCAACAGATGAGAATAAATGCTAATATTTCTTTAGGCTGCTTCCCTAAGGAAATAAAGGTTCTGCTGCGCTGCTTTTCTGTGCAGGTACGTGTCCATCCCCCTCTCCCAAAAGCTTCTCAACCATTAATGAATTTCAGATGAATTTGGGGGGAAGCAGATACTTCAAACTCAGCTATATTCCTGCGAGGTGCACACGGGCAGGAGGCAGAGACTCAGATCAGGAATTGAAGCAGAACTCAGCCCTACCGCCTCCAGGTTGGCATCCACCTTCCAGCCACCGAGCCACCCGTAGCAGGCAATTAATCTCTGTGTAGTGACTCTGAGCCACAGCACTGCCCTATCCTGCCTAGTACAGTTTTCTCTGGCTGGCAAGGGATATCATGGAGAAGCAGAGGAACTGGGCTAACTCAGGGAATGAGCTGTTTTCAAGGCAAAATAGTGGAGGAATTTAAGGAGTATCACTATAAGCAACAGAAAAGTTAATACCTGGGAATGGCTGTACATTGTTTGGGGGAATGATTCAGCCTTTGTGTCAGTCCCAAAACAAACCATGGCACAGGAGCAGGTCGGGCTGTTCCTAGAGCCAGCACAGCTGTCAGTCTGGTGCCATGTTGCTCTTGGCACTAAAGCTAAAGGCCAAGATCCCCCACCTGCACCTCTTCCAGACGTGGATGCGTTTCCTCTGCCATGCCAACGTCAGGTGAAGAGCAGCCTCAACCACAGGCTTCAGGCTGCTGCATCTGACAGCTCCACTCTCCCATCCTCCTTTCTGGCATAGCCTCGCTGTAGCTGAGGCTCAGAATTGGTTTATGTTTGGGAAGAACCAAGCCTTGGGTGTCTTCTCATGGATAGGGCTGCGTCTTTACCTTGGCTGCAGCCCTCCCAGCTGCCTAGCGGAGGTGGGAGAGCTCCAGCCCTGCATCTCCGCCTCAGGGAATGCTGCTCAGGTCAGGACTGCGGGCAGGATCAGATCCATTCTCACCTGAGGGCAAAGGATTAATTTATGTATCCTTTCTCTACCAGCTGCACCTCTCTGGGAGCAGATACCGAGGGGGGACACCATGGTGCTGCGCGTGCCGTACGCGCTCATCTCCCCTGCAATTAGTTTGATGCAACAAACAGCTCCAGCGTGACAAACTCCAGGCTAAAAAAAGCCAGAACTTCATCTGCATAAACTGGATGCACAAAATATGTATTGTGTGTCACCTCCCTTATGTCCCACATTTGTTCCTGCAGCAAATGGCATATGCTCCAGCAATACCACGCGGTCCGAACGGACTCCTGGAAATACAGCAGGGATCTGATGTTGGTAGTCTTTGAAATTAAGACATTAGTTGTGATCTTGCTTATGGACCTCTTCTGGAAGGGAGGTTTTTGCATATAAATTAAGATTCATTATCCTCTGATGAATAATCTATAAAATTGGAGCCAGCCTCTCCATCGATGAGCAAGTTATTATTTCTGGTTTAGCTGTTAGACACCAAGTGAGACCAGGGGCCTCGTTCTCCTGGCCACTGTGTAGTCACACCCAAGGAGATAACCTCTGCCTTGAAGAGCTTACAAAGCAGAACAACAAAAGAGTGAGCAATATAACACTCAGGCAGAGCAAACACGGTGACCTTTTGCAAATGTCAAGTTAATACCATGATCTGGAAGTGGAAGGGGCTTATCAGAAGGTGGGTGGGTCAGCGAGGATGGGACACACTTCAGGGTGGGGGGATGAGATGAAGGAAAAGCCGCAGCAGAAGCTGCGTGGTGTGGGATGCAGAGGAAGCGCACGCAGAGCATTCTGTGGTCAATTGGTACATCCAAGATAAAAAACAAGGGAAGGAGTCTGATGACCCTGGCCGCAGCTCGCAGAATAACCAGCTCCCCAAAGTCCCACAGCCTGGAGAGGGGAGGTGGAGAGGGCAGGAGTGGACAGAGAGGTTCCTCCTACGCGCTGGTTCCACACAGGCGGCTGGAGGTGTGATAACCCTGTTTTGGGGCTGTTTCTCTCCGTGGCTCAGCCTCCTGCAGCTGTGTTTGCTGCAGCTGAGCCTCGGGGCTGGAGTGAGACGTAGTTCAGCTCTAAGCTGCTCTAAGTCCAGGGCAGCACATAATTGAATATTAACAGGAACAGCTCCAGGAGCTGCTGGGACTCAGGAAGTCACAATTCCTTCTCTGCCGCTCCTTCGCCTTCGTGGGAGGTGATTGCTGGAGGCCTCAATGGATGTGAGACATAATATGCTTCCCTCACATTAGCCCCAGTTAGCAAACTGAAGCTTTAACCACATCCTACCCTCTCTGATCATTTCCTCATACACCTCTTCAGCAACGTGAGAAGTGCAATAGCTGCAGCCATCCCAGCGACCAAGCAGAGAGGTGCAGAGACCGCATGAACATTGATTTCACACCTCATCTCTCCAGTGAATGAGGGGGTCTCACCTTTAAGAAGCATCAAAATTTACCAAATATTTATTATTGAATTCTTTGTCTCTGTATCATCCTCCTGGGAATAGGAATTATTTAGTTGCTGGATGGGGATGCTGTGAGCATCATACGAGATCCATAAAGTGATTTTAAAGTTGAAAACCTTTGGTACCATGCCTTTGTTAAATATTCAAGGTAAAATACAGCTGTAAATTCATAGGTACTAGGGTCTCTCCATGCTGCCTGACCAGCTGAACTGACCAGTGCTCAGCTGGCCTCCAAAAATATCAATGGATATCATTACCTCCTCAAAACCATGCCACACATCTACACTGAGAAGTTCACTGAGTCTTCAGTCATGCTACATGTATGGAATAAGCAAAGTGCTTTACTAGAAAAAAGATGCCCATAGAAACACATCCCTGTCATCTGATCATTCAGAACTTGGTGTTAGTCTAAGAAGGAAGAAGGCAACATGTTCAGTGTTCCAGAAAATTCCCAAAGACCCTGAGGGCTGTGCTGAACAGCAGTCAAAATCTGAAATTCCTCCTGTCTTTTTAGGCTCTTTCCCCTTTTTTCTCTCTCTTTTTTCTCATTTTAAAATTCACAATATCCTTGACGTATCATTTTCCTTCAGGTCCACCAGCACTTGTTCATTACATAATCGCTTTCTTTTTCAAAAAACATGCTCCTCTATCTCCTTTTCTTTCATTAGTTGAAGTACAATGGACTCCACCATGAGACTGCTCCTGATTTTGTTTGATTTCTCTTTTCCTTTATCACTACCCAGAGACATCCAGCAGATTGTTTCATAATCTTCCCAGAGTTTAGAGAAAGTATATTCCTTCCAGATAGGAATATAGCCTGCAAACGTCCTCCTCCTTTCTCCTCACCACCTGCTCCTCTCGAACAACACTTGTGGCAAACTTTACCCATGTATTATTCCTTTATTCACAAATTAGATGTTCCTTGTTCGGGAAAAGTGAGGAACACACTGTCTCCCTGGCGTGTAATGTGTGTTTTCGCACAGCTGCTTTGCCCTCCAGCACACTCCCTAATTTTCGGAGCCCTCGGGAGCGAGGACCTCAGCACCACATTCACCCCTCGCAGCCACACGCTGTCTGTGGGAGGTCTGCAGAAGAGGAGGCTCTTCATTCTGCTTGTGGTGCATTAGGGAGGAGAATTGGTGGAGCTCTGCAATGCACAGGAGGAAGGATTGCTTTTGTTATTGGTCAGGGAAGCTCTGTGCTGCGTTTGGTATCACTGGCTTCCTGCTGTTGTTGGATAATTAATTAACACCAACAGAGTGTTTGAAGCTCTGCGAAAGTGCAAACACAGGATTTGCATTGATATTTCACATTCTGGCCAGGCATGGGGAAGATGGAAGCATTGGCACAGCTTGAGGAGACAGTCATGGAGCAGGGGAGATGGAGAAAGACCACGAATCCTCCTCAGTGCCCTGAGCAGGATCCAAACATCCCTGAGAGAAGCTAATCAACTTCCAGAGAGGAATACTTACAAATTAATTCAGAAATTTTAATTCGAAGAAATTTGCTCTGAATTAGAAAGCTTTTGGGTTTAATTTGTGGGGTTTTCTTCTTTCCTAGATATCCAGTAACAACAGTCATTGCCAGTTTATTTCTGTGGGACCCAGAACAATTGTCAATATCCTTTTTATAAGTCTCCTCTGCCTTAAAAGGCAGTTTTCATCTTCTCACGCGTTTTTTCCCTTCTGGAAAAGGCAAAGAAAATCCTCCAAATTTTTTGAACCACTCATAATTCTCGATGCTTTCCTCCAGCCCCTGTATGATTTGTCTACAACACTCTCGTACCTTCTCCTAGCACAGTATCCAAACCCACACCTGGTATTTCCTCGTTAGAGTGGAATCATTGCTGCTGATGTTTCACTCTTGTTCATATGCCTCAGAATAAGATTTGCCTTATTTTGCTACAGCTGTGTCCTCTCCAGTGCCTCTTTCACAGCTCTTTTTCCATCGAATGCCTGCTTGACCACTGTTTTGCCACTTTGCATTGACATATTTTGTTGCTTACGACCTTACTGTACCAAATCTGGTTGATTTTATACTGTTACTTCGATTTCCCAGCCACATTTTGGAACACATCCTCTGGAGTATTTACATAGTCTTTATTTTGTCATCCAAATAACTAATGAAAATATTAGAATCAAGTCCAGGGGCAAACCCTGAGGGAGCCCTTTTGGAAAACCCTCTAAATCCAAAGGAAAGGAATTAGTAATACTTGTGTGAATACTTTTTTTTTTCTGTCAAGTATGTCTTAAGATGATTTCACAGAGATCATAGTTCCTGGTCAGCTTATGGAAATGTCATGTGAAATGGTGTTAAAACCTCTGCTTATTTCAAAATACATGACATATGCTCCCTCTTCCTTATTCTACAACACAGTTGTTGGGTTCAAAGATGGAAACTGGATGGTTTTAACATCACTTCTCTATGACAAATTCAGTCTGACTGACTGGATATTTTTTCTATTGTCAGTCAAATGCTCACAAAGAGATCGTTGCACAGTTTATTGTATTACAGTTTTTGCATTACATGCTGAACTGGCTGCTGTGGAATTCCCCAAGTCTTGCTTCCCCTTCTTTAAAGACAGGCACTGTGTTTGCCCTTCTCCCCTCCTCTGGGATCTCCTCCCTTCTCCATGAGCTCTCACAGATAATTACTAATGACTCAGATTGCTCTGGCCAGTGCCTGAAGTGCTCTAGGGGGAACTACATCCAGTCCTGCTGACTTGAATTTGCCTAACTTCTCTGAATTATTTTAGCTGTGTTTATTTGCTAGTTTGGATTGTCTTACCCTCTGCAGTAAAAGTGGTCCTGGTAAATACCAGTTCATAACCTTCTTTTAAAATATTTTATTTCCCTCCATGGCTAAAGCATAAAAACTAATGAATGGTCCAGTCTTTTCCCTGTTGTTATTTCTATTCTCTCATTTTCCATTAACTCAGTTATGTATAATTTCCATTGCCTTCCTCTTATTTCAATACCTTTGCAGAGCATCCTTTTATCGCCCTCTATATCCCTTCCTAATTGAAACTCATTTTGCCCCCAGTCTTTCTCATTTTAGTCCTCCATAGTCACACTATTCCTTTACAGACATAATTTTCCTAGTCTTGTTTCACATCTTTGTACAGCTTGATGTCCCTCCTCCTTTTTCTGCTTCACTCACTCCTTCCTTTCCTTGGAGGAAGATGTTCCATCATTTTGTTATCTCTTTCAACTTGATTAACCCCCACCTTCCTGTCCTCAGCAGTCTCCTCCCCCTTAGTCAGTCCAATCCCAGAGAGCTCCAATGTCCTTGTTCCATAGAACTTTGCTCCATCATTTGCACTTCTGTTCCCTCCAAACACAGTTTCACACCCTCCTGCTGGGCTTGCGAGGCAGTTTTTGTACAGTCCCTCTTTGCAGATTACCCTTGGCTCGTTTGCCAGATAGGAAACCATTATTCATTTTATTCCATTATTGCAGATCTAATTAATAATGAGTTTGTCTCTTAAACCCATGCTCACCTCTGCAGTATGCCAGTCCTTGCCCTGTCATTTTTCTCTGTCCAGAAGGATGGAAGAGGACATTTCCCATCCCCTCATCTCTTTCCCTCTTCTTCCCAGAGCCTGGATTTAGAGCTAGGAGGCTTCATTAAAACCCTTTTTAGGGTGGTAGATGAGGATGTAAGCACTACAGAGCTCACCTGCCCGCTGAGGCTCCCCTCTCCAGCTCGGTGAGAGACCAAGTAGGCTTTTAGAAAAGGCAATTAAGGGGTCTGAGTGTACCGTGTACTGAAACACCCCTCTACCCTTTCAGATTTATAGTGTCCGGCACACAGATGGCATTTTTTTTTCCCCACCAAAAATTGTGCTGCTATCTTTTAATAAATCAGACAGCAGACCCAGGCCTATATGAGATGTATTAAATTAAGTCCCCAGCTCTCTGGGTCACTGTTCCTCATAAAATGATTACATCTCTAAACAAGGAAGAACACAAACCTGCAAGGTCACGGAGACCTGCAGTTCCACGTACATCCACCTGCCTCTTCTTTCTCATTAACTGCACACAGCTGACTCTTGCTCAAGGCTTTCCTTAGGCTCTCCAGGCTCATGGGCACTCTCCACTGAGCAGGTCCAAGGGCTGAGGTAGCATTGAAGCTGCGTGAATATATCTGCCCACTTATATCTCGGCAGAGAGCATTAGACAAGCAGCTCTCAGTATCTGAGCAGTCTGTTCCCCGTCAGAGGGGCTACTGGTGAAGCTGGACATTTCTCCACACTGGAGGCAGCCCTGGGCCCACAGAGAACACTCGGTGGGACTCAGAAGAATAGAGGTTATTAAGATAACAAGGCTTATTGCTGTCATTAACCGCCGATAGGAGATTATTGAAAAGACAACACCAGATTTTGCTTGAAGGTGCACAGGGATGGGATGAGAGAAAATCAAGCCTAGTTGCAGAAAAGGATGTTAAAGCTAGCTATTAGGAGGGAAAAAATACAACTGGAGTAGTTAACTACTGGAACAGGAGTCCAGAGAGCTTTTGGGATCTCTATCCTTGCAAAACTCCGCTGGGAAAGGCTCTGGGGAAATCTCAGGGAAAGGTGTGAGAGAAGAGCCTGGAGATCCCTGAAGGTCTTTCCCTCCCCAAATCTCTGTGGTGCTGAAATCCTGTGTGGGTGGGTCTGGGGCAGTCCTGTTGCTGTCCTGCTCATTCCAGCTGATTGCCAACAAAATTACAAAGCTGCCCGAGCGTGTTGGTTCTGTTTTGCATAAATTTGTAAGGATACTCTGTGCAGAATCCAAAGACTGTATAATAGGAAAATCCCAGGTAATTACAAATTCATTGGTTTTAACCTGATCCCAAACAGCATCAAAGAAAATCTGATATAGGCTGTGATTAGTAATGAATTAAAGGATGCTAACCTGATTGATATGCCTGAGCAGTTTTATGGAAACTCTGTCATGTCAAACAAATGAATGTTTTTTTAATGAGAATGTAAGTTTGGTTAATAAAGATAAGCCTGTTATAAATTACTTGGATTTCTGCAAGTTATTGAACAGTTCCTGAACACAGTCCCAATTAAAGGAAAACGGTACAAAACCTAATCTGGGATACTAAATGGATTAAAAACTATTTCAGCAAGAGATCTTATAATGCAATTTGAAATTCAATTAGACTAGAGATATTGAAGTCTTCCATTTATTTATTTTGGACCCTGGGTTGTTCAGTGTCTTTGGGATTGACCCAGAGGAAATGATAATAATCATCACTGATAAACTTGAAGATGACGTGGAAGTTCCAGACTCGTGGCAGGAGAAAGCCAAGAAAATAAGGTGAATTTAAATACAACAAACTGCAGTGTCACCGTTGTTAAATGTATGGATCTTGTCAGCAAGAAGAAAGACAACGGCTCAGACTGTGGGAACAATGAAACAGCCCAAATAATCCACTAAATGGGAACATGCTGAGAAAATTTTGCAGTACCCCCAACTCAACTGACAGCAACAAAAGTTGGTGGTTTTTTTCTCCCAAGACTTCAGGATGTCCTCAAAGATGAAGAAGAGATTGATTTTCCACCCAGGACGGCATTCAAAGAGCTGTTGCAAGGAGGTACATTCGCCACCATGCAGGGATTTATATCCAGACAGGAGGAGGATATTGCTGCTACCCAGCTACTCTGCACCTCGCGGGCTCTTGGGACACCACGGCCGGGATCCAGGGTGCCAGCCAGCAGCTCCAGATTTCTCTTCATCCTCCCCCTTCCTCACTCACCAGCACTGGGCACCAACTGGTTTGTTGGTACAAGGGAGGCTGCAGCCTCCTTCAGCTGTCACATCCTGAGTTGCTGCCAGATTTGTGTTGCAAGAACTGATGCCAGTGTTTTTAACCCAGAGTGTATTTGGCCCCTAGTGTTCTCCATGACATAGAATAAACATTAGGGAGGAGATTCAGGCTTCAATGAGAAATGCTTTCCCATGATACGTTTTCATTTTGGCATGCACACTGTTTATGATGAAAGGATCCTAAAATAATTGTATTAGATGAACCGTCTGTTCTTCTTGCTTTGAGGCCAGTACAGCATGACATTTCAGAGATAAAATGTTGTGGAACAGCCTCTGACTTACAGCCCAATGGAACTCATCCGAAACCATCCTTCTCTTTCTTTTTATTTGCTTGAGGTTTATAACCTGAAAACATCAAGCTTGCATCACACTGTTGCCAAAAGATCGTCCTGTGCATTAGCTAAATCTTAAATTATCACCAAATTAATTTTCTCTTCAGAAGTCTGATTCACAAGCAGTCAGCTCCCCTGTGGAAAAAACTCCACCCTTCCAATTCAAAGGAATTCCAGGATTCACAAGAAGTACTAGGTTTCCAAGAGGAGACTATCTGTCCTTAGAAGAACTTATTTCTGCCTGCAAGTTCAAGTGAGTCTACGGGACCTTAAATCAAAGGAGCCCAGTGCCAGGTCAGTTGCTGAGTAACTGATCCTGATGGTCACATTTTGACCAGCTGGATGAATGACAGCAACAATTTCTTGGGATTGCGTCTGGAGTCTTCTGCATTTTCTTTCCTGCAATTAACTCATGACTGCAACCTTAACGAGGGGAAATTATTTTGAGTTGCAGATAGGCGGGTTTGTGCCATGTCCTTTGCACGAAGGTATGTAACGATAAAACCCCTGAATCATTATGTGCATTGCTGAGATTATTGCAATTACAGGAAAGTGAGGGGAGCCCCTTGCCAAATGCTTTGAGAGCCACAGGTGGAAAGCACTAGCCAAAAGCCACATCATACACACTGGGCCAGGTCCTGCCTGACTCCTTTGGGGATTGCTCTGTGGCTGGAAACCAAAGGGGAAAAGCTTTAGCAGGTCCTTGCTGCTCTTTTCTTTTATAGAATGGTTTGGATTGGAAGGAGCTTTAAAACTCACCAAGTTCCAACCCCTGCCATGGGCAGGGATGCTTTCCACTATCCCAGGTTTCTCCAAGCCCTGTCCAACCTGGCCTTGAACATTTCCAGGGATGGGGCAGTCACAGCCTGTTATAGACTCTACTTTGTGGAGAGAGGTGGGATCTCATCACACTGTTCTTGGTGGACGGACATGGTGCTCCTTGAAGGAATTCAAGGCCACCTCCCTACCCTCACCAGGCCGCTCAACAGCAGTGCTGAGGGACACAAGCTGTCCCCAGCATGTGCTGTGCCCTTTGATGCACCTGGGAGAAGTCTCCCCTGCGTGTCTGAAGCTCTTTGGCTGTAGACAGTGACCACGCAGGGCGCAAGCTGAGCCTTTACCAGCACAACTATTTCCCTCGCGCTCACTTGGGATAGTTGCTTCATAGCTGAGATTTTTGAAAACCACTGAGGACAGTGATGAATGGAGGATGCTGGAAGTCTCAGCCTAAAACATGACAACTCCTGGCTCTGGGAGCTTGGGACTGGCACTCTTGCCTGCACCTTAGTGAGGAAACGGGACAAGCCGAGCAAGGCATTTTTGTTGGATCATTTATTTATTGTTCTGTGCAAAGCACAGGGTGTAACTATCACCAGTCATTTTTGGCTATTGAGCTAGCACCAGACATCACTATGTTACTATTAGAGCAAAACATATTAGCTAATCATGAATTTACTTTTAGCCACAGTGACTGCACGGCTTTCCTGTTTTTGCGCAATGCTGCAGGACGTGAGACAGATCCCAGAGTCACAAATTCCTCCTGGGTGGAGACTTGCTTATTGCAAACAGCCCCGTGGGCGTGGGGGCATCGCAGGAGGTTGTCTGTTGGAGTGCTCGGAGCTTGGTCTGATCCAACACTGACATCCACACCAGGATCAGGGCACAGGGACAAGCGTTGCCCACGTTGTTAAATTTTTAGTGCTGTCCCTGGTCTAGTTTTGGCCAAGGCTAATGAATGCTCTCCCAGGTCATGGTGGGGCACGAGTCTGAGCTCTTCTGCTGGGCAGCTGGACTATAAGGTCCCTGTTTTGGAGGGTGGAAGAGTTTATCCTGGTGGCCAGGTGCTTCCAATTGGACTCAGGGCCAGGGAACACAGCCAGCGTGGCTGTTACTCCTCTGCTTCTCCACAGCAGAGTACAGCATTACCCAGGTGTGCTCCAGGCCTCTGGTTTGTCACAGGCTTTTTATGCAATTAACACGTATTTCCCAATGGCTTACTACTTCGTAGCTAATTTTCCCCAAAATACGGGAAAGTGCATGGAATGCACTTCCCCTCTTGCTCTTCAGTTCATCCTATTTTCCCAGCGTGTCTTTCTGCCCTCATATGGCTTCTCTAGATAAACACCTCAAAGAGAGGTGCTAGGAAATACTCAATAGTTGAGGTTGTCCCAAAGCAGAGCACTTGGCAGCACCGTGGCTGGGACACTTGCCTGCTCTTTCTTGGGGATTGTTGATGCGGTTGGCACGAGAACATCAAAAAATGTCCTCTAAGTACTGGGAATACACATTACAGGTGTATTTTCTAAGCTGATCCCTGTATCTCTCCATCCACCATATGGAATGAGGCTCAGCCTGGGATGCTCTGGTGCCTAAAAGGGACATTATCAGCGCCCATACTGAGAAATCAGCTCCCTGGTTCCTGGGCTTGGGCCTTCTTTGTGTGTCCAGGGAAGGGAAGGGGGCTGGGGAAGGGTCTGGAGCACCAGGAGTGGCTGAGAGAACTGGGGGGGCTCAGCCTGGAGAAAAGGAGGCTCAGGGGGACCTTGTGGCTCTGCACAACTCCCTGACAGGAGGGGCAGGCAGGGATCGGGCTCTGCCCCCAGGGAACAGGGACGGGATGAGAGGGAATGGCCTCAAGCTGTGCCAGGGGAGATTTAGATTGGATATTAGGAAAAAATCGTTCATGGAAAGGGTGGTCAAGCATTGGAACAGGCTGTCCAGGGGACTGGTGAAGTCACCATCCCTGAAAGGATTTAAAATATGTGCAGGTGTGGCAGCTGGGGACACGGATTAGTGATGGGCTTGGCGGTGCTGGGTTGGTGGTTGCACTTGATGACCTCAAAGGTCTTTTCCAACCTTAATGGTTCTGTGATTCTATGGTCCTAAATCTGTATCCAAGAAAGACCAACGTGCACCAGCCTGTCCTCGAGGACGCCCGAGCCCCCAGGAGAGCGGCAGGCCCGTACCACGAGCCCAGGAGCAAGAGGCCCAGGGCTACCACAGGAAGCCCCCTGAGGGGCACCCGTGGGACCCTGCCTGTGCTCTCCTGCCTGGCTCTTCCTGTGACTCCCAGGCTGGCTCCTTGCTCTTCAAGCCACCAATCATAGAATCCCAGAACGGTTTGGGTTGGAAGGGACCTTCGAGATCATCCCATTCCACCCTCTGCCGTGGGCTGGGACACCTTCCCCTATCCCAGGGTGCTCCAAGCCCTGGCCAACCTGGCCTTGGACACTTCCATGGGGAAGGAGCTGCTCAACCCTGCAGGTCTCTCCTGAGCCGTCGTGGAAGTCATGGGGCTGTGCAGCCTCAGTGGGGATATTACACACACTTATCTTCTGTTGACACTTCAGTTTTCGTTAATTTTGGGTAAACAGGCTCCCTCCACAAGAATAAGCTGTCTTTTGCATTATGCTGACTTTTTGCTGCTGTGATATGAAAAGCACATGGGCTTCTGCTGACGCAGTTATTCCAGCAAAATGTTTAAGTACGGGTTTAGCCTAATTCTTTGACAATATTCCCAGATTTATTACATGCAATGAGCAAGCACAGAACAAGTATTTCACTGACAACCTCTGGATTGGAAACAGACACAAAGAAATAATTTCTCTTCTCTGCAACATCCTAATTGCCTCTTTTACTCTCTGATGGACTGAAAGATTGCCAGTTTCCTTCCAGGTTTCCTTACTCTGTCTCATACATTAAAAAAATCCTATTTTTTCTGATGCCCTTTCTTGTTTGCAGTTTGATTCTCTCTTAGTCTTTTCAATATCCAGATGA
The DNA here is from genome assembly GCA_013397845.1 of Melanocharis versteri. Lineage (NCBI taxonomy): Eukaryota > Metazoa > Chordata > Aves > Passeriformes > Melanocharitidae > Melanocharis > Melanocharis versteri. Next base: position 165,006 of record VZTG01007082.1, on the reverse strand, counting down.
TACCAGACCTTCCAAGGTTCAAAGCCCACCATTTCAATATATTTTAAGTGATTTTAACATCACTTTTCTTTCCATATGTATCTGTGAATATTTAATGTGATTTTTCTGCCATGCTACCAATTTTTTAGTACTATCAAGTTGTACATTTTAATAAATACTAAAGTAGCTGAAAGACAGTCCACTTGCAAATGAAAATCAACTGCAATTTTATTGTTACGTAATACAGCTTTATGAGGAAAAAATCCCGTAGAACTGGGTAAGGAAAGAAAGCAGTGGGAGTCAACAGAAATGTAACTCAGTTTTATGGAAGTTATTTTAAAAATCTGCGGAGTTAAACAGAGAATAATTTAATTTTTACAGAGTTTTTAATAACCTCTAAAATTCTATTGCACTGATTTAATATCAGCTAAGAGCTCAACAGAAAGGTATAATTTCCTGCTAAATTCTATAGGATCGTAACGTAGGTTTGTAACCTAAAAATAATTTTATGCCCAAGAGAGCATCGTCTCTAGCAGGAGACTGCCTCCCCCCAGCTGCATCTCTCTGTAAGATGTTTTAGCTCCAGAACCCTTTGCTTGCATTTTGTTTCTAATATTTCATGTCTACACTGCTGGGAGGAAAAGAAGAAAGAGGCTGCCTATTTCTTGTCTGCTTAATAAACTCAACGTCTTCCCGTTTGCCCAAATCTCTGCTTTTAGAAGCTCCATATCATGTCATAAATGCTACTTGTTTGAACAAACAGGGATTTATTTACGGCGCTGAAAGAACTTTTTGTGCTCCCTGCCTCATTTGCAACATTATTCCCGATTGATTTCTGCCGTACCTATTATTGACTTGCCAGCAATATTCCAAAGTAAGGTTGGGTCTATGTCAGAAAAATTTGTTGCCTCACACTGAGCCTTTTTCAGCACCGTTTACTCAATATTGTTCCTCTACCCAGCTACTGCTCCAATAAACCAAAACAGCTCGCTGTTGTCTGAAATGAAGAATAATTGGAAACACCATGCCTGCTTCTTACAGCACAAGTAACAATTCGGCCATTTAGGGCTCCTCTAACACTCCTGAGCGCTGAACAACTCAAACCTTGGCTTCCTGCTAGTCAGGAATATTCAAACTCACAGACTTCTGGCAGCTTTTGCCTCCGTGCTGCACAAGGATGGAGCGGTCGGGATAAAGCCACACGAGGGATCTGAATCACCACGTGAAAAAGCTGATGGGCAGAGCTGCAGCAACTTACCTGAGCTCTTCCCAGCCCAGGGCTTGCCTGGCACATGGGAAGTAAGGAAGCCTTGAAAATGTTCTCCAGGAAAAAGCTGCAGTGGGTCTGCTGGCGAGCTCTCCGGGGTTCCCTTTGGTTCCCAGGGTTCGTGCAGATCCCTCACGAGTCTCCTGGGCTCGCAGTGTGAGAATGGAGAAAACCACCCATGTTTCACCTCCTGAAGCTCTCAGAGGATTGGATGTGGGACCCTGGAGGACACACAGGATACCAGAGGTAAGGCTGGGACAGATCCCACCAGGGCTGGATGGCAGCCTCCTGCTCCAGGTACTCGAATCCATCCCCCAGAGGGAATATTCCAGGACCTCACTGGGTGATTACGCTGAGCTGTGAACCTGAGCAAGGCAATCCTCTGCCTGAGACAGCAGAGGGGATGTAGACCCAGCACAAAGCACACCACTGTTGTCTCCTTCCCAGCAGCTGGCTCAGACTCATCCCTTGGTTCCCCCTCCTACCCATGACTTGTATCTGCAGGGTGATGCACCTGTGATGTCACCTTCTTCTTGGCTTTGACCCCGCCATGACACATCCAGTGGCAAAAGTGGCTCTCCCACTTCTGCCTCTTTGAACTTCAAGCCCTCTCCCGTTGTCTCGGGATCACAGGGATGCTGTGTCAGGAGTTCTCTTTTGCTTAGGAAAAGAAATTTCAGTCTTTAAACACAAATATCTCCTGCCTTTTCAGGAGACATGAGTATGACATGCTGACCAGGACCTGGCTCACCCTTGCTCATCCAATGGAGAAGATGCAGGACACCCCACCATGCTTTGATCCTTTCAGTCAAAGGGTGGACTCAATGATCTTGAGGTCTTTTCCAACCTCATGATTCTATGATTCTGTGACTTGAAGGGATTTTCAACCACCACGAGTTTCACTGGGGAACCAAACCATCTGGAAATGGTTCTTTCCAACAGAGTCCATCTTAGCTCCTTGGCAATGAAGATCCGTGAAGCTTTCCCAGAGAAACACCCTCAGCACAATCTGAGCTCTGGTTTTGTTGCTTTTTTTGAAAGATATTAACCCAAGGTCCAGGAGGAACAAAGAGCAATTGGGACTTGTGTGGTGAAAGTACCTAAAAAAATACATGGAGTTTGTACTTTACTTTTGGACCAGAAAATGTAGAGCAGAAGAATCCATGAGTTGTCCAGAGTGGTGGACGGATGGACAGATGGATCCCTACGTGACAATGGCATAATGTTGGTCCAGCTTCCAGCCCAGGCATCCCACTAGGCTGGACTTCACCTGTGCCCCAGGCAGGAAAGAGGAAACACCAGGAAAACACACCTTTGATCCCATTACTGATATTAATTGGCCACAGTTTAAAGCCTGTAATGAGAGAGGATGGGGAGAGGGATCAGAACTCCATCAACAAACTTCGTATCTGAAGGCACAGCACAGCCTGGGGGCATGAACCTGCTCCTACCCTTCAGCACGGCAGAAATTCAGGCAATAAGGAGAATAATGAGGTCATTGTGGCCCTTCCAAAAGGTAATTCCCACCCACCATGCGAAACTGGGTGAGTTAAATTGCCCAATAGCCCTATGAGTAAAACGGGCTCCTGTGTCCTTTGTATTGGTAACAGCAAAAAAAAGTTGGAGATGGACACACAGCCCAGCAGAGCCAGCAGGGATTCTCAGGGGAGATGTCCTGGCTCTACTGAAATGGATGGAAATCCTGCCACCAGATTTTCTGGGATTTCAGCCCAGGACTTTTGGATACTTTCTGCACACTTCTCTTGCTGTCTCTGCATGATATAGTGAAGCTGCAAGAAGCGTCAGATTGCATCATTGCTTGGGCATTCCATGAAAAAAGCCTTGGCAATGAATTTTTTGGGCTACTGAAGTAATTTTTGCCATCTCATGTGGCACATCTCTGACTCTGTTTTAAAAGTATAACTGGCTGGCACAAAGGCATCCTATGTTATATCATATTTATTATATTACTCCCTGGAAGTCCAGAGTGGTATGAGGAGAGCAGTAGGGCCCATCTGGAAAATGTGTTACAGTCCATAAAACACTCTCCTTTGAGTGTGAAAGGTTAGACTGAATAATTCAGCGATCTTTCCATTATTTACAGGGTTTAATTATGGGATTAAATTGGTGCACCCCCCACAGTGCTGGGTGGTGCCTCCAATGAGACAGCACACAACCTGTCTGAATGGGGCAGGGGGACAATCCCCTTACCTTCACTGTGGGGGATGAGGAGAAATTCCACCTGGGTGGCCAACTATCCAAAGGATGCCTGAAAAAATCTCAGAATGGTTTGGGCTGGAAGGGACCTTAGAGCTCAACCAGTTCCACCCCCTGCCATGGGCAGGGACACCTCCCACTATCCCAGGGTGCTCCAAGCCCCGTCCAACCTGGCCTTGGACACTTCCAGGGATGGGGCAGCTACAGCTTCTCTGGGAAACCTGTGCCAGGGCCTCCCCAGCCTCACAGGGAAGAATTTTAAAAGAAAATGAGCAGGTTCAGCCAAGAAGGAGATTTGGAAGAACAAGACCTTCTGCAGTCCATGGCCAGGGTATTTCTTTCCTACCTCATACGTAGGGTGCAGCTGGGGATCATTGTATTGCTCAGGTAATGGAACTGGGTTTATAAACAGGGAAACTGAGGCATGTGCTGGGGAATGAGTGCACAGATTTTCTACCACCCAGCAGGTTGGACATAGAATGGAGGGTGTTTCCTCCATGTGGCCAGGGCACCTCATGCCATCTCCATCCTCTGCTCCATGAGATCCCTCTCACACAGGCAAGGAGCATCACCTGCTAGTTCACACACAGCATTTCCTGGAGCACCTGCCTTTCCCTTGCAAGTCTCCCTCCCAAGTCGTGAGGAGGCCAAATCCCACTTTTTAAGATGCACCTGGTGAAGCCACCATCTTCTGGATGTCTGGTTCTCCACGTGGTGGGAGACTACTGGGAGAGAAGGTGTTTTTTGAGGCAGATCCCTGTGTAGAACATCCTCCTGCCCCAGCCTGTGCTCAGGCCGTGGGTGGCACGGCTCATCCCTGCTGAGCTGAGCAGGCACAGGGAACCGTCTGGCTGGCAATGAGACCTGTGCCAGCAGCAGCACTGGGTGTCACCACCCCGGCCACAGGCTGCAACCCCCCGAATTCACTGCTGGTGTAGTCGTTGTCCTCCATCCCAACTGCAGCAGCACAAAATGCTGCCAAACAGCTGCCGGTGCTGAAGTGTCTGCAGCAAAAGCAGCTGTCGGGATTCGGGGAAATATTGTGGCTGAAGTCATCTGAGCTGGTGCAAGGAAAACGTCCAAACCCTGAAATCACCCAGCAGTCATTAGGTACACAAGCAGTGGGTCAGGGAGGCAGATGGAGTCATGCACACACGGCACATCCCGTCGTGAGTCAGGGCCTTGTCACCGCCGTGTGACTGGCAGCAGGGACGTGATAAAAAGCCCGAAGTCCTGGAGCAAATCCCAACAGTGAGTGGTGCACTGTTGGCTCAGAGGAGGCACTGCTGGCTCTGCACGGCTCCTTCTTCTGACGCAGAGCTCCCTTCGAGGGGAGATGGGCTTGGCGAGTGCCCCAGCCCGGGGAGACGTGGAGAGTTCAAATCAGAGTCATGGGTGGTGTGTGAGATCATCTGCTTGGGCCTTTCTGAGCTGATGAGCTGATGCATTTCCCTGGTTTGCCCAGCGTGGGGGTCCCTGGACACGCCCACGTGCTCCAGCCAGAAAAGCGTCACCCAGGGAAGGAGCCACCACCCACTTCACCACTCATTCCAGTGGTAGATCAGGTTTCCTGCTGTGGTCTTGAAGCTCTTCTCTTCTTTGAGCTCGTCTGGCTTCCACTTGGAGTCATTGGGTCTTGCTGTGACTGTTTGATGTTTAAAGAGCCCATGAGAGCCTTCTGTCCCACATCCTGTGGAAGGGCAGACTTCTGCCCAGCTTATCACCAGCTAAAAACCAGAGCTTCCTGACCACTCCCTCCAAAGCTTTGCCTCCAGCCCCCAAGGCATTGATCACAGAACCATGGAATCATTACAGCTGGAAAAGCCCTCTAAGATCATCAAAGTCAACTGTTAACCCAGCACTGCCAATTCCCCACTAAACCACGTCCCCAGCTGATATATCCACATGGCTTTTGAACACTTTCAGGGGTGGGGACTCCACCACTTCCCTGGGAAGCCTGTGTCAGTGCTTGACAATATTTTCAGTGAAGAAATTTTCCCTAATATCCAATCTAAACATCCTCTGGTGCAACTAGAGGTTGTGTCCTCTCATCCTATTGCTGGTTCCCTGGGAGCAGAGCCTGACCCCCACCTGGCTGCCCCCTCCTGTCAGGGAGTTGTGCAGAGCCACAAGGTCCCCCTGAGCCTCCTTTTCTCCAGGCTGAGCCCCTTTCCCAGCTCCCTCAGCCGCTCCTGGGGCTCCAGACCCTTCCCCAGCTCCATTCCCTTCTCTAGGTGTGATATTTCTCTCCTGATCCTTTTACCCCTTTTCCAACACCCTCTCACAACCATGAGCAGGACAGAGCTCCCCACCATGCATAGAAAGGAGGACGTGCTTCTTATAGAAGGTTTTCATCAACCATTTAAAGCAGTCTCACACTGGGAGACCACATTGAGTTCCTTGTCTCCTGAATGATTCTCATATTTTAGAGTATAATCCTCCAGCAGACAGGGATGACCGGCCATCCTTCTCCCTTGGTGGAGAATTTGCCATCAGCAAGTATTTAAATAAGCAGAGTTTGCTTGTGGAGCCCAAGTCAGAGTATTCATCCCACCACATGTGATCAGGAAGAGGCACATCAGCAGCAATGACTTTGTATTTGCCACCAGACTCCTCATCCCTGTGACATCTCACCTTCCAAATTGCATTTGGTGCTAATTCCCTGCCAAAGCTGGAATTCGAGGTCTGCCAGGCAGACAGTTTTTAATCAATTTTGCAAATAATAATTTGTGTTAATTTTTAGTGCCAGTTTTTTAATGGAAATATATCCCCAATGACTGAATATGGAGTATGAGGTGCAAGGACAGAGGTCTGAGCATTTTGTACTGTCATCATTGCCTCTATCAAACAAACCTGTAATTTCACTCAAGAATGCTAAGCCAAACTCAGTTTCAAATGCTGGCTTTCTATCAAAACCAATTTGATTGATGCTGATTATATTCTTGTCATTTTATACCATATGGATTGAATTGTATGCCCACTGTTTTGCATGGGGCTGTTTGTGTCTATCATTTTGTGCCTATCATTTGTGCTGTCCTGCTTGCCTTGTCATCCATCAGCACTGGATGGGGCTTGGAGCAGCCTGGTCCAGTGGAAGGTGTCCCTGCCCATGGCAGAGGGGTTGGAATAGATGATCTTTAAGGTCCCTTCCAACCCAAACCATTCTAGGATCTGATGATTCTATGATTATCCTTCTCCTGGCCTTCAGGAGCTGCTCCACATGCCAAGGCTTGCAGAAATATCAACACAAGCAATCCAGAGGCCTATGGAAGCAGCTCTTGAGGCCTACTTGATGCAAATTTCCTCGATGGCTAATCTAAAAATATTTGTCTGTAGTAGATATCCAATATCCTCCTTGGTTCTACCAGCAGATGAGTCTCGTCTCACCTAATTTTAGCTGCCAAAACGTCAGGTGTTCGGTGTGAGCCAAGTCTGGCCTCCCCCTCTCTAGTCAATGGAGGGAGGCAGTTTTAGAAAGCAACTCATCCCACCCATCTCTGGAGTGACTGAATCACTCTCCAGGAGAGGTGTCTCTCTCCATCAGCTGCTCAGAAAGGCAAAGCAGGCGGCTGCATCAGGCACTGAGGCTTGGTAGCCCTCTTCCCTTTTGGCAGTGATTTAACATCTCCACTGCAAGCGCTCTCTTTGCTCCTCGTTTACCTTAAGCACTTCTCCTGATCTTCCTCGTGCCCCTCAGCCCAACCATTCCGGTGTTGCCTCTTGCAGTTACAGTTGCCCTAATTAATTGCTTCATCACACTTTCTGTCCAGTGTCTATATCCCCTTCTTCATCTGCTTTTCGCTGATTCTATTCTGCTTTTTATTTCTTCTTGCTCCTTTCATCTTGCTGTTCACCCAAGATGAGCACCACTCCGAACACTTGAGTTTTTTGGACATCCTAGAGAAACTTCTTCCTCTCAGCCTTGCCTTTTCCACTCAGAGGGCTCCACATCAATGTTTTATCCCATTTCCCTCCACAGCTTTGGGAAACCTACTGTGCCACCAGCTGCTGTGTCTCTCTCTGGGTCTGTTCTCTCTTAGTTTGTACCAAATGCTGTTGCAGGTGATGTTCATGAGGCTGTGAACAGCCACCAGCTTCCAGCCCAGTGATAAATATAATTTTATCTGTCATAATGAGGCTTGAACCAGTTGGCTCACATTTGGTGCAAGACCATTTGTGTCAGAAATGATCTCCTTTAATTTTGAGAAAGCTTGGTGATGTTTTTTTCTGCTGGCTGCAGGAAACTTGTCTTATACCTGACTCATGCTGACGTTCCTCTTAACAACAGCTTTATTTTCTGTAATGTGTTATGAAGATGAACTCATGGAAAAGTTCATTTGGCTTTATTCTTCAACTCTGTGACCCATGTTGATTCTCAGATGCTACAAATACCTGCTCTTGAGCTGGACTACGATCAGCCTGACTTGGTTTTAAAACTGAGAGGGTGGAGAAGGTATATGAGCCAACAAGACAAAACTTCTAATCATGTTTTACCAATAAATCAGGAAGAAACATTGAGACAATCCCCTTTTTCTCTCCATTTCCCTGTCACTGTAAGAGAAACAACATCAACTCTGCTTTATAAAGGGTCCTGAATTTCTTGGATGTGAGGGGTTGGAGAAGTACAGGCAGTTACTACTGCAGACTCATGCTCGTAAAAGGTGTTCTCGGATTGGAGAACATTCAGATCTAGTTTCCCTCTTAAATAAAGCGGCTCACATGATTACCTCTGTAATGAGCTGGGACCTACAAAAAACACACTGTAACTACCAGAGTTCAGAAGAAGCATTAGTACAAAAGAGCTCCTTTAAATGCCCCGGAGCCAGATTTACAAAGACAGATAAGACACGGCCTGTGAAAAATCAGACACCGAGCTCAAATCTCAATTCTCCTAGGACTCATATGTATTCATTTCTCCTCCCTCCCTCCCTTTCCTCCTTCCCCGCTGCTTTTGCCAAAGGAGATGAGCTGGTTACTGTTAATGGCATCATCCCGAGCGTTTCTCGTGTTGCAGCACCGAGACTTGTTAAGGAAAATCCCCGTGTAATGGCATTACTTGGCACTTTTGTACAAGACCTGCAGCTGGGAGCTCCGGCACCATCCACAAGCACAAACTGATTAAACCCCACAGCGCATCACCCCCCTTTGCCAAACACCACAGGGCTTGGTGGGCTCTGCTGGTCCCATGGTGGAGTGGGAGAAGAAAGCAGGGGCTGGTTCTCCTGCCTTTCTGACTCCCTCCGTCCACACCCTTGCTGGGAGTGGCCACTGAAGTTTTTATTGCAGCCTGTGCTGGTTGGGCACAGCTGCAAAGTGGGGGGGTTGTATGATTCCCTCTTGATTTGGCATATTCCCTCCTCCCCTCTCGTCCCAGTCCAGTGCCCTGAGAGGAAAAAAGAAAATGATCCATTGGTAGAGAGAAGTTTTCTGGCTGTGCATCCCAGTGGTGGAAATGCAACTGTGCAACAGGTTAAGGGCTGGACAGCTCCAGCCAAGGCAAAGGTGACCAGACTCCTCTGGTCCCACCTCTGCACACCAGGTCTGCCAGCAGGAGGGAGAAGCATTTCCCAAAATCCTGACCCTGAGGTCCTTCTCAGCTACCAAGATCCTTCCCTTCCACCGAGCAGCAGAGGAAATGCTCATGCCTCATGCAGGAAACGGTGCAGCTGAGCAAATCCTCCCTGTCCCTCCCTTAAATTATTTAATGTCCTACAGGAGCAGATGACCCCTGCTAAGCAGACTGTCAGGAGAGCAGCAGCCTTTGATGCAGTAATTGGAAATTTCCATTCTTTGCTTGCAGCCCTGAAAAACAGAAGAGTCTAATATACTGGGAAATCTCCATGCTGAGCTAGGAAATTTCCATGATGGAAATTTTTAATATATTCTCCAGCTTTAAACTACACAGGTTGATGAGGCTTGGGGTGTTTGTTTTGTGTTTTGTGTTGTATTTGGGGGTCGTGGTTTGGTTTGTTTCTCTTTCTTTGTTTGCTTTGCAATTTGCTTGAAAGAATCAATGAGTGGCTGTGGGAAGGGTTGGAAAAATCAGCCTGACCAGAGGAAAGTGATGCATTTGCAGGAGAAACACGTGCAGGACTAGCAAGGCACCTGTAACACTGCCGGCCGAGTCAGAGATAATGGGAACCCGTATTTTAACGAGACGGTCACTGCCAGAGGACAGCGATGACTCCGCAAGAAGCTCTGCAGCACAGCTTGGAAAGGTTGGAGCTTTTGATGCTCTTTCCATAAAAAGCCCAGGAGCCCAGAGGGCGAATATGCCTTTGCCCCCTCGAATACTTTGCGAACTGCACAAGAAAAAAGCAGGTAAATAGTGGAGAAACAGCTCTTAAGGGGAACCTGTGTGAGCCCTCGGTCTAAATACCTGGCAGTTCTTGCCGGCGCTTTGAACAGAGAGTTCTCAGGGACAGAAAATATGGGAGGGAATTGTCAGCTGTGCTGTAAAAATGATGATGAGGAGCTCGTAGGAGCAAGGGTGGGAGGACAGCAAAGGAAACACATTGGAAGCAGAGCTGCTGCCTTTCCTGACTGTAGCACTCACTGAGACTCTGCACAGGCTCCGGGTTGGCTTCTGCAAATCTCTCCCAGGCTGAGGTTCTGCCAGGGCTGGACCCAGCTCCCTGTTCCCTGTCCTGTCCCATATGGATGGTGGGGTGGCTCCTGCTGGTGTCAAGCAGCAAAATGCAAAGTGGCCCTGACATTTCAAAATAACAACGTGAAAACAAAATCCTACCAAGCCCCAAATCCCTTGGCATGCGAAGCCCCCTCCATCCAGTGGGTCAAACCAGCAGAAGTGGTTGGTTTTATCACACAATGGACTATTTATTAAGCAGAAATTAGGGATTCATGGAGATGGAGACATTGAAGCTCCATTTTGTCGGGCAGGTCCCTGTGAGCAGCAGGGGTGGGGAGGAAGGGAGGGAGCCAGCCCCACACCAGGGCCTCTGGGTTGGGTCCACAGGGGGCTTGTGGGGCCAGTGCAGACACAAACACCTGCACAAAGCCAGCCTAATCCAAAGAAAATGGGAGTTCTTGGCTGGCTTCTTTCTAATGCCCCAAAAGGTGTTTACTTCCTTCAGCCCCGTGCTTCCAAGTGCATTCAAGGTGTTCCTGCCAGTTCCCAGTGTGCAGGATCTTAAAGGAAACACTGAACTGGGATGAATGGCTGGGTGAGCAGTCAGTTCTTCACATCCAAGCACAAAAAACCAAAAAGCAAACTTGTGGCACAGCAGGGAACTTCACCTCTCTTCCAGCTGGAACAGATCATTGCGCCAAAATATCAAAGGCTTTTTTTTAACTGTGCTCCTACAAGGCCCTTTGAGTACAGAGTCACAGAATCACCAAGGTTGGAAAAGACCTCTAAGACCATCAGTTCCAACCATTAACCCAGCACTGCCAAGGCCACCACGAAACCATCTCCCCAAATGCCACATCTACATGTGTTTTAAATTCCTTCAGGGGTTGTGACTCTACCACTGCCCTGAGCAGCCTTTTCCAGTGCTTGACAGTCCTTTTGGTGAAGAAATTTTTCCTAAATTTTTCCTAGTCTAGGAGAAGACGTGGTCAGGTGTCAGGGAGTGAGAAGAGGTAGGACTGGTCCTTCTGAGCACAAATCCTGTTGTCCATGGGTCACGTCATGAAAGTATCCTGAAATTCCTCTTTGCTTGTCCATCACTTAAGCCCCAAATACCAAGACCCTAAAACAAGTTATCTCTAATGGTGAAAGAAGTGAACTGTTGAGTGTCTGCCTGGGATGTGTTGACTATTGATGACAAAATAAGAACTAAATCCTGCTCTGCGTTTGCAGTAAATGCAGAGAAGTACAAACTCTTAGGGCACAATCCATCTCCCCGTAAAAGAGACACCACACCCCACCATAAGCAGAATTACTGAGCTCAAAGTCTGGCTCCACAACACAAGTGGGTGGATCCAAGCCTCACAGACTACAAAAGTGGGTGACTTTGGCTAGACAGATGGCTTTGTCACTGAGATCTCGTATTCATTCCTGTGTCCTTCAATCCGAGTCCGTCTGCTGTCCCCTGTGCCAAACTCAGGAGGTGGAAGAGCCATCACTGGGCTGAGGTGAGTCCTTTGCTCTGGGTCTGTAGTCCTTGCTCAGCCCAATCCTGGTTCATACATACAGTCCCCAGGTACAGGAACAATATGAACCATGTGCTGCTTCCCTCTGGGTTTGGTTGTTCACCTGGGAGAAAAACCCATAAAAACTCTGATGGATTTTCACTGTCCTCTGCTAATGATGGTATATTTTTATTTTCAAGGATTTCTTTATTATTTCCTCTTTCACCGCTGCTGCCAAAGAGTCACTTGAGTCATTTCCTCCATCCTGGAGCTGAGCCAAGCTCAGGATCAGGTCTCCACAATCAGGACCACGTCTTTGAGTGAGAGATGAGCCAGAGCACAGGACCTGGTGTCCTGAGCCTGGCACGTGGCTGGGCCACCACTCCAGGATCGGGGCACTCAGGATGTGATTTCAGGCTGCTGCTCGCTGAGTTTTTCCACTTTACGAACTCATCTTGACCTTAGAGCTCGATTCACCGCTGGCTGCCTGAACCCAAGCCAGGTTTGCCACCAAACAGGGTCACACCTGAACTTTTTGGGCTCAGGATGTCATCCAGCCCAAGCAGGGAACACACCCCCAGGCTGGCTAATTGCTGCTTCTTGCTCCCTGCAGATGGAGAGGGCAGGAGGAGGGCGGATCGCTGCTGTCCGTGATGGCATAGAAAGCAGTCTGACTTTTGGACCTCTTCCTCAGGGGCTTTACTCCTGAAAATGATTTATTAGGATGGTCTGTTTGATTTGATACAATACGGACGTGCTTTATGGGTCTCAAAACTGAAATCTGATGAAGAATCTTCAGCAAATGCTGCCAATAGTATTTTGCCTCTCAGAACCTTCAGCAAATGCTGCCAATAGTGTTTTGCCTCTATTCCCTTCCATATTCCAAGAGATTTGCTAGATTTGTGTTTGAGTGGGTAGGGTCTTTCAGCTCAATAACAGTTTTGCCAGTCTAGGTCAAGTTTTACCAGCTTATAGAAACTGTACGTCAAATTTACAACCGAATATTCACAGCTGAGGGATTTACGTCGAGGCTGAAGCTGTTGAAATAATCAGTCAGCCAGGAGCAGCCATGCTTTCTGGCCAGCCAGAATGACCCCATCCAAATGGAATCAGCCCCAGAGCGGCGCCGGCGCCTGGTCCGTGCAGAGTCACACAGTTGAACCCAGCGACTGCGAGCGCTGAACACCGTCAGGAATTGTGATTCCTCCATGTATAATTCATGAGCATAATAAGGAGCCACATTTGTTAAAGAAGCTGGTGCTTATGAATGATGCACTTACCGCTCTGCTCTGGTTCTCTTTGCACTTCTTCTCCCAGATGCTGGAACATTATCCACATTATACATTCAACAGGATTTGTTCCAGCCGTTTTCCAAAGAGAATTCTTACCGTTCCCTGTTAGCTTGGGTTCCCAAGGAAGCAAGGCTGATGCCTTCAAGCACTGCTCATTTGGAGCCACACTTCCATACCTGCATCTCCAGCAACTCTCAGAGCTGTTGAACTCGGTGGGCGTCTTCATCTGAATTTAATAGATGGAGAAGTGAAAATTGCTCAGGGAAGCTGTGGCTGCCCCGCCCCTGGAAGTGTCCAAGGCCAGGCTGGATGGAGCTCTGAGCAACCTGGTCTAGTGGGAGGTGTCCCAGCCCATGGCAGGGGGCTGGAACTGGGTGGTCTTCAAGGTCCCTTCCAGCCCAAACCATTCTGTGATTCTGTGAGCGGTTTTGGAAGTTTAATGAAAGCAAGCAAAGGGGAGCAGCAAGGAAAAGAAAGATTACAGGCTGACTGCAACTCCCCTGGGAATCCAGAGAGAAATGAACTCTTGCAAGACCTTTGCCTGCAAGAAAAGGTGAGCCTCAACCCCATGAGGCACAAGAGAATCCACACTCAAAATGCATCCTTATCAGGAACCTTATCTGTTGCTACCATACCTACTTTAGGGAGTTTTTAAATTTATTTAAAAGTTGTTATTTTAAAGGAATAAGTACCTTGTGGTGCAGCTTCAGAAGAAAAACACAGTGAGAGGCACCATTAGCAGGTGGAGCCGAGCAGAAAGCGCTGCCTCCCGTTGTGATGCTGTGCGGGGCTGAGCAACGGAGAAAGAAAATATTAAGCAGAAACAGGCTGTGATATTGGCTGACAGTCTCAGCACAGGCCTGGGGGTTTGGAAATCCAGGATCAAATCACGTCTGCGATAACAACTCTTTTTATTGCCCACACGGACTTGGGGGTTTGGCTACCTTAGTTAAAAGGAGTGGGGATGATCGAAGCTGTCTCCCAGGATCGTTCCTGTCCAGCAATATGAAATCACTTGATGTGCTCAGAGGTTGAAAGCACCCCACAGTGAAATAAAAGGCACCAGCCATCACTCCTGTAGGCACTGAACGCTTCTCCCTACCTTTGACAGCTGCCACGCTACGGCAGAGATTGTTCTGCTCAGCCCCAGCTTCAGAATCCAAATTTAGAACGTGTCCTATGACAGGAATCATTTACATGACAAAATCTGCCTTTCTCCAGATTCCTCTAATTAAGTCCTGCCTCCCTCGCAGCTCTCACGCTGGTGGAGCATTGCAGGGAAGCCGCCGTGGGAAAAGCAGCGTGTCTGTCTGCAGGATGCTCTCCTGAGCCCACCAGGGTGTAGCTGGTGCTGCACATCCATCTGTGGGATGCTCTCCTGAGCCCAACAGGATCTAGTTCAGTGCTGAATATCTCAGGGTCAGCCCACACAGCCAGAAAAGGGGCGAAGGCTCCCCATCCTCCTGCACCAGCTGCAATCCCACCATCATGCTGCGGATGTGACAAGAGAAGACTTCCCTTGGAACAATTTTTAGGGCAGATTTGTATGTTTTCTGTAAAGCCTGTTGTAGGTGCCTAATTAAGAATGGATTTGGCAAATTTTTGGCATCACCTGGGTCTCCACTGAGTACCTGTGGTGGAAAGATCCACCGTGGTCAACAGCAGTTTCTGTCCTCCAAAGGATGTGCTGAGCTGCTAGCGTGCCTGGCAGCCTGGAATCAAAGCGACATGGCCACACAGATAGGAGGATTTTAGGAAATCCCACATATCCTTCAACCTATTCTAGAAAAAAAAGGTCCTTTCTTACTCATCCTGGGGTCACTGAGGATGTCTGAGCTACTTGCAGCAGAGTGCAGTTTCAAAGACTTCCTCCTTGAATAACTGCTGCCTTCCCTGCTGGGAAGATCTTACGCGTACCCGGCAGAGGAGCTTCTTCCTCCCACAATAAAACGTGCGTGGAGCCTTGGTGGCACTCCCCACCTCTGCAGCCCCCAGGGGGACCAGACCTCCCCTCAGATCTGCCAAAGGTCCCTCAGCTGAGGCACCCAGTGCTCTCCCAAAGCCGACTGGGTGTTGCTCGGTGTCCGCACGGCACTGCCCGAGTTCGTGGCACGGATCAGAGGGTTCAAGGTGCCACCCAGGCTCGGGGCACAGGGACAGGGTGGCCACAGTCAGTGAAACACAAAGGAAGGAAGGGCGGCACTGGGAGCTCCGAGTGCTGCAGCTCATCTGGCTCCAAAAAGCCTCCCTGGGATGGGTCAGCGTTTGTTCTTCACCGGTGGCACTCGGCCATCCCTGCGAGGTCGGGGTGGGATTTGGAGTTGCCGATATTTCTCCAGACAAGGGCATGTAAGCAGCTGGAACAAGAGCAGCAGGAATATCCAGGAACTATGTTTGGACCAAAAAGACCAATTGCCAGTGATGCCAATGGAGAAGCTCTTCCCGTGGAGCAGCTCTTCCTCCTGCCTCCACATGCCAGGATGGATCATTTCAGAGGAGTCACAGGCTCCATGCTCTCAAACCCAGCACCAGCTCCAGGAGTGATGCTCCCTTGCTCCTCATGAGGACAGTGTGTTCCTCCCTGCCACCCATCCAGGTGGTGACCTGAGTCCTTTGCCCATCCCTTCATCCATCCCTCCATCAAATTCCTGCTGAGAGCCATGCAGTGTTGCCATGGGAGAGAACATACGGGATGTGCTGGCCACCAGCAACATCTGGGACTCCGCCATTATTGGGAAAAGCCCTTGAGCCTCCTTTCTATGAACCTGCAAACCCCCCAGCAGCACCTTTTGATGCTGCCAGCAGGTCCTCTCTGCCTTTCTTCCACAGCTCAGCACTTGGGGCAGGTGTCTGAGCTTCCTTGGACACGAAATTCCTGCCACAGGCAACCTGTTATCCCAAACAGGAGCACATCCATTCCGCATTCTCACCCTCTGGGCAGGAGAAGGAATCATTTCACTCAGTTATTCCAGCCAGATTCCACCAAAGCAATCACAATTCAGGGTCTGTTTCTGTGTCCGATGCCAGCCACGTAATGCTCTTAATCTTGGTGATTGTAGTTTACTAAGGATTGTGGAAACTGGGAAAATGGCTTTCAGAGGAATAAAAAAAAAAAAATCCTAAATTCCAAATCAGGGAGGAAATTCCCTCAGAGGATCACGGCTGAAAACAAACATGTTTTTGTGCTTCCAGAAAATCAGCAAGACTAACAGTGCCATTGTTTGTGTAAGGGGGATTTCCACATTTCAGGGAACAGCTTGGAAGCCAGCGCAGCAGCTGCTCTCGGGAGAGCAGGAATTGTGAACCAGCACCAGGAAAAATCACAGCAGGTTAAAAATCATGGGACTTTTTAAAATTATCATCCAGATTTAGGCTGTGTTTTGGTTTTTCTTTCCTTTCTGTGCCTGCTTTCCAAACCTTTAGGGGGCATATTTTCCTGCTTCCCTCATAGTACGAGGAGCACAAATACACCGGACTATTTTTGCCCCTCATTTTGCTCCTTGTCACAGAAACATGTGACTCTGGCCACCCTTGTGTCACTGATGGCATGAAATATCACAAGATTTTGAATAAAATTACATGAGTCAGCAATGCTGAAACCCACCATGAGAAACAAGAATGCCCTCCAGAGGGGAAAAAAAGTGGATTTCTAAAATCCACACTGGACTACGCATTAGGACAGCCCACACTTGCTACCTAGGATTCCCTTGCAGATGAAGAACTCCTTGGAAACCCCCTCTGTATCACCCTGGAATGGCCAGGAGACAGCACCAGGATGATCCCATTTGCAGTGGTGAGACCAAAAAGGGACAGAGCCTGGTGAGGGGGAGAGAGCCACAGGAAGAGCAGGAAGGGAATGAGGAAAGGTGAGGGAGAGAGCGTGAGGGAGCTGGGAATTTCTGTCTTGTCTTGATGGCCCCGATGACAAGAAAGGCACTGTGGGGCTGGAGCGTGTCCAGAGAAGGGAACGGAGCTGGGGAAGGGTCTGGAGCCCCAGGAGATGCTGAGGGAGCTGGGAAAGGGGCTCAGCCTGGAGAAAAAGAGACTCAGGGGGGACCTTTTGGCTCTGCAGCCCTGACAGGAAGGTGCAGCCAGGCGGGTCTTTGTTCCCAGGGAACAACATAACAGTGTGAGAGGGAACAGTCTCAAGTTGCACCAGGAGAGGTTTAGGTTGTGTATTATGACAAATGCCTTCACTGGAAGGGTTTGTCCAGCACTGAAGCAGGGAAGTGGTGGAAACACCATTCCTGGAAGTGTTCAGAGGACTGTTGCACTTGAGAACGTGGTTTAATGGTAAACACAACAGTGCTGGGTTCATGGTTGTGTTTGATCATCTGAGAGGTCTTTTCCAACCCAGATGATTGTGTGATTCAATGATGTTAAGGACATTTTCCAGCCTGAACGACTCTTTGATTCCATGCGGATGGATGCTATCACCACAAACACTGCAGCGAGATATCCCAGCCTCAGCTGATCACCCTGTCTGATAGCGTTTGGAGATTACCATATCCCTTGGCTGGGCTGCCTGCCAGGAAAACATGACTGAGAAGGCGATAAGAAGGGTGCTTTACGAGGAAGGCGATGGCGTCACTGCTGACAGGCGTGTTACCTCATCCCCTCTGAGTAAGCACCGTGTGACCACCCCGAAACTGGAGCAGGGGAGGTGACACCGGGAGGCCCTGTGGAACGAGGGCAGGGTGACCTTACTCCTGCCACCACGGATGGACCTGTGACAAATATTTGGTGGGCCGGGGCAGGCGCTTGGGATGTGCTTCTGGAACATTTGCTGTGCCTTGGTGCCCACTGGGAGTAAGCAGAGTGGTTGCTCCTGTGGGTGAAGGAGCGTGGCAGTTCTTGGGTCTGCCCTACCAGGGGACGCAAGGTGCTTTTGGGGCATGAGAAAGAAGAAATCACTGCTCAATTTTAGCACTTTTTGTCACAAATCAGATGAAAATCTCAGCAGAAAAGACTCCAGGCATGTTTGCGGTGGGACAGTCTCGCCTAGCAAAGATGAGCAAACGCAAGTTGGGAAGGCCCTGGCTTAAAAATATCCCTGCAACCTGCAATGATCCCCCTTGTGTGGGTGAGTCCTGATGGCCCTTAATGGAGCTATTTTTTGCACTGAGCTGCTGCCTCGTTTAGTGCTCAGGATGTGCTGTGCTCAGTTAATGAGCAGCTAATCAGTGTTGTTCTTTGGCTGCTCCAGGCTGAACCCCGCAGAGCCGATGGACCTGGCAGCCCTGATGGAACAGGGATACTCCTGCTCTTTCTCCAGGTGCAGGGCAGGCACCTGGTGGGCTTTGAGTGCGCTGGGATTTCAGCTGCTGTCATTGAAGATGTCTCATCTGAACGCTGGCCAATGGCCATTTTTGAAGATGATGGCATTCACAGGAATCCAAAGGACAATCAATCCTACTCTACAGCTCAAATCCACAGATATTTTCTTAAAAGGGGGAAACATCTTACTCTTCCCTACCCCTGTTCTTAGAAATGGCTGCTTGGTTTTGCCTGAAGGTTGAGCATTAGTACAAAACATTCAGCACAGAAAACTTCTGCCCAAATGTTCTAGAGTTCACAGTGTTAAAAGCAAGGTAACACATGTTCTAGTGGGAAGCTCTTGGTGATTTACTAACCCATCCTGGAGTGCTACCCAGAAGTTAAAAATCATATGTCTCCATCACTCAGTGGAATTAACTGCTCCAGAGAGCAGCTTAGCTCAGCTTGAGTGCCAAGCAGGAAGGGGAACACTTCGAAAAATCCAATTTCCAGATTAGACTGAGCCATGTTCTTACCCAAAAAATCTTTTAAACAAACAAGCCATCAAAGATGCCAGAAAATCACAGCATTTGGTTTCCTTAGGGTGTCTGGAGAGTTCAGGAGACAAAAAATAATTATGGAACTAACAATAAATTATAGTCTCAGTGTGATGAGATGAAGGACAATGAGGAAATAATGAAATTAGACATACCTATGATAAGCACAGAAACAAACACCTTGTGTCTTTCCACACCTCTTGCAATCCCACCACTGTAGTGTCTCTGTTTGGAGGGAGAAACTCTCATAAATGTATTAATTAAGGAAAACAAAACTGAGTGAAAAGTCATCTATAACTGATGTGTTATACATTGCCTGAATAAGGCCATTAGAGGCTACCATAGCTCTAAAACTTGATAATAAAAAACATCATCTTCATGCACTTCCCAGCACATCAGATGTAACCCAAGAGAGTCCGGCAAGGTGCACAATCCCCTTCTTCCCCATGTGATGTGGAAATGCAGGACCAACAGCACTGCGACACAGAAGATGCCTTGGCCAAATTGAGAGATGGATATCTGCCAACAAAACCATCTTCTTGGTGATCCCCCACTGCCCAGGGGCCCACTGTGCCAGGGGCAAGAAACAAGGCACTGAAGGATATTCATAAGAAATATTTGGTGCAAAATACTGAGAATGAGACTTTGAGATTTGGCTTGCACAGAGCTCTCTGGTGAGCCAAGGCAGGACTGGCTCATGGACTTCCTGGTTTGTGCTCCATATCCACAGATTTTGAGCTGACCATAGCCATAAGAATTGAAAAAAGGTACTTCCCCAAGGAATGAAAAGCTGTTGTAGGGATTAACTTGGTACTATCCCGTGAACTCAACAGCCACGTGGTACCCCTTAAATGGATGCCAGGCTTTGACATATTAAAAGACCTGGATATGTTTATAGGACAAACAGAACCATTCATGTGAAAGGTCAGGTTTTGTGGGTGGGCTGCGGAGTGTTTCACTGAAGCACCTTTATAATTCACAAGAAACAAAGATCATAACATTACAAATGCCAATCGCAGCAGCAGGGGCTGATTTGCTTCATTTTAAGGTCGGCATCAAAAATGACAGACCAACCTCCAGGCGCAGCTGCGTCTCTCCATTAGCAGGCGACTGAAGGGAGCAGAGGATGCTGAGAGCAGCAGAAGGCTCCTGTTCACCCCCAAAGTCAGGGGAGATGAGTGCTGTCCCTTTCCCTGGAGTCTGGCGCAGTCCTGCTGGGATGAGGAAGGACAATCCTTCCTCACTGGGCCGAGGAAAAGGTCCAACCCTCAGGCTGCAGCAGATGCTGCCCAGCCATGTCACCGCCTGCTCCCGCGCCAGGCTCGGTCCCCGCTGTCTCTGCCAAAACCCAGCCACTGCTGACTTGCAAAGACTGCCCAGAACGATCCTGTTTTGCTGCCAGTCACTCACATCTAGACACTGAACCTTGTCCTGGGCTGGCTGCAAAGACAGGGTAGGAGTAAAGTCCTCCCCTGCTCAGCGTGACTCCATCACCTTGGGATCTCACCAAGGAATCACCTTCACGCGACCGCGAGGGAAGAGGCCACGAGGGACAAGGGGCAGTGGCTCCACAGTAGAGCAGGAGCCTGGAAAACTGGGATCCCCCTGTGCTGTGCCGTTGGCTGGAGAGGAGCTGATGCATTGCCCCGGAGTCACTGCTAGTGACGGAGTGACCTTGGCCAACCTTGGGTCCTGCCAGTTCCTCAGCACAACACCTGGAATCTGCGCCTGGACACCTTGAGGCAAAAGCTGACGAATTTGGTCTCTTGCTTCTCCTGGATGAAGACCAGAGCTCAAAGCCTGGCAGCAGGTCAAGTTACGCAGAACATCCAAGTGGAGAGCTGCTCTGTTGAGGGAAGGAGGAAGGATGTCTTTATCTCTGGGCAGGTGTTTGCTGGAGGTGCTGGAGAGCGATGTCTTTGTTGGCCTTGCTGAGGAGGGTATGGGGTCGCACAAGCTGTAAATTGGCATCAAATCCAGCAGTTGTAGACCTGCTATATATCACTGAGAGGGAGATACTTCCCAGGTGACTCACAGGAGCTCTAGGTATTTCATACAAATTGCCAGCAGTATTTTTCTGCTGCGCTGGAGTGTGGTTGGTTCGTTGTGTGGAGTGGAGCACATTTCGGGATCTGGAAATGGCAGCGTTGTGCAGGTGTTGGAGGGAGGATTCACACTCCAGCCCATGTGGCACTTTTGTGTGAACCCACACAGCAGACAACACTTCAAAATTCTCCACAGAAATCTGGCCAGGACAGACCCAGCTTCGTCAAGAAATGGTGCTCTACGCAGTGGTCCAGCATCTCTCTCAAGCTGGCCATAGTCAGTGCCATTCTCTGCATCCCGAGGGATGTGCCAAGCTTTTGGCCATTTCTTGGGAAGGGACACTGTATCCCACCCAATGGTGAAGCCATCCCACCCTGCAAGCTGTGGTTAAGGCTCTTAGTGTCTCTTTGACTCAGTTTTCCATGTACAAAACCGGTCTGGGTATTTTCCTACCCCTGCAGAGCTGCATAAGGATGAGTATATTAAAAACTTGGCTGTTGTTCAGGCTCTGGAGTACTGGGAGTGACTTAGATAGATGGTTTAAAGCCAATTAAAGCAAAATCTTTGCTCTGACCATAGAGAGAGGGAAGATATGTCAGGTCACCCAGCCCTCATTCCTGCCAGCGTAGGGTTGTTCTATTTATTTTCTGATCCTCAGCCTTGTCCAAGTGTACATGCTGCAGGCAGCTCACCGTATTTCCACCAGGAGAAAATCCAGCATTTAACCTAAACACTCCCTCTCTTGATTTCACCCCTGTATTCCCATTTATCCCCTTGGCAATCCATCGTAAAGCTTGTTTCCAAGCTAATAACAGGAGTCACAGCAGCAACAAGATAATGTCACGTTAAAGGGATGAGTCTGTTTGGCCTGGGAACATCATCTGGGTGAATTAAATGCTCCCAGGTGCCTGAGATGATGCAGAACGGATTCCCTGCACCAGGTCCCCTCCTTGTTCACGCCTCTCTGGCACAAATGTAGGGTTTTCATCCATCATCAGAAAGGCCAGTCTCTTCCAGGTTGTGCTTGAAGGTGGAAAAAGCGTGATAAATGCTTGCAAAGGGTAAATGTTTGTTGAAACACTCACCACCCTGAAGCCCGTGGCAAAAACACGGTGCTGACTTCTCAAAGTCCAGCCCTCACCTCGTCCCTTGAGCATAAATCGCTCTCAAACCCAATCTGTTTATTTTCATTTGCTTCCTTGTCTCATTTTTACTCCGGCTGTACAGACACAAACCCATTTGTATTTCACGTCCTTACAAGTGGTGTTTTATTCAAAGCTTTCAGAAGGTGTTTTTTGTTCGTGGTGTCCCCAGGGGGCAGCTGGGATGATGCTGTTCCAGCACCACGAGCTGCTCAGGGCTTGGCTGCATCGCCTTTGTGCAGAAGATTCTTCACTTCCACTTCAATTATGGGCATTTCAGACCAATGGTTGAAAAAAAATGGGGTATTTTGGTAGGTTTTCACTCTTATAAAATTAATAAGCTCCTCAGCACCACCCTGGGAAAGGATTAGCTCAAGATTCACAAGAAAATATGCACAGGCAAAATTTTTACTTGCAAGGAAACTTTTCTCCAAGCCCCCAATGCATGTTCATGGAATCATTGAATCCCAGAACAGTTTGGTTGGAAGGCACCTTAAAGATCCTCTAGTTCCAATCCCCTGCCATGGGCAGGGACACCTTCCACTATCCCAGGTTGCTCCAAACCCCATCCAGCCTGGGCTTGAGCACTTCCAGGGATGGGGCATCCACAACTTCTCTGGGCAATTACTCAGTTACTACAATATTTAAGCCCTGGGTAGGACTATCATCAAAATAACCAAATCATGGCAGTCTGCAGCTGTTGGATGGTCTTTGATCACAGCACAGGGGCACAGGAGCAGAGGTGGGGGCAGGATTTGAGCCTGTGGGATATGGCTGCTCCATGCTGTAGGCTGGATTCCCCTCTGTGGCATTGGTGATGCTGAGGAGGTGCTGTAAGGATTCTTGGTGTGAGGAGCCTTATTCTGTCCACCTTGATGCCTTTAAGCCACGTTTCTATTTTGTAAACATCAATCAGTCATGGGATTGTTTTATTTTAATCGAAACCTTTTCATGCCCTCTTTGTGCAGCCGTAGGAATGTCAACACTCTGATTACCAGAAGGCATCATTTTGAGTCACTCTCCATCAGTAGGGCTTTTGAGAGAAATCCGTGGCAGCCTTTAACCACTAGAGTGGAAATAATTTTTAAAAACAATTTGACTTGTCACCATTTTCTTTGAACTCCCTGATGACTCCACCCATTTGTCTCTATTCAACCCATCCAATTCCTCACATCTTGTGAGGTGCTTCCATCAGCTCTGGTGACAACAGCAGGTCCAGCTCCTGGCAGTGACAGCATCTGGGGCTGCAGGAGGCTGTAGACCTCATAGAGCTGGGTTTTCTAACACTGCCAATGCAGGTGATGCATTTGGGGCAGCCGAGCTCAGATATTCATTCCCAGGTTTCACATCTAGCTCTGACATTAAAAAAGGGTGGTAAAACACGGGTACAGGATGCCCGGAGAGGTGACTCTGCCTCTGGAAATACTCAAGGCCGGGCTGGGTGGGGCTCTGAGCTCTGATTTAGTTGAAGATGTCCCTGCTCATTCAACCTGACCTTGGATGATTCCAGGGGTGGGGCATCCATGACCTCTCTAGGCAACCTGTGCCAATATTTCACCACCCTCACTGTAAAAAATTCTTCCTTACAACTAATCTACATCAACCCTCCTTCGGTTTAAAACCATCAGCCCTTGTGCCAGGGATTTTTATGTGCATCCCACTGTTTCTAGCCTGTCCCACAGATCTTGGTGGGCAGAGGGACAGTGGCCTGGCAAAGCAGAGCCAGTGTGAGTGTGCAAAACTAGTACGTGATTAATGAAGGTTTCCAAAGCATGTTAAGGACTATAAAAGTCTCCAAACACAGTCAATTTAATATTTGCATGACATCCTGCTTCCTTTGGAATAACCCCTGTTCCACATTGCAATAAGCTACCAGCAACCTCACCTTTTGAGGAGCCAGCTTGTTGCCTCATCCCCTTGGGGACAGTGACATTAGCACCCACATACAGAGCAGGCACACAGGGTCCAGGTGTGGCATCCAGGGCATCTGCCCACTCTGGAAACAACATTTCATGGATTCTGTACCTGAGCTCCTGAACTCCAGGGGTTTGGTGCAGCCACTTCAGGAAACCTGGGCTGTGCTGTGGATCCCCTGGGAGGAGACAAGCTGGAGCAGGCTGGGATCAGCTAAGCCTCTGTCCCCCTTCCTGTGCCGCTCACAGCTTCCAGAAAAATTCATTAAAGGGCAGCACAAGGATTTTGGGGACCATAACGAGCCTGCTTGGAGCTGCAAGGGTGGATTTGGGAAAGGAGCAAACAGACATTTCTTGGTCCTCCAGCAGCATCTCTGGCCAATCCTGCTGCCTTTGCCTGGGGATCCATCCTTCAGACATGGAAATTAAGGCAGCTGGAGAAGGAGAAGGGGGCTGTGGAAGAGAGTCAGCATCCTGCCCACTGCTCCTTTTATCCGAGCTGCTTGAAAGCCACTCCATCCTTCCCCATCTCTCTTTTTCTCACTTTCTCGGGAGGAGGGGAATGTTTTTTTCAGTGTAGCAGTTCAGGTGGCAACTCAGCTGGCCTGGGCTGAACCCAGTGGTGAAGGAAATAAAAGCCCATCAAAAAATGAAGTCCTGAGATCTCTAGAAAAGTCCCTCAGCACTGCACCTGCCCCATGCCACACGTAACCCTTCTGTGCTGTCTACGAGCTACAGCTTTTTGTTTTCTGGACTATAAAAGACCATGGGGAGAGAAGAACTCTTCCTCTGTTTTGCTCAGCATTGACACAGGGATGCTCTAACAGGGATTTTTGGTACCCTCAAGCCAGCATCCTCAAGGAGCAGGAAGATGATGGTTTTCCAATCCTCATTTTCGGGATAGTTTGGAGCAGGACCCACATTTACCACAGTATTTCTCTTCTCTGGGCACAGTGGTAACAGTGAGAGCATTGGAAGTAGGCTGATGCTTCCCAGTGATTAATTAGTGTTTTTTGAGGTCTGACCATCCTCTGTCCCTTCTCAGCAGCGCTGGGTGGTGAAGGAAGGGCTGATGTGCTTCATTTGCAAACAGCATCTCCTCGGGCCCCCAAATAAATGTGCTTCCCCCCGGAGAGGGGCTGGTGGGGCTGCAGAGGGGCTGCTGACTGCTGGAGGGAGCTGCCGTGTGCCCGAATATCCACGGCCACCGTCCCAGCTTCCCTGCACTCATCGTGGGCCAAATCAGGGGCAAACCCGGGGTCACAACCAAGCCACAGCAATGGCTTTGCCCCTCTGCCCGTCAGCACTCGCTGCTTTTAGCTACGCCCCATCCTCTGCCTTTTGCATCCCCACCAACGCCGCTCCTTGCAGCGAGGGCTTTTATTTTCCAGCCTAACCTTTGTCTCGTTGAGCCAGTGACTCATCTCACTCATTAGCTGAACTTTGAATATCTCTTTATCCGCTGGATCCCTTTCAAGCTCGTTCCCTGGCAGCGGAAGCGCCTGCTCGCCTTCGCTCTGCTCTGGATTGCAGAGGAACCGCCTGCCTCGCTCTTGCAGCGGCATCTGTCTCCCGGGCAAGGCAGCAGAATAAACCCAGGGTGGAGCAGGGGCGGACTCCAGCCCTTCCCGTGCCCTGGGGGTCAATCGCAAGGACACAGCCCTCAGCGTTTAGGAAGCCACCCCGGTTTTTGACCGGCACCCCGCATTCCTCCCCCCTCAATGCTGTTGCTGCAGTTCGTGTTTGCAGAGCGCCGGGGATGCTCCGCAGCCGCTCCCGAGGCCAGCTGTGCTCAGCGCCAGTGCCAGCAGAGCCGACCAGAGCTGCCTCCAGGGCTGCTCTCCTTGTGGCTCCCCCCAGAAGGTCCAAATCCTGCCTCAGTTGTCCCCCCTGCTCCGTGCACAGTGAGAGCAAGGGTAGCCACGGGGCGAGCAGGGGCAATGTCGGCTCTTGCGCCTGAACAATCTCCTGGGAAGAGCAGGGGAGGGGATGGGTCAGGTGCGATAGGGCGTGGATGACTCAAAGGGGTTTAAAGCAGGTTGGAGAGATGTAGGTGACCTCAAATCACTGCTCCCGACGTGCTCCCGCTGCTTCAGACTTGAGGAGCCTCTCACCTGATTAAATAAGAGCTCTGAGGGTGCTTGATCAAAGGGAGAAACCCTTTCCTCATTGCTCCCTGGAAAGTGAACAGGAGGTGACTTTCTCTCGTGGAGAAGACCAGCAGCCTCCTCTGCGTGCCTGCTACCTTTCACCCGGCTCATTTTCCCACTGAAAATTCAATTTATTTTTTTTTTTCCTGGTTAGCAGCTCTAATCGCCTTCCCAAATTGCCGGGCACATGACCGAGGGCATCTCCGTCGGCATCTCCGCTCTCCTGCTCCTGTTTACGTGCTGCTCCCTGGTAATTTGTGTCTCTCCGAGCCGCGGAGCTGGAGAGCCCTTCCCCGCGAGGAGCTGATGATTCACAGAAAAGGGAATCAATAAAGGATGACTAAGGCAGCCCTACATCAGGATGGCGATTAGAGGCTGCCTCCGCAGCTTTGTCCAGAGTGGCAATTTGCTGATTGTCTCTACAATTTTTGTCTTGCAGGGTCTCCACCAGGCTCCCAGCAGCAGTTTTTACTTATTCACTTATTTTTGACTCCGGTGTTTCACAGGGATTTGCTGCCTTGCGCTTTCTGGGGGTGAGAAGTTGTGCCAACCTACAAATTTCTCAGCGAGAACAGTAACTCAGGCTGCCCTAAGCCAGCCCAAACAGAGAGATGGGTGCTATTAATCACTGCTCTGGGGCCTCTTGGGGATTGCTTGCCCACGAAAGCACTTTGGGACAGAAGAGTTCTTGAGAGCTTTTGATTTATGAACTCTCCACCCAGTGCACAGAACAGACAGACACGATAAGTGCACACTGGACAGGAAACTAATTATGTACTATCAGCCTCTCTACATCCACGAGAGGGTAAAATAATGCCCAGCTATGAGACAGAGGATATTTTACACCTTGTGCAGCCCAGCTCCCAAGAGTACATACAGGTACCCCAGGGTCTGGAGGTCAGCTCTTGTTCCATGTTATTCCTCCAGTTCACCGTGTGCTGAAGCCTTCTAGGAGTAACACAGGGCTGCTTCTCGTGGAAGGGGTCCCTGCCCATGGCAGAGGGCTTGGAAGTAGATGATCCTTAAGGTCCTTTCAAACCCAAGCCATTCTGTGATTCTGTGGATGCAGGGATGTGCCTGGTGACCAAACCAGCCCCACTTTTAATGTAAACTGGAACATTTCTCCAGCAGCTGTGCTGTGCAAGCAGGGCCTAGGGAGGGTTTTATTTGCAAGATTATTCCGTGCTGGATCAGTTCCCCCAATGAGATTGTTGTGCAGCCCTGTGGCAGTGAGGAGAGGGATTTGGGGACTGTGGAGCTGTTAAACAGGGAACGGCAGCCTTAGTGAAAAGTAATGTGAGGATGGTGCTGGGGACAACTGACTGGTGAAGGAAGCATCAGGGAAAAGTCTTCTCGTGAGCAGGGGCTGCTTGGAAGACCCTCCAAAGGGCAAACTCCTGGAAAGGCGGAGGGGAGGGATGGCACTCATTGCCTGATGGCATTTCCTGGGCATCCCAGCTCCAGAAATGCCACGGGGAGCAGAGACCCTGTGCTGGAGCAGTCCCCAAAGCCTGCCGAGGTGATGACAGGGAAGAGGAAAGCCAGGAAGGAAGAGGCACTTCCCTGTGCCCATGCCAGGAGGATGCAGCACATAATTCCTGGCACAGGGATGGCAGTTTCCACAGCAGGGCCTGAGGCTCAGCCTGACCTCCCTCACCACAGGGAGTTAAAATAGCTCTCTGAACTTCCTGCTCGAAATTCCCATTAACTTTGAGGTGCCTAATGGGAGAAAGTGCTCTGGGATGGATGAGCATCTGTCCTGGGACACGCCTCAGCTTAGACACTGGATATAGGTCCTGGCTTATCCCATCCCCAGTCCAGCATGGTCCCATCTATCCCAAAGAGCTGCTTCAACATCCCAAAAGTGCATATTTCTCCCTACATCCCTTCAGAGGCGCTTGAACTTCTCCATCAGCTCATCCTCACACATGTTGCTGCCAGCATCATTTTCATTGCCTCCATCCGAGTGCTTGGGGCCGCCTCCAGGGGGCAAGCCAGGATGCCCAAATTGGCTATAGGGAATCTGTGGAGGTGACTTTGGTCTGCCCTGGAGCAAGGAGGTGTCCCCCCGGCAGCACCCGGGTCTCCCTGCTCTGTTCTGCCCACTGCAGCCCACGGCTCTTTGGGATGCCCTGGGTGAAAGCATCTCTCTCCCTGGGCAGCTCCCACCGGGTGAATAAGCAAGTAGAGGAGGTACCAGCAGTGCTGAAGCACGTGGCTGATGGAGACCTGTTTCTTCTGTGGCCTCAATCCCCCCTGCTCCCTCCCGTCCTCCTCCCAGTTTCATGGATAATCTTCCAAGAAAAAGGAAAATAAAAGCCAAATCCCATCCAGGCATCATAGGTATGGGAGAACATCTGTGCCCAGTGTTCCCCTTCCTGAGTGGGGAAACACTTTGTGTTAGAACCCCTGGTCCTGGCTCTGCACTCTGCTGGGAGTGGTGATGGCATGGGTCCCACCAGGCATGGTGGTGCCACGGGTAAGGGTCTCACTGGGGATGGTGATGCTGCAGGTCAGAGTCCCACTGGAGACAGTGATGCCAGAGATGAGTGCACTCAGATGATGCACTCAGAGGTGAGTGAGGTTCTTGCTGGGGAGCCCCCAGCTGTGGCAATGCTGCTTCCTGCTTGAGTGCAGGTCCTCCCCTCAGCCCGCCTGCGAGGCTCCTGCTCCTGGTCAGTTCCCAAAAGCCGGTCAGATGACAGGGCTATTTACTAAGGCTGGCAGGAAGGAAAAGCCATAAATTCCCCAGATATAACGGCTGAGTCAGAGAACGAGGCGCCCGCGGCCAATTCCAGCGTGGCCCGGGAGAGCAGCGTGAAGGGAGGGGACAGGGTCAGCTGCAGTTTGTGTTGTCACTGCTAAGCCAGGAGGTCCCTTGGAGGCTGGGAGGGACAAGGAGGTAGCAGACAGCAGGTCCCACCAGCTCCTGGTCGTCCTGGAGCTGCTTTCCCTGGGAAAGGCACCCTGCTTCCCATGCTTGGAGGCAGCAGTTTTCTTTGGCCCCCTACCCTGCTCGAGGATCACGGCTTGGTTGGAGGGCCTTGCTGACAGCCTGCCCTCCCACCCCAGGGATTGCTGCTCCTCTGGCAGGAAAGCCAAAGGTTCAGCCTTTGGGGCTGAAGACCATGTATTATCTTCTGCAGGGTTTTTGCAACCCCCGGCTGGTTTCTTTTTTTTTTAAAGAAAATAATTCCTAAAATTAGCCCTGACATGCTGCAAACGCAAAATCCACATATTTCATCAAGAAAAAAAAAAAGAGAAGGAAAAAACCCCACACCATAAGGAGACATTTGGACCCATTCACGTGCATTTCTTTCTCCTCTGTTTGTTTGGTTGTTTGGGAGCAAATTCTCCTGCAGCTTCAAACAGTCTCAAACCAAACTGGATAAATATTGTCCCTCCAGAAGGTTTTACCCCACGTTGCCTGCTCCTGCCCTGTGCAGGGTATGGTCCCCATGGCTGACCCAACCAGACCCCATTCCTGGTAATTTTGCTCATGGTCCCCTCATCAGTCACTGTATGCATTATTTCTGCTCTTTTCAGGTTTCTTTCTCCTCCATCTCAGGGGCACTCAAGACTTCCAGTGGGTGATGATAGAGTTTGCAACCCCTACCTTGCATTTAAAGTTTTACAAAAGCTCTGGAATTGCACCTCCTGAGGACCTGATCCCACCACCTGCAGACCTGAGGGTGTCAGTGTTTTATGTCCCTCCCTTCTTCAGGCCTCCTGCTCCCAGTGTGGTGCTGCAGCCCCAAGGACAACGGGTGATGCTCCGAGCAGGGCATCTGCCACAGGCAGACACACCAAGGAGAGAGAATGAGGTTTTGGGACCATAAAAAATGTAGGTGAAAACCGCTTCTCCTGGAATCCTCACCTTTTCCTTCTCTCCCTTCATTCCCAGCAGGTCCAGAGAAGATTGACAGATGAAGGTGTCCCCTTCCCATAGTGACTCCTGGCTCCCCCACTGAGGGTAATGCTCTCCATGATTCCCTTCCACCACTGAGCTTGATCTGCGAGAAAAGACAAAAAGCCATTAAATCCTCTCCAGAAACATCCTGCGTCCTTCTAGCCTGCTTAGAGAGGACACAGATGCTCCCAGGTCGCTGTCCCCTGCTGCTCCCTGTCTCCTGACAGCCCAGAGAGCTCGGCTCAGTGCTCCAGGGATCTGGATCAGGCTACTCGGGCATCTCGAGGCCGTTGCTCAAGCCCTCACGGATGGAAAGGTCTTGAGCAACAGCCGTGAATCACCCAAATAGTGCAAAGAGGAGGCGGCCAGGGGAGCGTGAGGCCAGCACAGACCTCGGAGGCTGCTGGGGGGACCAGTTAAAGCCACGCTAGGTTGGAGCACTGGAGGAGAAGTGGTGTGGGACACACATTTGAAGGCACAGTGCTCATCATCATCATCCTTTCCAGCGGTGTTCTTTGCAGGTGGGGAAAGGAGAACGAACCTGGAGAGGGCGGCTGCGTGTGCGGAGCTGCTCTGTTTGCTCCATAAATGTCTCTCTAAATATCAACCCAGGGCTGGGTCTGCAGCAAGACCTGGGAAAGACGCCCGTAAGTAAATTGGGAGGGTTAAAAAGAGACACTGAGTGGGCTAAGTGGTGAGTAATGGAGATGTCACTCAGCGAGAGGAGATGTTTCAATGTGTTCAGCACCGCTTGATATTGGATGGAAATTTCCAGGTGTTTGCAACAAAACCAGAGACAACTCCTTATTATTTACCAAACTGCTTCAAATTTACCATCCTCTGTGTATCCCATTTTATGCATTACCCTTCCAGATCATTAGCAAAGATGTTAATGAATCTTGATCTTTAGCCCTGACTCTTGTCCTACCCTGGTATCTGCGCCTTGCTCCGTGTAGCCCACTCCTGTTCAGGATTACTGACTGCATCCCAATGTGTTTTCAGTTTGCATAAACTGCATTTCAGACCAAGGCTTTTTTTCCCCTAATTTTTGCATTTCCTAAGACAAAGAAGCAAAATATATTAGTCAAAATAAAAACACATGTTCATAAAAGGCTGCGCTGCTTTCATCCTTTGGCTGTGCTGTTCTCTAACAGCATTTCTCTCCGCACCAAAAAAAGTTGGAAAAGAAGAAAACTGGCAGTTTTCTGCACCCATCATCCCTTGAGTCTGACTGTTGTCTCATGGTAATTTTATTCAGCATCTGGCTTCTGCAAATTTTCTTCTCATTGACACTATTGTGTGGACAGAATCAAGCTCTAAATATTTCATCATGATTTTTTAGAAAATATTTGTTCTGCTACTTTTATAGGCTGGTGATTGCCAGAATTATATTCTCCCCTTCTTTGTTTTAAATCACCACCCCATTTCCTTCCTTCTGCCTTTCAGGATCACATTGTCCAAGGATTTTAAAATGCAACCACCCAAGGATCAATATGTTCATTAAAGAAACCTGTTGCTAGCAACTCGGAATGAATACTGGATGTCTGCAACCCACACAGATTGGTTTCTTAAATACAAAGTTTCTCAAGAATGCCTTTTTCCTCTTTCTCCCTGCACTTGGAGAACAGGATTTTAAGGATCACTCTGAGTATTGGCCCTTTTGGCTTGTCAATGGTGTCATTTTCTTCCTCACTTACCTTCCTGCTTCCTTTTTGGGTGTAAATCTCCTCTGAATCCTTCAGTGAAGACCAACTTGTTTTCCCGCCTGGCTCACTGTCCTCCTCCCAGCAATTCTTAGCTGTCTCAAAAGGCTCCCACGTGGTTACCTCCCTCTATTTTCCATCCACAGGCAGATGTCCACTCTGCAGAGGGCTGTGCCAGCTGGAAATGTCACCGTGCCCCAGCTAATTGTTACCATCCCCAGCAGCACAGGACAGCCTGCACCACGGTGTCTGTGGAAGTATCATTCTGACCCCAAATCTGCCCCAACAAGCAATGCTGCTCCGTGTTGAAAGGGCTGGAGCAGCTGGGCGGTGGGGAGGAGAGGCTGGAGGAGGAGCATGTCCAGTGGCACAGCTGGATCCAGGAGCACACATCTGTCCAGGGCTCCCCATCCCTGAGGAGCCTCTCGAGACTCAGCCTTGGACAGCTTTTACATTGGACAAACTCCTGGACTTCAGCCCTAGGTAGAGCCTCCCTTAGGATTTTCCAGCCTTTTAACTCACCTCTAGCTTTTATTGTCCCTTCAAGCTGAGACTTAAACCCCTCCCAAATCCATGTTTTATTTTCTTTCTTTCTCTATGCAATCCTCACTGTGGCCCAGCTGAACTCCTTTCACAAGCTGCATGTCCAAGGATTCCCCTCCATTCCCAGACTGGAAGAAGCAGGGTTAGGAAGGTTTTCCAAAGTGTAATTCATCATACGAATTCATCATACAAATGCCTTGGACCCTTACTTTGGGGTGAGCAGCTGAGTCGGAGAGAAGCAGGGACTGGGTGGAGGATTGGCTGGAAAAACATTAAAGCTTAGTGCAGCCTGGAAGCAGCAAGACAGAGCAACCCAGTAGTTTTTGGGAGGTTGAGGTGGTCCTTCAGCCTTAGAACAGGAGCCAATGAGCCACGGGCTCCTTTTCAAAGCATCCAAGGAACCAGTAACTGAAGCTCAGGGCAGGCAGCCGTAACCAGCTGTGACAGCTCTGGTTTCTCCTGCACTTGCCGTGCTGCCTCCAGGCTCTGCCACATCTGAGGAGTTGATCCTTGCCAGCAGCTTCCTCACCTTGGGTTGCCAGGAGTAGGGGACCCTGAGGAGAGACAGTGGCAAGAGCTGCTCCCAAAGCAGCAGGGAGGCTCCTGGCCTCGGGTCAAACATCCCCTGTGCTGGCCTTGGTGGGGGACACGTTTTGCGCCAGTGTTTCTACACTCACCACCCAGGGCTTCTGTGGAAAGGGAAAGGATGAGAGTTTCAAATGCAGAAGTATTTTGGGGGATGCCCATGTCTGCCTGAAATACCACCCCTGCTATATAGAAAGCACCAAAAATGGGGAAAAAAATCCCGCTCCAATCACTATCATGATTAAACTGAGGATTCAGTATCAGATTTCAGCCCTGCCACGGGGAATAATTGTTAAATCACGTGGACTCAGTGGTCATTGCCTTGCTGGGCAAACAGGAGCGGCGATGTCAGCCTGCAAACTGCATTTACCTATGGAATGGCTCTCTCCAGGTCTTTCTCCTTCCCCAGAGCCCGGCTTTTAATGGATTTCCCTGAAAGTGACTCAGTACCCGGGGGTGATCGTGGCTGCGTGCACCCAGCAGATCTCAGCCCGCGGTGTCCACGAGTTAATGCAAAGCCCTTAAAGGTCTTACTATTTTATCTACTAACTGTGTGGCTGGAGGAGACCGAGCAGTGAGGTTTATGGGATCCTGGGGCTGGCAGGGACCAGCCTGGAGGCTCACTCAGCAGAAACCATCCCTGTAGGGAACCGCCAGGAATCGCCCAAGGAAGGATCTCTACAGCCTTTTTCTCCTGAACGAAGGAGTCATTTCCCCACGGGAATACCCCAGACAACCCCCAAATATCTCATCCTTTCTCCTTACACACTCAGCCATGGCAGGCATGCTCTATTATCTTTCAAATCACAGCGATTTGTCTTTCCTCTCCCAACTCCATAACAATGGTTGGTTTTTACAGGGCATTTTCCCTACATTAACCCCATGCCAAGGAGTGCTGTTTGTAGAAGGAAACTGAAGCAGAGAGACAAGGAAAGTGCATTTTTCAGAGCCAGAGCTCTCAGGAGCTGCAGTGCCTCTTGACTTTCTCCCTTGCCAGCCTACCAGGGCTGAAATCACTGGGAAACAGGGATTTTTGGGCAGAACTTAAGATGAAGGAGGGTAAGTTTAGATTACAAGTTAGGAAGAAATTCTTTACTATAAGGGTAGTGAGGCTATGGCACAAATTGCCCAGAGAAGGTGTGGATACCCCATCCCTGGAAGTGTTCAAAGCCAGGTTGGACAGGGCTTGGAGAAACATGGGATAATGATAGGTGTCCATGCCCATGAAAATCGAAACAAGATGATCTTTAAAGTCCCTTCCAATCCAGGCCATTCTATGATTCTATGATAACTTTCCCTAAAAAAGTGTTAAATCCTCATCCCACCTCCAAAGTCTTTCACTGCTGCCCAGTGCAAACCTGAGTCTCTTTGTGAGTCAGAAATGCTGACACCTCGTCACCGAGCAGCGTGAGGGTGCAGGAAGGAGAATATTGCTTAGCAGCACTAAATCCAACCCCGCTCCTATTATTGCTGGATTTCTGAACCTGCTTCTCCTTTGCCTGCTTTGTCAACTTATTCACAGTTGCTGTTTATGTGGGTATTATTTAGCAGCAAAAGCTTTCCTAGTGGTGTTTTGACATCCACCTCTTCTCCAAGATGTTCGCATCTGAGATGCAGATGTGCTGGCTCCAACCGGCTGCCTGCTGCCCTGGAATTGTTGGAGGAGGTTCAGATGGAGCAGCATTGATCTGTAGAGCCCCAGGGCCCAGTGTACCCCACCTGTATTACCCAGGCTGGAACAACACAGTTATTTGTACTGAAATCAGCAGTAAAGTTTTCATCCACTCTCACTACGCCGAATCAAGACCCTTGGATGGCGCCGAGCCGAAACATGATTAATGGTTTTCCGAGCACAAGCCAAAGGTGGGTGGAAAATACATCTTGGAAACCAGCTTGGTAGCACTTTGATGCCTTCTGAAGTCTTACCAGGATGTGAAAATGTACCTGGCATTTTGCAGCTGTAAATATGGGCTTCACAGCCACATACGGCACTTCCAGCTGCACAGATGCTACTTATCTTTGTGTTCTCCTGGAACAAAACCTTGCTTTATTTTTCACACTTCCAAAATAAACTTCCTTTCCTGCACTCCCACAGAGAATCGCCACCGGGAAGAAAAGCTGTGCAGAGTTCTCTATCCAGCAGATTGCCTCTCTGTTCCCTCCACCCCGAGAACCTGAAAGCAGAGCTGGGCTACTGTTTACAGAAATCCGAAGCGCATTTAAAGATGTCTTGTTTCTAAATCCATCCATTTCTGATTGAAAGAAGCTGAGCTAGTCACATTCGAGGAGCTCATTAAAATGTAAACAGCGTTTCTTTTAATTGCCAGTGCTAAAAATTGTCATTATTTATTTTAAATGTCGAGGTGCATAAGAATATGTGTTTAATTGCAAAAAGAAGGAGGAGGTGAATTTTAAATGCACTTTGGAGATGCTGCAGCTTGAGCTCTGGCTGGGTGTTTCCACGAGGAATTGCAGTCGGCTGTTTCACCCTGCAATTCCTTCCATGCAGACACACTTTTTATATATTTATTTTTTCTTTTTTAATGCATCTGTTTGTTTGGCCTTTCTTTTTCAAAACCCTTTTTCCCACCTTCTGCAAGTTCTCGCTCCTGAAGAAATCTGGAAATGAGTCCAACGCTTCCAGATCAGTCATTATTGAATGTTTTTCTGTTCACACTGGTAAATGGCTCGAATGTGTGTAATTAGTTAAAGATGTGAAGTGCCGACTGAGTGCTAAGAAATGTTACATAAGTGCAATGTATGGCAGACACAGTGTGCCGTGAAAGCCATGGCACTGTTCTGCACTGAACCAGCACCTTTCCCCCAGGCTGGCAGAGCTCCTCACTGGCGCTGCCGGAGGTTGTCAGCACCCGATAAATTAGGAAATTGTTTTAATGCTCATTTACAGCTGAGAAAACTGAGGCACAGAACAGTGAAGTGCCTTGTCCCCTTTCCCCCAGGGACTCAGCAGCAAAGCCCAGCATCCCAAATTCCACTGCCAGTTCCAGTTAGGGGTGACGCTCCATAACCCCTGGTTGCATGGATGCTGCCACACTCACTGTCAGCAAAATCCTGGGGTCATAGCCCAGGGATCAGCTGGGAGCAGAGGAGGAGGATGTTTTGGATGGGATCTGGAGATGCTGCAGCCCACTAGAGTTTGGGGAAAGGCCCACGGAGCTCGTGCACGGCCACAGGGACTTGTAGGGGTGCTGACACGAATGGTTTGTGCCCTTAGAAAGGCTCCCATCCTAGGGAAGGATGGAGACCCCATCTCTTCCCTTTTCACAGTCAGATTCTTCTGAGAAAGACCAATTTACTTGGAAAGTGGCAAGGTTCTGCTTCCCACAACGCATTTTTGTAGGGCTTGCTACACTGAGGAGGGAGAGGAAGAGCAGCTTCATCTCCTGCTGCCCAGCTCATGTAATTTCCCATCTCCTGCCCATCCCGTGGATACATGCTGCACCCACTGACTCAAGGACTTTCCCTGTGAAACCCAAGCAGCCGTGTGGTGAGTCAGGACAGTTGGACGTAGTTGAGCCACAGCAGGCCACTGCTCTGTGCCTAAAGTCACCAGCCAGGATCTGGGACAAGCCACATCCACGGGATGCAGACCCAGACAGATTGTCCCTGGCAGGCTTTGGACAGGATATGCATCATCCCTGCTGCCTAGCATCTCTGCTCTGTCCTTCTTCAGCAGCATCACTATGTTCCCCTCACTTCCTCCTCCTTGCAGCCTCTCCCTCTCTCTCCGAAGCGTTTTTCTTCAATTGCTTTTATAACTGTGCTCTCTTTGGATTTGCAGTGTCCTCTGGAAAATTTGATTTCACACCATATTTGTATGTTTAACAAAAATAATTCCAAACACCAAAAACAAGCCATGCCCTGACTGGCGTTACGTAGCGTTTGTGATAATTGGATTCTCAGAAAGCCAAGCACTTTCTGGGTTTTAATGAGATTCAGACTTTAATTACTGCGGCCCTTTCCCAGGCATGCAGTGGAAGCAGGGAGGAAAATGACCATAATCAGGACTTGGGCATGTTGCAAGAGACGGCCTTGATGGATCGTGTTTCGGCTCCTTAATGAGGGGCCATTCTTGCCACACAGTTGGAAAGCCACTTTCTCTTGCAGTGTGGCCTATATTTACACCCCGTAGGATTTTGGCCACAAACCACTGCTGCAGCCTCCTAGAAGACACTTCGTCCCTGATGGAAAGCCAGCAGAGATGGCTTCTCATCCTGCAGGAGAATAGAGGGAGACAAGGACATGGTGGTGACTGCCACGTGTTTTTGCTGAGTTCTGCATGCAGCACAGGAAGGACGTGGACTTGTTGGAGCAAGTCCAGAGGAGAGACACCAAGTTGATTAGAGGGATGAAGGACTTCACCTGTGAGGAAAGGCTGAGAGGGTTGGAATTGTTCAGCCTGGAAAAGAGAAGGCTTTGGGGTCACTTGATTGTATCCTTCTAGTACCTGAAGGAGCCAACAAGAAAGATGGAGAGAGACTGTTTACAAGGGCCTGGAGTGACAGGACAAGGGGGAGTGGATTCAAACTGTCAGGGAGTAGGTTTAAATTGGATATTAGGAATAAATTCTTCCTGTGAGGGTGGGAAGGCCCTGGCACAGGTTGCACAGAGAAGCTGTGGCTGCCCAATCCCTGGAAGTGTTCAAGGCCAGGTTGGATGGAGCTCTGAGCACCCTGGTCTAGTGGAAGGTGTCCCTGTCCACAGCAGCAGGGTTGGAACTAGATGATCTTTAAGGTCCCTTCCAACCCAAACCATTTTATGAATTCACGATTAAGGTTTTGATGACGATGATGATGATGCTAGCACAGGGTGATCCTTGGGAAGGGCCCAGGATTCCTGCAGGACCAGCACCAGCTTCCTGCAAGCCCCTAGCACAGCTCTTCGCCTCCTGCACGGTGCAGATCCCAGGCAACTCCTGCCCGTAAGGCTGGGATGAGTCATTCGCTGGCTCTCTCGCTTCCCGCCTCCATCCTGCAGGATGCGGTGTTTTGTCGAGTCTTATCTGCACTGAGGTTGGAGGAAGCAGATGAATGCAGTGGTTTCATGTCTGCAGAGCAGCGGCCTCAGCGGAGGGGCGGGGTCATTAACGGAAACACTCAAACTTTATCTGGGAGGAATCAAGATTCCATGTGGCCATCTGAGAGGACCTTTAGATTGCAATGTTCAGTGTGACGATGTTCAGATCCAAGCCAAGAGAAATTAATTAAAAAAAAAAACAAAAACAAAGGCTTTGTCAGACACTACATCAAACTCTTCACTGATGAGTTGATCTATTGCCTTATGGTGTTCCCACATCCACTCATTTCACACAATGATAAGAAATCTCACCAACTCTGCATTTTCTATAGCCCTACTCCTTAACTTCTGTTATCCCATCAACTTTACGCCGGTCAGAGATTGATGTCACTCTCTGCCTTCCCCCTTGCTGTGTTCAGGACCGAAGTCAGAATTGCCAGGTAAAAATTTCCAAGACTGCTCTTCTTTCCATTTCCTTTTCCAAGTTCCCAGCTATCTGCCTGGTTTTCCATCACATCTAAAAGGTCACGGCTGTTGCTTCTTTTCCTCTCTCAGCAGTCTGGAGTACACACTGTCTTTGCTTACCACACACAAGCATTTTCTTGGAATTACCTTCTTTTTAACCACTCGCCGCTTCCGCATTCAGCCACACACTCTGGATGCCCACACAGCCGTGACTGCTGCTCGCTGGCAGCAGGGGAAGCCGTGGTCTAAGCAGGCAGCAGCAGTGGGTGGCTTGAATGACTCTTGACACGAGGCACTTCAGCACCAACTGTGGGCAGGTTTGACACCTCCATTCTGCCCAGTGCTGTGATCTCCATCAGTTCATGGGATGGGGTCAGCACCGAAGGACACATGTAGGAGCTGGGGAGGAGCTCGGTGGGGCTGGTGCTGTGAGGGGAAAGCCTTGCACAGGGCTCAGAGCATGCCTGGGAATGTGGTTTTTGTGGCCATCTCCTCCAGCACTGCCCAGGAAATGTGACAGAGCAGGGAGCCAGCCCTCATCCTCTAGAGACAGACCCGTGTCTCTGGTACTTCTTGAGCCTCAATGCCCCCAAACTGCTCCGTAGAATCAACCCCCAGCTCAGAATTTTGTTGTTGCTCATCCCACCACCTTCCCTTTTCTCAAGAAAACCTGCTTGCTTTGCCCTTTTCCATTTCCAGACCTGCTATTTTTACCCTCAGAGCTGTGTATTCCTGGGGGAGCTATGTCTGCTGCTGCTGCTGTCCTACTGGAGGAGGCAGGGCTGTTCTGCCTTCCCAGGGCTCATTTTTAGGGCTCTGAAGCTCTCATGGGTGGTAGGTGCTCCCCAGACATCCAGGACAAACAGGGAGCTGGGAATCACAAGCAAATCTATAGCTTTGGGTTATGTGTAGGGGCAAACTCCATGAGGTTACAACACACTCTTGAGCTTCTTCCAGTTTTGCATGGAGCCGAATTGCCAATCCTTGACAAAGATGACTGGATTCAAGGCAAAGGGCAGAACTAAGGGTCTCAGGGAAGATAAAGAGGGTGGACTGGAGGGCTCCCATGGGATGAGGGCTTCACCTTGCAGAAGGACACAGCCAGACTTAGGCCCCATTGAGACAGATCTCAGGAACAAGGTGTCTGCACAAAGGCTCTTAACCTGGGGCTTATGCAGAGCAAACTTCTTCACCGCCTGCAGTGACCAAGGAGCTTGAATTTCCACACCTAAGTCTGGGCAAACAGAAATACACCAGCAGGTAATGTGGGATAACCTGTGCAGGAAGTGAAGTCCCTTGCTAAATGCCAGGACTGCAGAAGGGAAAGCTGCCTTTTGATGTCCCTCCTGTTACACCAGAACCAGGAGAAACTGGGATTGGCCTGGCTTGCAGTGTGCAGCACCACTTCAGGACACAACTTGAATGTTGTTCTGTGTCCCAGTCCAAACCAGCAAGAGAAAACCTGTGCTGGATTGGATTAGGAGGGAGCTTGTTTTATTCCAGCACGTGTTGGGCTAATACCCTCTGGGCTGTGCTTTTCCAGGTGTTCATGCTGAAGGATGTGGTGATTTGGGTCATACTCCTGTCTCTCTTCTCTGACTTTGTGTTGTGTATCCTCCTCTTCTGGCATCTCTGGAGAGGGACTCCTCATTCTCAGCAATGATGGGAGGCCCCCGAGCCCCACAGTCAATTCATGGATGTGGGGGCAGGTTGGGAAAGTAGCAGGGATGGCACTCCCACATCCCACAAACCTCTGAGCTCTGCCTGCCAAGCCCACATAAATGACTGCCTGTAAGCACGAGTCCATCCCAAGCCCCCAGCAGTCACAGGACCGTTGCCTCTCTCCTCTTCCCAGGAAGCAGACTGCAAACCCATGTAACCACAGGGACCAGCAGAGCATGGATGGGCTCAGGCATCAGTCCACGCTCGTCTGTGGCTCCTGGGAATTTGCTTCCGATGGGGTGGGAGAAGCTGAGCCTGGGAAGAAACAAGCCTCCCGCTGGGTATGTGGCTCTCCTCTCTTCCTGAAAAAATGGAAGCACTGTCGTGCAATAAACTGAGAACTTCTGGATCTGTAGACAAAAACAGCCCCAGACCATGTGTCACCCCAGCCCCTCCCAAAAAGCCTGTTGGTGGGGGTAGGGTTGGGCTCTGGACAGAACAGAGGAGTCTGTTTGGGTGGATTTGCTGCTGGGGCAACAGTAAAATGCAGCTCGAGATCCCTGAATGACTTGCACTGAGTGAAAAATGCTTATTCCTTTACAGAACATTATTTCTCTCTTAAATGGAAGAAAAATTCATCTCTCTTCACGGGAGCAGTGTATTCCCCTTATTTTCCACTTGTACCTGAGTGCCAAAGAGGGTCTTAAATGGAGCATCTATGGCCATGGAGGGTGACCTTGGTGAACAGGCATATCCTTCCCCAAGCCCTGCCCTTCCCAGAACTGCTGCCAGTATTTCCACCTACAAAACCAGGAACAGACACAACAGGAAGCAATGCTCTGGAATAAAGCAGCTTTTCAGAGACTTTGGAGACTGGGAACAACCTCTCCCCAGAGAGTTCTGGGATGGGTTGGTGAGCTTGGCACGTGGATGTTTCATGTGCGTGGCCATATAATTGCATTTCATCGGGCCTGGGAAGTGAAAGGATGCTTTCCTCTTCCGGAGGTCAGGAAAACTGCTCCTTATGGATCTCTGTGTGAAAGATCAGAGAACTCCTGTGGTGGAGAGGATTGGTTCCAGGTTATCCGTGGCTTTTCCTCTCCCTATTTCTGGCTGTGAAGATCCCGGGTAAGATGTCTGTACAGGATGCAGTGCAGTTGGCAGAAGCTGCTGAGATGGTCTGCAGCTGGCTAAGCAACTCCAGGGAAAAGGGATGGCATCATCTCCATGTGGCCTATGGCTAGATGCTCCACAGGAAACAGGGAGAGCCTGACAGCCTCACTGGAAAAGTCATCTTCTGCACAGATCAAAGCATGAGACTGTCCTCAGGAGGAGAAAATAACTAAAGAGAGTGAGAAACCTCAGGCTGTTTAGAAGAGAAGCAGAGGGAGAATGCGCCTCCCTGGATTGGCCTGGCAAGAGTCAGGCTTGCAGAGGTAGGACAGAACATCTTAGGAGGGCACTGGGAGACCACTGAATTTTATAATTTTCATATAAAATTAGAAGAGGTTAAAAACCTTTGTTTGCAAATCCAGAGCATAATTAGTAGTGAGTCATGGAAAGCGTTGTTCCAGCTACTGTAAAAAACGAGCTGGCTCTGAGGGGTCTGCTGGTCATTTGAAAGCACTGAGAGCTTCAGCCCAAGATTCCTTCTTCCTTAATTGCACCACTCTTGGCCACTTGCTCTAAATTAAGCAGACAGGAGCACAAGAGAACTAATGCACTGCTCTGAAAGGCAAACTATTAACCAAAGTGTCTCTCAGATGTTTAACTTCGAGGAGGTGCGATTGAAATCTCATCAATTATGATCAGCGGACATGAGGAGG
Source organism: Melanocharis versteri (assembly GCA_013397845.1). Classification (NCBI taxonomy): domain Eukaryota; kingdom Metazoa; phylum Chordata; class Aves; order Passeriformes; family Melanocharitidae; genus Melanocharis; species Melanocharis versteri. Next base: position 123,362 of record VZTG01007082.1, on the reverse strand, counting down.
GCTTGAAGTTCATCCATAACGTAATTTGCAGAGTAATAAAAATTAAAGATGTGAAATCTCAGCTGGGCTGAGTCTGCTTCAATCCCCAGGGTGAGTTAGATGGGTCCCTGTACTATGATTCCTGCTGTGTTGCCTGTGTGCAGTAAGTGCAGGGCAAGAAAAGTTTCTCTGATGCACTTTTGTTACTCAGAGGATGTTGCTGTTGAACATTTACACCACACTTACAAACGTAAGGATTTTCTGTGCAGTCTGGGGCATATTTCCTGCTTTTGGCTTCATTGGCAGTTTTCTCTTTCCAAAATTCACCCGGTTTTTCTGACAGTTCTTCTGGACCACCAACAGCTCTCTCCTGTCCCTGGCATCCTCTTCCTTTAAACACGGAACAATGGACTTAGGGGAGACCGTGACATTCCCAGCTGAAAAACAAGATTGAGTCCTTCACTTCCCCACTGTGCTGCTGACAGAACACTACTTAGCACTCCTGCTCTCTGACACATTACCCAAACATTAGTTAATTATCCTGCCTGACTCCCTAGAAAGTAGGCAATTAAGTACTTAGCTTCGTTCTCCTAGTGAAGAAAACCAGGCACAAAAAGAGGTTAATAGGGGAAAGACCAATCTTGTCATGTAGGGTGGAGAACATCCCTGCGCCTGAATCAGAGAATGGTTTGGGTTGGAAGAGACCTCGAAGATCATCTCATTCCCACTCCCCTGCCATGGGCAGGGACACCTTCCACTGGGTTGCTCCAAGCCCCGTCCAGCCTCTTCTTGAACATTTCCAGGGATGGGGCAGCCGCAGCTTCTCTGAGCAACCTATGCCAGGGCCTCCCCACCCCCACAAAGAAGAATTTCTTCCGAATATCTCATGTAACCCTGCCCTCTGGCAGTGAAAAGCCATTCCCTCTTGTCCTTCACGCCATGCTTTTGTCCCAAGCCTCTCTCCAGCTCTCCTGGAGCCCTTTTAGGCACTGGAAGGAGCTCTAATGTCTCCCCAGAGCCTTGTTTTCTACAGGTGAACACTGCCAGCTCTCCCAACCTGTGTCCACAGCAGAGTTGCTCCAGCCCTTGGAGCATCTTTGTGGCCTCCTCTGGACTTCCTCCGTGTTCTTCTTATGGGCTCCAGAGATGAACACAGTACTATAGGTGGGGTGTGACCTTCCAGTCAATTCCAATTGAATTCCTCCAGTCTGGAGGAGGAATGCAGAGCATGTGGCTTGTCTTACCCATCCCAGCCATCTGCAATAAAGCTGAGCCCTTCTAGAACGTGCAAAAACAGACCAGTACCTCAGGAGAGTGATTCAGCTTCATGCAAGACGAATCCAACTGTTGTGGGCTGAATCACCCTCTGGGAAGAGCACCCAAGGAGTCCACCTTCTCTGTACTGCCCAGGGGAAGGTGTGGATGCCCCAAGCAGACAGTGTGAGTTGTCTCCAAATCACAGACAGCAGTGTTGCCAGGATCAGCGCTCAAGAGTTCCTGGATCCTGGGAAATGTTTTGCTGCTGTCATTTGAGCCGACTTTGATGTGCATTGTGGAGCATCACAACAGAAAGAGGGCTGCAAGCTCGCTACTATCAATTTGATGACCAGTGCTCCATGAATTCGGGATATTTTTGGAGGGAGAAAATGCTGCAATACACTATTTCTAATGCAGAGAGAAAACGCTTAGCAAAAAGGTCTATAAAATAAAGCAACAGAAGGAGTCCAAGTCTAATAACAAGAGCTCTAGCCATTGTGACTAAGTACGCCATAAAATGTGTAATTAGGCACTATAGCAACTATTGAATTCCAAGGCACATTTTGCATCTGAAACACAGGACAGAGCTCTCTTTGGGTGATTCAGAGGAATCATCACAACACCCCAGCGCTCCGCAGCGTACAATGAGCAGCGTGTGCCTGGCGTGCAAGCGCATCCCTGTGGGAGCAGCCTTGCCTGGGATGAACACACCTGCCTGGGGGGGGGAAGAGATGAGTAAATATTTTTAGCCTGAGGCACAGCTGGGAGCGTCTCGTCTGCTTCCTACGAGTGCTGAATTATGGAGCGGAGCTGAGCATGGTGGCACGTCAGACCGGTGGGCACCGAGAGGGTGGCATGGGGGTGACGTCAGAAAACTGCATCTTCCAAAACAGAAGGACATGGTATTGTTGGAGCAAAGTCCAGAGGAGGGCCACAAAGTCGGTAAGAGGACTGGAACATCTCCCTTAGGAAGACAGGCTGAGGAAGTTGGGGCTGTTCAGCCTGGAGAAGAGAAGGTTGTGTGGAGATCTCATAGCAACCTTCCAGTATCTGAACAGGGCCTGCAGGGAAGCTGGAGAGGGACTCTTCCTCAGGAACTGTAGTGATATGACAAGGAGTAATGGATACAAAGCGAAAGAGGGGAAATTTAGCCTAGATATATGGAAGAAATTCTTTACTGTGAGGGTGGTGAGGCACTGGAGCACCAGTGGGAGGATATGGATGACCCAACCCTGGCAGTGTCCAAGGCCAGGCTGGATAAGGCCTTGAGCAACATGATCTAGGGAAGGTATCCCTGTTCACGGCAGGTGAGGTTGAGACTAGAAGATCTTTAAGGTCCCTTCCAACCCAAATGATTCTGTGATTTTACCAAAGGATGGAGAGTGTGAGTGTGATTTGTGCTGCCATTCCCATCTCACTGTCTTTCCTGCCCGCGGGTGCCCTATTTCAGTTCAGACAGGGCTGAGCACTCAAGGGTACCAAGGAGATCTTCTTTCCCCAGTGTGGCTCGGAGCCACTTGCATCCCTTAAAAGGCATCTTCTGACTCAGATACACTCTCGTCCATTGTCTGAGGCATGTTGTTTTGCAGCTGGAGACTGGTGAATGAAGCTGAGTTACTGACCTTGATTTGAAAAAAATGCACACTTGTGCTTTGCAAAGCAAGCCTTTTAAAGCTGGCTTTTATGCAGAGAATTACGCCAATGTGTGCATGGAGGTGCTGGCATTTCGGGCCCCTTTCAATCTTCTGGATTGTCAGTGAGGTCTTTCACTGATTTAAGCCTTCAACCAAAGGACGGATGCTGCAAGAGGCAGTGAAGAGGACTCAAGCAGGTATTGGAGTGTTTAGCCCAGGAGCAGATGCTTGGATCAGGGCCTAGATCAGAAGAGGTATTTTATTACGCTGAAGAAGGTATTGTTTTACTGCATTGTAAGGAGGCACAGATGATCCCTCTCTCTAAAGGGAGAAATAAAACATCATCTGGTTCTGAGGCTTGTTCTCATCCCTTTTCGGTGTGGATGTGCATGGCAGCCCCACAGGAAATGGGTCTCAATGAGCTTTGCCACATTTTTCCATCATGTCATCAAAATGAGAGACGAAGATGAGTGAGGCCAGTTTGAGGGGTTTTTGGAATTCCCTCTGGTCCTGCTTCAGCCTTGCCCACAGGTTAGAAACACTTTTCTCTGAAGGTGGTATGGGAGGCAGCAGGCGTTTGGCTTAGGAGGAAGCTCTTAGCCTGGGTCTGGTGCAGACAGGAGGTTTTATTCCCTTTGCACCATGTCTAAGTTAAACGAGGCCCTGGCTTTGCAGGAGGAACTCGGTTAGGTGAGCACCGCCAAAATCTGGTAGGACAATACCCCGCTGGGCCAACGTTCTGCTTCCACTCCCTAAACAATAGGAGTTTACACAACTGCAGCCCACTTGAGGTTTCTGCCTTGCTTCATGGCTGAGCAACGAGACCCCGAATGTTACAGCTCTGCCTAATGTCCTTGGCTCTGTCCTGCTTTGGAAGGAAACATGCAGCGGCCTGTGCTGCCAATGCTATTTCCTCTCTCGCTTGTCTTTAAAGGTCTCTTTTTCCAACAGCTGATCGGCTCCGCAGCTCCGGGGAGGACGTGAGATCCGGCTGGCCCACGAGCTGGCTGGTATGGCTGCGTGCCATGTTGTTGTTTGTATTGCTTTCATTTTTCTGGCGTTACTTGGCTCTTCCACGCAACTTGTTTTCATCCTGAACTATGTGCTCATTACATATCCAAACGCCCACGCGAGGTTTTGCATGAGGAAACTCGAAACACACGCGCAGTAGAGGAGCGAGTTTCTGAAGGGGGGGGATGAGATATTTGTCTCGAGGCTGACACAAACAATTGTCAAATCCCCAAGTTTCCTGCAGTTGGGGTTCCAGCTCGCTGATGACAAGCATGAGAACGCTGTGTGTGCATCCTCCTGGCAAAGAGATGTGGGGAACATCTCTTGCGGTCACCTTGGCCTTTCCCAGCAACTCCAGCTACTGTCCAAGGCACACGTCCAGGGACCTCCGAGCTCTCTGGCAGGCTGGTCCCTGAACACCAAAGGGACCTTCTGCTGCTAGGAAAGCTCTCACTTCCCCTCTGCGGCCCCATCCTCAGAGAGCAGCCAGCCACAGGCAGCACAGATCCACCCAGCCAGCTCTGGGCCGGGAGGCACCAAAACGTGCTGGAGGGTTGCACTGAGGTCCCAAGTGAGGGGGGCAGAAGCAGGAAAACTGCATGGGGTTTGCTTCATAAGGACAAGGAAGCTTGTTACTGGCGGGAGCTCAGCCTGGAGAAAAGGAGGCTTGGGGGGAGCCTCTCACTCTCTACAACTCCCTGACAGGAGGGTGCAGCCAGGTGAGGGTTGGTGTCTGCTCCCAGCAACAGGATGAGAGGAAACAGCCTCAAGTTGTCCCAGGGAAGCTTTAGATTGGATATCAGGGAAAATGTCTTCACCGAAAGTGTTGTCAAGCACTGGAACAGGATGCTCTGGGTAGTGGCGGAATCACCATCCCTGTAAGTGTTCAAAAATAAGGTAGATGTGGCACTTGGGGACATAGTTTAGTAGTGGGTTTGGCACTGCTGGGTTAACTTGGTTGGACTTGATGACGGTTAGAGGTCTTTTCCAACCTTAATGATTCCGTGATTCTATGTGTAAGTGCCCTCTTTGCGGTACTTCCCTGGAGCAATGGGTCTCAGCCACTGCTGGAGGCAGGATGGGGCATGTCGATGCCGTTGGGCTGCCCTGATTCCACAGATCCAGTGTTACATTGGCACTGCAAGCACAGCACAGGCCTGGACCAGCACAGTGGGGTTCAGATACTTGTGTTTTCTGGGTTCTCTCCCCCTCTTCTATGGCCCTGCCACCAGCTGGGCTCTGGCAGCTGCCCTGGTTGGGATACAGAGAGCTCATCTGGAAGCTGCAGGCTGTCCAAATCTGCAGCACAACACTGCCCTGCACATAATGCTCCTCCCCACCGTGCTCTGTCCACTCAGAGTGTGGAAAAAGCCTCTTCTCCAGCAGCCACTGGTGACTGCACAGGACTGGGCAGGCTGTGCCAGAGGGACTGGAGGCTGGGTTTGCAGCTCTGGATTGCTCTGCTTCCTCGCAGCCTTCCCTGCTGCCTGTGCTGCAGATGAATAAAGATTTTCCAGGGCTGTCAGTACTGCGTATTTCACCAGCATTCCCTTCACTTCAAGTCCAAAACGTGCTAAAAATACACTGGCTTGGCATCCAGGTCTTGATTCAAGTGGTAACAGGATACTGGGCAGAGAAATCACGGGGTGGTTTCACCGTGCAGCGGCGAGCTGCTGGCTCTTCCTCCTTTTCCTCCTCCCCCCGGCTGCTGCAGGGCTGTTGCCCCCACTCTCAATCCCCTAAATTTCATATTCAGAGGTCACAGGTTTCACACGGCATCGCTCCTCTTGGGCTCGTTGTTAGCGAGGCTCCGAACTCTGAGGTGGTGTCTCTTCCTCTGGGGTTGGGAGTATATTATTAGGAAAGTATTTGTTTTGTTACTCCTGCGGTAATTTCGGGAGGGGGATGCCTGCAGGCAGGAGCTGGGATAAGTGAAGTCTGAAATGCCACGGTAAGGCCACAAACTTCAAAAGGCCTTGTTAGTGAAGCAGCAGAAGGAGATGTGGATGTTTGTGCCTCGTCCATGGATTTTGTTGCGTTGTTGCCGAGCTGCGTGGCTTTGATACAAGTGAAAACACGGTGAACTCCCTCTGGGAAGGGGTCTTGAGATGAAGTGCTTTCTGCTCCTCCTCACTTTTGAAACACCCAGTTGATGTTCAGCCTTCAAGGCTGCTGAGCGAGTTTTTCATCCGCAGGCAGATTTTGCTGCCACATTCTCACTCACTTTCCTAAAATAAAGGGGGAAAAAAAATAAAAGAATCCTTGTGCTAATTTAATCTAGCCAGGCATCCTGCTGTCCTGCCTCATAATATCTCTCCAATCTGTCATTTCCAACAGACAGTGGTTTATTGGTTTGGCTTCCTTTTTTTTTTCTCCCCCCGGTCTTGAAATATCTCCCCTGCTTTCTCAAGTAGCCCAGAGCCCCCTCAGGGGTGTCCCAAGCTTCCCCCTTGCTTTAGTGGGAGTTATGGGTGAAAACATCTCCCTTCTCCAGAAAAAACCCTACAACAACCTCAGACAGAGAGAAACTTGGCAAAGAACTCCCAGCTTATGTGCTAGTCCTGTCAGTGCTCGGTTGATGGTTGGACTTGATGGTCTTAAAGGTCTTTTCCAACCTTATCAATTTTATAATTCCAGGAGCCAGCGCAGGATCAAACCTCACAGGGTTTTTCTTGATCCCTTTTCCAATCACGCACCTGCGTGGGGCCAGGAAAGGAGCATTTCCTTTGGGAATCAACACTCCACGAGCCCCTCATCCCCACAGTGCATTCCCCTAACTTCTCAGCTCGCCTCAAACCTTTGAGACATCCCTTGAGCCCCTCAGGGCACCCCTCGAGCTCCCCAGATCGCCTCCGCTCCATGGGGGCATCCTCTGAGCTCCTCAGGGCATCCCGTCAGCCCATCTGAGCCCCACAGGGCACCTCCTGAACCCCTCACGGCACCTCAGCCCCACAGGGCACCCCCTGAACCCCTCACGGCACCTCGGCCCCACAGGGCAGCGTCTGCACCCCTCAGCCCATCTGAGCCCCACGGGGCACTCCCTGAACCCCTCACAGCACCTCGGCCCCACAGGACAGCCTCTGCACCCCTCAGCCCCACGGAGCATCCCCTCACACACCCCCCGAGCCCCCTCAGACCGCCCCCACCCCGCCGGCGCGGCCCCTTTAAGAGCGCGGCCCCTTTAAGAGCTTGGCCCCGCCCCCCGCGGTCGCTGCCGGGGCCGCTGCTGACAACAAGATGGCGGCGGCGGCGGGTCCGGCGGGCGCGGAGAGCCGTGTGTTGGGCTACAGCCTGCACCGCTGGAGCAGCTTCTCTTCTACCTACCTGCCCGAGTGAGTGCCAGGCTCGGCACCGCGCCTGGAACGCGCTCCGGGCTCGGGTCTGGGGGTGGCCGGGCGGCTGGGCCTGTGCG